>JAXQQM020074757.1:0-12236 GCA_034641835.2 Pinus albicaulis | reverse complement strand
CACTGGTTCAAAACTCCCCGCCAATTGCCTTGCCTCTATTGCGCAATCATGGCCTGTATATGAAGAGATCCAAGGTTCGAATCCCCTTTGCTTGACTGCGCAATTGTCATGGACAATTCCTCCAAGTGTAATGCAAATCCCATGCAAAACTAATCCTCCAACTGATAGCTTTACTCACCCTTTCATCTACCTCTTCCACTGGTCTCCACTGAACTGATCATGCACCGTAGTGAACTGAAGTGTTCTTGAGTTGACTAATGAGTTAATATTTAGTAAATTAAATATTATTTAATTTACTCCACTCATATCTAGTTGATTAGTTAGTTAACTAATCCCAACTAGTTCAACTAAAACAAACAGAACACAACTCCACTATCTGTCCCGTTAACTCCTCCAAAACTCCTGCCACTGAAGTCTAACCGAAGCCAACCATGCAAGATGACATCAAACCCTAGGAACCACATGATTCCTTGTGTCAGTTGCATGAGCCACCTCCATGACTCAAACTGAAGTGCGCCAAGAGAGTAAACTGCTGTTTATAGTCAAAATATTATTAAGGGTAAATAATATTTGACTTCCATATTTTTAGGAGATCAGTCTAAAAATAGCCCGGGTCCTAAAAATAAGGGTCTCATCTATTTTTACTAACATGTCGCATACTTTAAGAATCTCCAAGTAGAATTCCCAAATTATGCTCCGTATGTCTAAAAATAGACATAGTCTAAAAATAGACTTTGCGCCAGAATTTGCCTGCGGGCCCACTTAGTGAAGGCGACTTCATTTCACTAAGCTCCATCATCTTGCTGCATTTTCAACACTCCCTCTCAGCAAGATATGGATTATCTGCAACCACTATCCTGCCTCTGTGGAATTCGAACTTGCTCCTGGTGAGCGCCTTCGTCAGGATGTCGGCATCCTGATCCTCCGTGGGAACATATGAAAGCATCATGATCCTCCGCTGAACACAATCTCTGATGTGATGGTACCTGATGTCGATATGTTTGGACCTATCATGAAAAACTGGATTAGCCGAGAGCTTGATGCAGCTCTGGTTATCACAGTAGATCACTGTAGGCTCCAAATGCAACCTGAACAAACCCGCGAGGATCTTCCTCATCCAAATAGCCTCGCATGCAGCCAAACTTGCTGCCATGTACTCGGCCTCTGCTGAACTGAGTGCCACGGATCTCTGCTTCCTGCTGTACCAGGAAACTGCTGTCGACCCAATGCCGAAAACTCCTCCAGAAGTGCTCTTCCGGTCCGTTGGGCTCCCTGCCCAATCTGCATCAGTGAAACCAGAAAGTTTCACTCCATCCTCCTGTCTGTACCATAGACCATATCCCGATGTGCCTTTGATATAGCGCAATACATGCTTGCCTGCCTTCCAAAAGAGCTTGGTAGGCTTAACCATAGCTTGCGAAAGCTGGTTAACTGCATAGCATATATCGGGTCGTGTATTGACCAGATACATAAGCGACCCCACTAACTGTCGATAGACAGTGGCATCCACTACCTCCGCTGAAGTAGCATCCTCCTTCCTCCAACCACCAGGAAGAGGAGTGTCAACAGGCTTGCAGCCTTGCATGTTGAACCTCTCCAGAATCTCCCGAGCATACTTGCCCTGAGAAACAAACAGTCCTCCGCTGCGCTGCCAAATCTCCAATCCCAGAAAATAATGAAGGATGCCCAGGTCCTTCATCTCAAACTCTCGTGCAAGATCATCCTTGCATGAAAGTATCAACTGCTCGTCGCCAGTCAAAATCAGATCATCTACATACAGTACGATGATCAACAGCTTCCCCTCCACCACAATCTGGTACAGGTTTGGATCCGCCTCACTCTTGGAGAATCCAAGCCCGGTGAAGTAGCCGTCTATCCGAGTGTACCAAGCACGAGGTGCTTGCTTCAGCCCGTACAGTGCTCTCTTGAGTCGGCACACATGCGACTCACTGCTGAAGATCTCAAAACCTTCAGGCTGCTCTATGTACACCTCCTCCTCAATAACTCCATTGAGGAACGCAGTCTTCACATCCATCCGATGAATGTGCCACCCCATCTGCGCTGAGAGAGCAAGGATCGTCCGTATGGAAGAGTACCTTGCGACAGGTGCAAAAGTCTCCTCATAGTCAATCCCCTCGATCCGTGAGAAGCCACGGGCGACAAATCTCGCCTTGTACTTCTCCACACTCCCGTCAGCCGCCTGCTTCACCTTGTAGATCCATCGCGAACCTACAACTGATTTCCCAACCGGTCTTGGGACAATCTCCCATGCACTGTTCCTGATGATCGAATCATATTCTTCGATCATGGCATCAACCCATGCGGGTTCCTCCACAGCTTCCTCAAAAGAGGATGGCTCTGTCACAACACATTGACTCATAAGAGCCATGTATCCAGTGTACCGATCCGGTGACTGTCTCTATCTGCGCTGTGCTATAGGTGGTCCTACAACCTTCTCTGCATCCCGAGCCAGTCGCTCAGCTTCTGTAGTGCGCATGCGCCCTCTGATGGTTGGCGCTGCCTGGGTGGTTTCTTCCACCTCCCGAACCTCCTCTTGTGGCTGATCCACATCCGGAAGCTCCTCCTTAGGAACTAACAGCTCCTCATCTGCATGCAAGTGTAGCTCCCTCTCAAGCGAACACTGCATGGCTTTCTCCTCCCGGAATTTTATATCCCGTCGCACAACAGTCTTGCGACTGTCTGGCACATACACCCGATAGTTGTGAGGTGTATCAGTGTACCCCACAAATATTCCAACTTCAGCAGTTGGATCCAGCTTCCTTCTTGCATCCTTCGTCACATGCATGTAGACAAGAGATCCGAAGATCCGCAAATGGGAAATATCAGGCCTCTTGCCAGAATAAGCCTCCTCTGGTGTACTCATGCCAAGAACCTTGTGAGGACAACGGTTCTGCACATACACTGCTGTATTGCATGCCTCAGCCCACAAGTGAAGGGGTAGGCCCCGATCATGCAACATCGCCCGTGCAGCACCCACGATCGTTCTGTTCTTCCGCTCAGCCACCCCGTTCTGCTGTGGGTTATGGGGTGCGATGAGCTCTCTCCGAATCCCTTCTGCGCTGCAGAACTCCTTGAATTCCGCCAAGATGAATTCACCACCGTTATCACTCCTTAGAGCAATCACCTTCTTCCCCGACTCCTTCTCGACCAGTGCTTTAAACTCACAGAACTTCGCGAATGTATCGCTCTTCTTTTGCATGAAGAAGATCCAGCACTTTCGAGAGAAATCATCAACAAAGATCACATAATACTTGTGCTTTGCTGTCAAAGCAACTGAGAAAGGACCACACACGTCCGTGTGAACTCTCTCAAGGATCGTCGTGGCGCGACTATCCTTCTCGTGAAAGGTGGCTTTCACATACTTCCCTAAAGTACACCCCTTGCACTGATCTGACTGCGCAAGGGTGCCCTTAGGAAGTCCAGTAGAAATCTGCTGCAGAATCTTCAAAGCTCCATGGTGAAGATGGCCCAATCTCCCGTGCCATAGTTCGCCCTCATCATCCCGGCTCACCACATCTCCAGCCTTGCATGCCATAGCTGCGCAGTCATCTACCTGCAACTGATAAAGGTTCTGAGTTCGAACCCCTATCTTCCGGGTCTCTCCAGTAGTCTTACTGCGCAGGAAGGCTTTTCCTTCGCCGAAGACCACATCATACCCCTTATCCTCCAACATCGCTACTGAAATCAGGTTCTTCTTCAATCCAGGTACATGCATGACATCCTTTAAGACAAAGGGTTTACCAGACTCCCTCTGAAAGGATACGGTACCGATACCAGTCGCACTGTATCTACCGTCATCGCCCACCTCGATGTGCATACCCAAATCCTTGTCCTCCAGATCTGAGAACAACTCCCGATCTCCCGTCATATGAAATGACGCACCGCTGTCCAAGAACCACACCGATCCCATCACACTTGAAACCAAGCATGCAATCAGTGAAAAGTCAAGCTCGAACCGTGAAGCCAAAGCTTCTCCATCTGCAGATCTTCCCGCTTGCTTGTTCTTCTTCTTCTTTGGACAATTGGTAGCATAATGTCCGTGATCATGGCAGTGAAAACATTTCACTTTCGCCATATCCCGCTTCTTGCCCTTAGCTCCAGAATGAGAGGTTTTCTTACCCTTCCCTTTCTTAGCTTTGGACACCAAAGCGCAGTTTTCTTCATCAGCTCCCTTTGATGAAGATCCATCTTGAGTAGTCCTCCTTATCTCCTCCTGCATGAGATCCGCCCAAAGGCGCTCCCATCCCGGCAGCTTCTCCCGACCATTGACACTATCTTGATATGAGTGCCAAGCCTTCGAAAGACCAAGGAGAGCCAGGTCAACCATGTCCTCATCTTCGACAGTCACCCCCACACTTCCCAGCTCATCTCTGCATTGAGTGAACTTCGTGAGGTATTTGGCAATACTGTCGCCTTTCTCCATCTTGATGTTCCCGAGCTTATCTTTGAGCGCCAGCTTCCTTTGGTCGCTCTTACTCTGGAATAGATCCGTCAAAGCTTTCCACATTAAATATGGAGTAGCCTTTCCATGCAGGCTGGATACAATATGATCCTTGACGCCCTCCAACAGGATCCTTCGACATTTCGCCATCTTCTTTTGCCATGCTTCGACTTCAGCTGCATCAGTGGGCTTTGGGACATCCGTATCTACGAACTCCTTCAGACCATTATCTTCTAACACTGCTTCCATGCGATCCTTCCATGCAACATAGTTCGAACTGCCTTCAAGAGCATATTCGAGTCGCAAACCGTTGAAAGAAGACATCTTTCAACACCGGCACCAAGAAAAACAACCTTCTGCAAAATTCGAATTCCAAACTCCAAGCTCTATCGCTTCCGATCTACACTAGAAAACAAATTATTTCCAAATCAGAGATTGACTGCAAAGGGCATTCACCAGATCTTTCACCTTACAAAGAAGGATGAATATTCCGGAGGCTACCTGGCCCGCATGCAGACTCTGTCCGAGGAAATAAGTTTGCAATCACCGTAATAGATCTCGACAATTAATCTCGTTCTGATACCATCTAGAAATTAGCTGAATAAATCACTTATTCACTGAAGATTAACCTGGTCATATATCAATTTCGAATTGCATACATAACACATAACCTTCTTCTACAATTAATTGTCACATGAGGAAATAACAGAAGCAATCTCACATCAATTCAATCACACATTAACTCAGTATGTATGGGGAAAGCCTATAGCTGAAAACCCCGCAGCTATTGTGTATATTATAATGGAGAAATCAAGTAACCAAACAAGTACAATGCTCCTCACAAGTACTCAGTACTCTCTCATGAAGTTACTCACAATCTGACTCAGTTTTGAACAAGTCTGAGGTTCAAAACTCCCCGCCAATTGCCTTGCCTCTATTGCGCAATCATGGCCCGTATATGAAGAGGTTCAAGGTTCGAATCCCCTTCCCTTGATTGCGTAATTGTCATGGACAATTCCTCCAAGTGTAATGCAAATCTCATGCAAAACAAATCTACCAACCGATAGCTTTACTCACCCTTTCATCTACCTCTTCCACTGGTCTCCACTGAACTGATCATGCACTGTAGTGAACTGAAGTGTTCTTGAGTTGACTAATGAGTTAATATTTAGTGAATTAAATATTATTTAATTCACTCCACTCATATCTAGTTGATTAGCTAGTTAACTAATCTCAACTAGTTCAACTAAAACAAACAGAACACAACTCCACTAACTGTCCCGTTAACTCCTCCAAAACTTCTGCCACTGAAGTCTAACTGAAGCCAACCATGCAAGATGCCATCAAACCCTAGGAACCACGTGATTCCTTGTGTCAGTTGCATGAGTCACCTCCATGACTCAAACCGAAGTGCGCCAAGAGAGTAAACTGCTGTTTATAGTCAAAATATTATTAAGGGTAAATAATATTTGACTTCCATATTTTTAGGAGATCAGTCTAAAAATAGCCTGGGTCCTAAAAAATAGGGTCTCATCTATTTTTACCGACATGTCGCATACTTCAAGAATCTCCAAGTAGAATTCCTAAATTATGCTCCGTATGTTAAAAATAGACATAGTCTAAAAATAGACTTTGCGCCAGAATTTGCCTGCGGGCCCACTTAGTGAAGGCGACTTCATTTCACTAAGCTCCATCATCTTGCTGCATTCTCAACATATTCATCCAGAAGGAAGGAAATCCTTGCCTTCCAGATTACATAGTTAGACACTCCGTCTAACCAATCCTTATCTCTTAACCCTACTAATGCCATCTCGCCAAACAAAAGTCAAACTTTGCCTCTTCTCCTCTGCGTAGTTGATGACTGGCTTTACACACTCCCTGTTGGAGTGTGGGTAAATCTACTCTCGACTACTGTTGCTCTGCGTGGAAAATTAAAATTTCCTGGCTAGAAATTCTCTGAGGACAAAATTCCCTCAGTGTGTGCCTTTCTTCCCTTCTGACGCTATTTTGCCAACTACTACTGTAAAATGACTGCATCCCAGCTGAAGATCTGCTCTACAAGAAAAATGTTGTTGTTGCTCCCTCTGCCTCTGACAATCCTCAATCTGGAAATTTTGTTCTTTGTCGACTCACTCAAAGAAACAAATTTCATCAAAAATTGCCCTGTTGGCCAATGGACTATGCATCCTCTCTAGGGGTTTCGAGCAGCTGCATGCACAATGCTTTGAAGATCCCTCTTTCCTCCTGCAACTGAGCTCTTCCTACTTCTTTTGCACTCTGATAGCATGTGAAAATTCTGTTACTCGGAATCCTATTGCAGCAACTGATTAGATTTCTTCTATTTGTTATTTAACTGAACAAATTATTTATCATGTACTGCGGTAAATATCGAAATCAATAGACTACAGCCCTCACAAATAAATACTGCAGAAAACAAATACAACACCGGAAAAACTAGATGCACGCATACATTAGTACACAATTATTTTTGGACTAAGTCCCCGAAAAAAACCAACTTGGGAAAACCGGTGCAGCAGCTGAGGGTTTTAATATTAAGCAATAGCAAATCTGAGTACAAATATTTGGATGCCCAAACTGGCTATCCAATACAAAGAAAAATCTGACAAACAATCTAGTGAGAAAATTCTCACTTCCACAGGTGATCCGGCACTGACCTTAGCTCTGAAAGAGCTGCTCTGCACTACCTCTACACAGTGACTGCATCACTGCATCACACTACGCAATTTTGTGTCACATAGCTGGGAGCACTCATTCTCCTTGCCTCTAATTTTCTGTTGTCTGGAAACTGGACCCTCCTGGCCTTCGGAAACTCTCTCCGACTTCTGCCACTGAATCAACTCTCTCTCCTAGCAAAATTGTGGATTCCCTCTGAAGCACTACGCAACCTCTGCGCTGCCTCTCTATGGAACTGATGCCTCTCTGTTATGCACTCTCCAGATCTGGAAAAAATTTCCTCTGGCAATGATATCTCTGCCCCTCTCTCACTGCAATGGACTCACTGGCTCTCACCAGCAACTCAGTACTGCTACTCGGAAAATCGATCTGCTAGCAAGTTCGATCTCTCACTCGATGTGTTCTCCAAGTGCCCATCGAGTTCCTTCTTATAATCTCTCGTTGAGACATCAACAGCTAGGATTAGATCTTAATCGATGGCTCACATATTCCACGCCTTTATCTAGAAGATTCGCATCCGACTTAATTAATACCCTTTAATTAATCTTATTTCCTAACTTTAGATTTAGGAAACATTAAAAACTGATTAATTATTTTAATTAAGTTACTTTTGTGTGGAATTTCCCCAAATGATTTATGGGTCTTGGAGAATACATTTGTCTTAGACTCTATGCAAAATCTCAAGGCTAGAGCACATTCGATGCCACAAAAATCAACACCTCCTACTCATCAAAGTACATCCCAACCTCAATTGAACGGCTAGAGATCTATCCAGAGTTTCTTTCCTCTGACCATTGATGATAGGAGCACAAGGCTTCCTTGCTCCTATGCACAACCAACCTCCCCCAAAATCCCATGTTGGGGACTGAGTACTCAAATATCGAGCCAATGCCCTATTGCCCCCCTAGTCCTCAATCATCAAGCCTTGGAGATCTTCGCATCATCCTCTCTCTCTCTCTCTCTCTCGATAATCATCAAGATGCCTAGCTTTCCAATATTGAACTCCTATTATGTATCACCACACCTGTGACACTTCTATATATATCTTTTGGTGTTGGCTAGGCCTAGTGATTGGCGTAGTTAGATACTTATCTATGTTGCACTTTTTCTTTAGCTTCCTTATCTTGCTTTCAACATTACCCAAGAGTTGCTTTTGCACTCCCACATTGTCCTAACATTGGATGCATTTTTTAGTCCCATTGACCCATTTTCTTGGTCATCCGTTGGACCTTAATAAAATTATTTTATCTTATCTATAACCAAAACCGGTGTTGCAAGATCCCCCCCCCCCCCCCCACAACAAGGATCTAAAGTCGGAACCATGTCCTGTACGGATCTGCATTTGATCCCCCAGCAAAACCACGAATCCCCAAATTAGATCTGCAGTTTCGTCGTTTTGAGGTGATTCCTGGAAATCTGGAACCACATGGGCCAGATCTGTGGTTTCAGATTCCCGAACCGCAGATCCAGAAAAGGATCCATTGTGGATCCGTGGAGGTTCGTGAACGAATCCATGCACTGATTCAGAGGGAGACGATTGGTTCCGTGGGGTTCTGAATCCCAATTTCTAATTTTTTATTTTTTTTTTCTTTAACATAAGTTGGGTAGGGGCTTCCTGGACACTCTGACAGTGCTCCCTTGATGCTTCTTAGATGCTTCCTAGATGCTCCCTCATGGTAATGTTAAATTCTTAAAGTAAAAGTGACATTCTCCTTTATCTTTCATTTTCATCTTTTTACATAAATTTTTAACATTTCCATGAAATGACTCAAGATGTTTGAGAGTGGTTCTAGCCTCATCAGATTTCATATGGAGAAAATAAAATTTCATATCCTATTCAAAATTCACCATACTTAACAGTTTTCAAAAATTAAGAATCAATGGGATGGGATTGTGGCTTTTCATTAGATTATATCATGTATGAGGGTATGTGATTGACATTTAATCAAGACCACCAAGCCCTATATGTACCCTAGTGTTGGTGGTGTTAATTGTTGAACTCCTCTGTCATGGCCTTAGCAAAAATTACCTTTCAATCAAGTCAAGACTCAAAAATCATTGATCAAGCATGTTAAGCTTTTTCTCCCATATTTTAAGGCTTGGATTAGGTAGTTTGATCAAAATTGGGCAATATTGACTAATATCCCTAAACAATCGAGGTAGATGCAGATGCTAGACAAGAGGAGAAGAATATAGATTCCAGATGGTCGATGCATCTAGATGGTTGATGCTTGAATAATTAATCATTGATGTACAATGGATGTCATATCTATCTTGATTTATGTACAAACATGCATGTTCTTATATGTTCTACAACTAATTTGGTATTTTGGATATTTTTTCTAAAATAAACGCAAAAAAAAAATTTAAAAAAAAAAAATATATATATATATATAGTAGACACTTCCAAGACACTTCGCTTCCTAGATTTTTGGAAAATGATGCTTCTGACGCTTCGCTTCCAGAAAACGTCCCTGCTTCGTGCAGCATTGACCAAAACATTCACGAGAGGTAATTTCCCTTCTAAAGATAGTTAGGTTGGTTTTGGGAAAGGGAAGAACTGCAAGTGGCCAAAAAGCAATCTTCCACTGCATTGTATAGAATTCCAACAAAGCGACATAATACAGCCATTGTCCATCCAACAGCGAAGAATGCTTCAGACCTCTCTATGGGAGCCTTCCACATTGCTAGGAATTGTGCACATTCCCCTGATTTCAGCACTAAGAATTAAGAAATGCATAGGGCATCCATGCAATCACTGCTAAACACTTCAATCTGATGTCTCCAAGAGTGTAGTTTCCCCTGCCTCTTCAATATTCCAGTCTTTCAGAGATAGTCAAGTTAAATAATGTTAATTTTGGGCATCTAGGTCCAAACTCCATGTTGCACTGCTCATACGACGATGGTCATATTTTTGTTGGATTCCTCTTTCGAAGAGGCGCAAGATTGATCTAAAGATCATCTTGATCGGATGAGCAGAACATTGATTTTAAATTTATTTTCCACATGTGCAAGGTTGGTCAGATTTATCCCACATGCCTAAGAGATTTGTCACACACCCTCATTGATGAATATAAATTGGAGAGACTTGGAGGTCATTTTCTCATCATCTCATCACACATTCTCTCATTGTGCTCTGATTGGTTCGATAGCCTTTGGAGGTCTTTTTCCCTCACAAGTGTGGAACGAAGCTGCTATTTTTTGCGTTGATCTGTTTAGGGCTTTCTGTTTTCTACACTACTCTGTTTAGGGCTTTTCTGCTGCAACGATGACCAGTGTTGATTGTGGTCAACCCTTGGTCGTTTGACCTCAATCTTCTACAGAAATTTCGATTTTAGGAGGTTGTACAGTTGGGCACTAAAATCGAGGAATTCCAGGCTGTTTGACCGAAGCCCTAGTTTGTTGCATTGACTTTTCTGAAGCTCCCTACGTTGACTTTTCTGCGTTGTCCCTGGTTTGACTTGCGTTGACTTGTGATGCGCTGTCTTTGAGGGTTGTGGGTGTGACACATGAAAGTGTTCGCTGACCGAGAAAGACTTTGCCGGTTGAAGCATCCTGTTGACCGTCGTAATGCCACAATATCTGATATATTTGCAGGACAAAAGGAATTGTTAATCTGATCTATATTTGGCTTGTCTTCTATTGATCTATTATTGTGTTCTATCAGCGTTTTACTTTCAAGTTTATGTGATTGCTATTTTGTATTGGGCCTAAGAAAGATTGAAGTAATAGTGCATCAAGCATAGAACACCATGGTTATCTAAATCAGTGTGGAAAAAGTCGCGAAAAAATCGGGATTTTTTGAAGCAGCCGATAAAATCGGCCGATTTTTTCGCGACTTTTTCAAAATCAAAAAAATCGGGATTTAATCGTAAAAATCTCGATTTTTTGCCGAGTTAAATGAGAAAATCGTCAAGCAATCTACGCGGCAAAAAAAAAGGCCCGAAAATCGATTTTTATGGTTCATTTTTGTCGCGATTTGCTGTCGGTCGCTGTGTTTACAAAGCGCTATGAGAAATTAGAATCGAGAGGGTTAAAACTTAAGAGTTTGAGTCATTGCCAAATTCCAATTGGGCGTTGAAAATTGGAGTTACTGTCAGACCACTGCTCGAGGAGTAGAGGTTGCTCGATTGAACGTTTACATTTCTCATTCACCGAATCTCCACAGACCACCGCTCAAGGGCTTCGATTTCTCCACAACCACCGCTCGACTTTGAAGTTTGAGGTGCCCGCTGCCGGGGTTTCAACTTTCTGCTGCGGCCAGGTGAGTTCCAATTTCCAAATGCCACGGTTAAAGTTAATAATACGTTTACTGTTTTCTGAAACATATGTATAGCTTCCAGGCCTCTCAACGCACTGCCTTGACAATGTTTGGTTCCATATCATCGAATAGAAGTATGAATTTGACCAAAATGCAGCGGTTTTTAAAAATTAAGAGTTCAACAATATCATAAAGCAATACAAAACCATAACACTTTCATATTCATTATGAAGATACTCTGTAGCTGCTAAAATGAAAAAAGCGATATACAGTAGAACAGAAAAAGTAACTTCAAATGGATAGATTCCTCAATAAACCAGATTTGAGGATTATAAAGTTAATATGCCACGGTTAATAACTTAAAACCTATTCTACAGTCGCTAACCAGCAGCTACTCAGCTCACTAACCAGCTCACTGTCAATATGATTCAGATTTACAATAAGCATTGATGTTCATGACTGTTATAACTTATAAGTCCTTCTTCAAGCTAGGCACCCAATAAAATTAATTTTGTAAATTTGTAGTTTCTTTCAAACTGAAGAAAGCCAATTCAATAAACTAGCTACAGGAGTTATCCTATTAATAACTAAGATGGCTTCTTCTAAGGTGAAGATAAATTCAAACAAAGAATTCCACACAAAGCTGAACTTTTTGTTTGAACTTTGAAGTTTGAACAGCTTCAATTCATTTTGACTGTCAAGGGAATAGAAAGTATCCAACAATAACTGCAATGACAAATTATTAAAATTTATTGATCCCAGATTTTATTAACTTTGGTAATAGTGGTTTTTGTTGTGATGGGCAATTTTTATTTTTAT
>JAXQQM020065672.1:0-63184 GCA_034641835.2 Pinus albicaulis | reverse complement strand
TCGACGACTGCTGGGCGGACACTCTGGGCCAACATGCGCATATGGAAAAGCGCAGAGCTGTGCACTCTTGTCAAAAAAATCATAAAACTCATAAAAATAAAAAGTGATTCTTACCAAGTTCTTCATCCCAATCCTCTCCCTCCGGGAGTGGGAGGTCTGGGTCTTCGGTGAAGTCTGTGCTGGAGTAGGGCCAATCCTCCAAGACAATCAGCTGTCGTCAGAGCCAATCAAAAAACTTTGGCCTCCAGGACATCTGCTGGCCACCTTCTGCTCTGGGCATCAATGCCGCCCATCGGGCCATCCTTGGCTCTCTCAATGGTGGCTCCGGGACTATAGCCTTTTAGCACTAAAATATGGGTAATCGTTCCAAGAAGAACGATACCAGAATCGACCCATACCCAAATTGTTTTAGTTTGGTCTTCTTGCATTTGGTGAGTTTTCGTTTGATTTTCATGGTTACAGCCTCAGCCCAGTTGAAGATGGTCGGGTTCATACACTCTAAGTAATTGCGTCTTCGTAGCTTCATGTGGTTCCTGCAATCCCGCAGCCCGCGTGATAGTGTGTAGCACTACTCTCATTTCTATATCAGGGACGGTCTGGATATCCACTTTACCGCTCCCTGTTCCTTTTCTTGCCCCTGGGCACACCCTATTCATTACCATTGTCATGCTTTCCCCGGAAGGCCGGGTACCAATCAGAATAGGGACTACACCCCTACACGAGAATCCAGTGATGAAATATACATCAGATACTTCGAGCTCAAGCTCTTGGTCCCGAAGTACGAACTTCTCCTGATCTTCGTCCCAAATGTTGATGAGATACTGAAGCAATTCGGGCTGAGCCCGGAGACACAGTGTCATAAAGAACTTTTTGAGCCCACAATTGCTGAGGGCATTCATGCATCGTTTTTTTTCCATTGATTTTTCATCCTCTTCGTTGTGTTCTTTCTCCTTCCACTTGATTACCATCTTTTTTTCGCTTGGTACCTGCATCAATTGATCATAGGAAAATTGTAAGCCCCCTTGGGTATTAAAATTTGCAGTCTATTGGTTAAAGCAGATTTTGAGTTGCACGATTGGTGTGACTGTTTGGCTAATAGTCACGCCACCTGGTGCAACCCCTGTGTAAAATAGGGTCGATTGGCGCGGGTCCGCGCCCGAAACCCGTGCCAACCGTGGAGCCCTATATTTTTCCAATCCTCCCCTAAGGGATCCCAAATGACAACTAAATGCAATAAAATATAGCTTAAAATATGGCTAATGGAATCGGATCTTACCTAAAACAGACGGAATCTGGATTGGTCCACTGGATTTTCCACAATCGTCGCCCGAAGATCGCAAGAGAAATGGGTCATTGTTGCTTTGCAAAGAGGTAAAAGTGAAAAGTAAATATTTTTTACCATTTTTGATCTTTTATAACTTTTCAAAGTCATAAATAGGTTTTAAAACATATTTTTCGATATATTTTCATATTATTTTCGTGGAATATGTTTTACACGCATATTTTTGTGCAGCGACAGGTTTTTCACGTGGTTATGATGAAGAGATGAGTTGCATTTTATACTTTTTCGGACTCGGTAAAAACACGAAAATTTCACTACTGGAGTCACCTTTCAGCTCTTTTCTTACTCTCTAAAAACTGAAAAGATTGTCGAGTCACTTGTCGTTTTGAACTCGTTAATTTGGCTACGAAACAATATCTACCCAATATACGTTTACCCCTTTTTCAGGGTAGGACATATTATTTACGAAAAAGGAATACCCTAGCCTATCATGACTAGGAGGTTCTCTCAGACACAGTTTTCTACCTTTTCGGATCTGTGAGACTATTTACGAAAAGGGACTGCTGGAGTTTTCCTTTCTACCTTCTTTTCAAACTCTCTAAATATGAAAAGATGATGAGTTCTTCCTTTGTCATACTCGTTAAAAACTGATGACATTGGACTCTGTCGTCATGATGTTACTCAAGTTCCTCCTTCCTAGGGCTCGTAAAATGTACTAGATTGGATTTTTCCGAAGGAAAAACTTAGATCGCAAGCACATGTTATCCCCTTCAAGCTTGTTTTCAAAAATAATTGGGGTACTCGCCAGAAATGGTGGGGGAAAATGGAACCAAGATCGTAGTCGTATTGGCAGTATGTCGCTCTTGAACATGGCACTTGTCTGCATTCGTGTCGGGTTGGGGACATATCATCTTGTTTTTTGTTTGCCTCCATGGGTTTGGGTAATCTCTTTTGACCACTCATCTGCTCTTTTCCATGTCACCATGACCTCAGATCCCTTGATGTCAAATACTTCAAAATCCAGTGTCGTGCCACCGATATGTTCAAGAGAAGTTTGCCTCTACAGTTTTCAACCTCCATATGATTCTCTATTGGTATTGATTCACAAACATCATATTCCTCTGTCTCGTGTCAATGATGTGCGAAACATTATGACCCACCTTCGATCAAGGTCACTTCCTGTCGACTCCAGCTCATTATCTAGGAAGCTGGTCTAGAGACTTCCTTCAAGTGCCTTGGAGCCTGCATGCCTCAATGGCAGGTTCTTCGTACTCGACGTAAGGTCCACTTCATTGGCCTTCAATTGATTGACTCTACGGGTGTTCGATGTCATATCACTATTCACATGGCATGGATTTTACCTTCTGTACCTTGAGATACATTATCATTATTGGTGGCTTCTCTCGCGTCTGTTAATAGCTTTCATCATTGGCTGGTAATCAGATGATGTTCTTTCATGTTCGACTTCAACTCACATATTCGCATGCTCGAATTTTTACTATGTTCAGGTCGAGATGGAGCGCAAGACCCTAGGTTTTGTCTGATGAAATCCAGGCTACGGGTTCTTTGTGGATTATTATGACTTATTGTACGACTCTTTTATTGGATGGATGTGACCATGCTCCGAGTCTATTTCAGGATCCCCCACGTCGGATGTTTGTGTCCATACCTCGATCTCATTGTTTATATACCGTCTTATGATGGCCGCACCCATGCCATGTCAGTGGGCCGCATGTATTAGTTGTATTTGTACTTGGAAGTGTTTTTTTGACAAAGAAGTGGTTTTGCCTAACACGTTCTCATAAAGCATTTCGCCACTCCCTCTCTCTAGGACCTCATGCTTTAGGGGGCATCTGTTACACAACATTTTGTCACTGTCCCTGAAATCCCTCACCCCGCATATTGAAGGGTCTTTCCCATGACCTGTGAGCAGTGTCAAACTCTACAAATACCTTCTTTGCATCCTTCTGCATAAGGACATGATTCTTCCTGTTGAACATTTCCTTAGAAAGCACTCAAAAATCTATGTTTTGGCAATAGCGCGGGTAGACAGTTCACCCCTCGCACCAATGGGGAAGATTTGCACTAGAGGCCACGCCAGCTAGTGCTCTATCCCTGTGTTGTGCCCGCGCTAGCCTTTTTAGGAATTTTTTTTAACAAATTGGAGGTGGAAGTTTCCTTTAACCACCTCAGGAATGACTCATTGCAAGTGGTTAAACTCGATAAGCCATAGATCTCTTCCTTTATGAAATGGTTGATGGAACATTCTTGGAGGATAGGACTCCCCCCACGATTATAGGAATCCTAACCTCTCCTTCTCCCTCTATATAAACAAGCCTTCTCCCTTTACAAAATCTAGTTGAACATATAGCCAAGAAGTTGAACTTGGAGAAGAGATATTATAGCTAAGTAATCGCTATAGAGAAGGTCGAACCAAGGAGGATCCCGTAGAGAGTCCCGTCTGAATTCTCGACGAGCTTTGTGAGACGTGATCCACTGGAACCCTGCTGGAGGATATCGCAACGTAGAAGCATGGTTGTACTCTTCCTTATTTAATTTAATATACTCGACTATGATATTGATTCCATCTCTGTGTTATGTTTATTTGACGCATTTGATTTAGTCTTCTTCGAATGACTAATAGTTAGGAATGCGAAATAGTATGTTGTGTATCGTCTTCGTTTCTTGTGTATGTGCAGGTATTTGGGCATGAGAACGAGTGGATCATGATCTGTCGAATCAGGAGTGAGAGGCAGCCATTCTTTCGGATGACACAACAGCGCAGGACCTACGGTAAGTGATCTACCAAGTCTTTGTCCATTATTAACTAGGAATTGATGTCATAGCGTGTCTCGTTTGTGACTAGACCCACTCTAGGTCTAGTGGGATCGCCTCTATCCGCAGAGGGGTTTTACCTCACCAACAGCCCCTTCGGTAATCCACAACCTTTTTTGAACTATGGCCATGGATGTATCAAAGGACCTATCTTGATCCATTGGGTACTAAATTAGTACCTCTCGCCATATAATCCTAAAGGATGGATTGAATGTATAATCTCCTTTGTATGGAACAAAATCCTCCATGTTAATGTTGTGCCATACTTAGCTCAAGCCACTAACCCCTGCTAACCTGTTCATCCCCTATCACTTGTCTAGAAATATCCAACTCTCTTAGTCCAATGCATTTGGGTGAGGTAAAAATTTTGAAATTACTATAAGGAAAAGACCTTTTAACGGAGGTTTTACAGAAGCCCCTATAAAAATAGCCCAAAATTTTGTTTGTAGTAGAGGTTAGTAGCAAAGGTGGGTGGGAAGATGTTTTAGCGGGTGTTTCTTTGATGATGTGTCTAAATTATTCAAGCGCACTGGAGCTGCATATAACATTGTGCACCATGGATTTTTATTTTTATTTATTTTTAAACAAAAAACCACAGTGTGCTAATTACAAAATCACATTGGTGCTTGAATATTAACTAGCGCCAAAATCCTTCATATAGTAAAATGTATCAATTTTACTCGACAATATTGACATCCCATTCTGGTAAACATATAAAAACGTCCCAGGGCATCTTATAAAGCGTAAAAGCAATTTCCAATTTCCAAAAAATTATCGGTGCTATTGTAAAATCACAACACCCGTGCATTACCTGTAACATAAAGCTTCGGGGTGTCTTAATAAAGCACTTCGATAATTTTGAATTGAAAAAAAAAAAAAACACAGTGCTTTTGGATTTATCTCACCCTGGTGTCCTTCGTAAAATGCATCGGAGGAAGGTTAAATAAAAAAAACTATCCCAGCTGTAATTTTCATTTTTATCATCTACAATGCGGGAGAGATCTGAAGTATCGGCGCCACTCTTACCACATGAGAGCACCCTGATATCGGTGCTTCTCTTGCTCACCACCTTTCAATACCATGCTCACTGTTTGAGTTTCCATTTTTTTCAAACAGTGTGAAAAATTGTTTTTCTCCATTGTGTCCACAATGCCTCCTCGACAACCAAATGTCCAGGTAATCTCTACGTTTCTTTCTAATTTAATTTTTTATTGGAATAGAATTGCAAATTAGGTTTAATTTCTCTTTTTATTTTTTTATTTTTTTTAAATAAATAAAAATCAACGCATGGTGTGCTTGATATGTTTGGCTCACACTGGCGATGCGCCCTGTAAATTTACTGGGTGCACTATGTTTCGATCCGTGAACACTAGTGCACTAGTATGTCACCACTATGAAAAGTTAAATTCATGAAACACCCATGGTGCGTCATACTTATGTGTGCACTATTACTAGTGTGGTTATAGTTGAAAGCGAACTATCTGTTATGCATAATTATATTTTGAGCGCACCGATAATTTTTATATATTTTTTAGATTGAAAGTTATGTTTCCATAGTTATAAATATATGTTTCATTTAATAAAAAAAATTGTATTTTATCTATGAGGTTGATGTATTTTATATGCCAATCATGTAACAGAGACATCAACAGAGGGGGCAGTAGGTGGACCCATACAATATGATCTAAACATGGTAGGCCAGAGAGAAGGAGAGGTATTTATACTCTTGCCTTATTATTGTAGTAACCTGAGTGCTCTTAAGGAATGTAGGCATCCTCAATTACTATGAGGAGGGTATGTCCCTGAAGTCGCACTCATTCTTATTGGCGCATCTGATCCACTGATGGAATGTCCGACAGCAGGCTTTCTATGTCGGCACTTAGTTGTGGTATAGGCCCACTGAGGAGGACATATACTTTATCACTGGCCTATCCAGGAGAGGGGAGAATTTTCCCCAATTCCCTGATGTCCTTCATGGTGTTGCTTGACTGAGATTCAGTTTCCATATGCTCAGAAATATGTCAGGCCTGATGCAGTTCGTCCATCAAATTTTCAATTTCGTGGTGGAAAACTACGAATTTCTTCTTTTTCTACAGAGGAGGCTAGGTGCCTCTCATTATTAGTCAGCACCATTGCACATTATTTTGGTGATGGGTAGTGCATTATTTTCCCTCTTTTGTATTATTTTGATTCTTTTATTTAGGTTCCACGTTGCATCATATGGTCTGCAATTTTTTTGAGGCAGTTTTGCATGGCTTTAGATAGATGTCGTGCATTGTTGAGATAAGGTAGGGAGACCTTCCATTTTTCTTCCGAGATTTTTGGTTTATTTTTGAGAGGCTTCCAAAGACGAAGCATACATTTTATCATCACCCTCTTAAGCTGATAATCGAGGCGTAATTGTACATGTGGGGGTAGATGATGACCAAGAGGGGCATGCCAGAGTTTCTAGCTAGGATTTTAGACAAGGCACTGAAGCTACTGGCCAATGTGGATGACCATGTGTTTTTCATGTTGCCGTATCCATACACGAGGATTGAATGGAGAGGGTTTACCAACATCTTCTTCGCAGTGGATGAGCCTATAGATGATAGAGGTAATATTAGTGTTTTCTTTAAATTATTCAAGTTTCATTTTCTTATTTAAATGAATAAGAATAAAATTTATTCTATCACATTCTTTAACTTGTTTTATTAAATTATTTAATGAAATTATCTAACTGTTTTTTTCTACTATGTATTTTGTAGACATTGGCTTATATGATGGGAACATGTCTCCTCCCCCATCGACGGATGGAGGAGATTAGGAGATGGGTGAGGCCCAAGAGGGTGAGGGTGAGGCACATCCTCAGGGTGGGGGGGGGGGGTGCGGTGAAGTAATGCTATGCAATTTTGGATAGACTATTGTGATATATTCGTTAGAGTTTTAGTTCAGCAGGGAGTCTGCCCTGCGAGGCCTCGGGATATCAGCACGAATCTGATGTTCGTGGATCTCTACAGGACTTGTATGTGGGATTTGATGTCTCTTATGCGGCATGTCATCAGAGCTAGTACTTTGTTGGCAGTGATGAGGGTTGCAGGGCATCATGCAGCAACACATCCATTAGATGAGGGTGGTCATGATGAAGATGAGGGCGATGATGATGAGGGTGATGATCATGAGGATGGTGATGATGATGCTTCTAGTGTTGCCACCCCATCGGATCATCGCCTTCAAGGTGTCGATGATCCTTCTAGTAGTGCACTTGCTCATAGTCACCTGATGATGTCGAGATGCTAGAGCTAGAGGATGTGTCATATGTTTATCTTGACAAAGCATACCGACCACCTTCTCCTACAGAACGTCCATGTCCTTCTATTGCAAACCAGCCACCTCTTAGTCCTGCATCTCAGCTGAGTTCGAAAAATGTATTTGATAAGGTAGTAATTGACCATCCATCATATTCTACTGTAGACCAAGGTGGAGGCACTGCTACGTTTGTTCTATCATATATTTGATTGCTCTTATTTTACTTCATGATGTAGTTATTTGACTTCTTTGTGTTATATATATATATATATATATTTGTTCATGTTTATGTACTTAATTTATATATTGTTGTTGTTGATGTGTATAATGTTATGTCATATTAGAGCCCACGTGGTGTAGAGCATTCGGTGATGGGGTGCACTATTAAGGCACTCCGTTTGCAAGGTCACTGATTCGAAACCCGTGGGTGATTAGGATTTAGTCTAAACTACCAAAAAAAAATTGTTAGGTCATATTATATATGTTCATTTAATGTGCTTGCAGATAGATGTGTACGTGATATCAGTTATTTGACATGATATTTATATTAATTTGAGGATGTATGTGGTGATTAAGTTAGATTACAATCTTTGTGTTTTATTATATGTGATCACGATGACGATGACTTGTTCGATTATTATATTTGTGTGCTAGCTAATGACGTTTATATGTGTTTCTAAAGTGTATATGATTAGATGATGGTAGTGAATTCGAATGTGTATCTTAGATGACGTTGGTGTTTGTTAGATGATTATCATCATAATGTTTATTTTATGAGATAATGTTTATTATAGATTATGTATTGCTGAATTTTTATCAAACTTTTATATATGAAATTGCAGGTAAAACGACTTACTTTAAAAAAATGCAAGGATATTTTTATAAATTACAAAGTTTAGTATGGTTGAAACTATGATTGTAAAATTACGATAAATCATTTTCTATTGCTTACATAGTTCATTGATATTCAATCTAACTTAATTAGTAAAATATTTCAATACTCACAAAAATAATATAATTAAAGATAAAATAATTTAGTTAGTTCTTAAAAAGACGAAATTGTTTAACTCATTCAATTCTTAATATAAATGATTATTATAATACATTATTCAAAAATACAATTTAACTAATTCAATATTGGTTTGTAAATTCAATCTATTGTTAAATTTAAAAAACTTTAGTCATAATTTTTTTACAACTTGCAGCCTAGATTTGTCTTAACTTTGGATCTACCAAGAGCTGAGAGGGATAAAATCTCTTGAGATGCAAACATATTTTTGAGTGAAAAGAGATTTGATACCTCTAGGTTCTTGGTGGATATGGCAGTTGGTATATATATATATATATAGTTGACATTGAGTATTTATATATAATTCATATGTTCTTATGCTAAAAATATTAAAATATCTCCTCATATTTTTTTGGTATGTATACATTTAATTATTTTTATTATTAATATTTTCTAAAATATTACATATCAAATCCATACTAAACATTGAAAATTTTACAAATATCCCTCATACATTGATTTAGAAAGCAACTATTAATAGATTAAGAATTCTCTCAATCTTTCTCACTAAAGTGAAAATATAAGAAAATTTTCAATTTAAATAACTTTATTTTTCTCTATATAAAATATCTATAAAATTATGTCATTTAATATAGACATTGAAATATTTTTATTATGATTGTTATTAAAATATTGTAACACCCTCCTCCCACATCTACCCAAGTAACTGGCCAAATGGGGTAAACATGTGATGAAGAGTTACTATGATCTAATTCAACCTCCTAGGTCACTTTAAGGAAGTGGAACCAACACCATACCACAACAAAAACCTCCTGCACATGCTACAGGACACCTAACAACCATCCCAACCTTCTAGGAGGCTAGCCCCTAATCCAACTTGACATTTTCATGCATCAATCCCCTAGTCGCTTCCTTGACATGGGAAAGAGTGCAACTGGGACCCTCCAATCGCACACACAACATGGCTATGCATGCGACTGGGGACTTTTCCCAGTAGTCATGAGCCTGCGACCCTGATTTTTGTGTCACTTTTTCAGGCCCAAAGCCCAGTTCACAGCCCAGAACTCCATGACACTTTTAGAACTAAAAGATAACAACAAAATAACGATTTAAATTAAAACACTCGAACAAGGACTTGACTGGACCCCTACTAGCCATGATAAGCATTTCATCAAACATGTCAGAAATATGTAATCTACACGTTTAAACAACAAATCTGAACATAGGGGTCTCTTGCTTATCTGAGATTGCTAATATGCATTTGTTGCATCATCACATTAACTGCATTATCATCTATTGGGTCATACATGCATTGTTCATTCATTTATAAATCAAAACATGATGAGATCTATACATCATAACCATCATAAAACACATTCATAACTAGCACATAAATAACGGAAATGATACGCATATAACAACCATATAAGCCACATAATAACAAACATATTTACCCATCAATACAAAAGGGAAAAAAAATATTATTTCCATAAGAAAAATGCAACCAAGTATGGGACTTCCACATTCCACCCGACCATAGACATGGTTGAGCCAAGTCTCTCTTCATTCGTCACCCCCATGCCATATTCCAAGCACGAATGTGGGATCTCATAAAACACATCAATCAAAACCAAACCAAGGCCTCTAGAGACAAAACTACCTCAACCCTCAACCAGTGGTTCCACTTCATGGTTGGACATCACAACCATCACCATATTTGTCTCCACCTAAGCTATCCAGGGCTCTAGAGCATTTCTTCCAACCAAGGCTCCAGGACTAGTAACTCAACCCACAGTTTTTTTCGAGCTCCAAAGCATTTTTCTAACTAACTCTAGGACTAGTAACTCAACCCACCAAGGGCTCCAAAGCGTTTGTCTAACCAAGGCCGCAGGACCAGTAACTCAACCCAAGCTATTACAGGGCCTCATAGCATTTGTCCAACCAAGGCTCCAGGAACTAGTAACTAAACCCACAGCTAAAAAAACATGAGAAACAACCAGAAAAACATACAATGAAATGAACCCACAACACCATGACTATCCAAGAAATGGCAAGGCTAGAATTTTTTTTTGTCAATCCAAGAAATCCTCCAAGCCATTGACAAATCATAACCAAGAAACCACATGCATATGCCATGCATGCCAAAACTAGTGAGGAAAACATACATGCAACTAGGTACCTGCAAACAAAACCCATTATAGTTGTTGATCACAATGTCCTCTTGCACTTTCCTGCCCTTCCTTTGCCTTCTTGCTCCAAAACTCCAAGTATGCCACGCTCTCCAAGAGTGCTCCAAGAAACTCTAAGTGTTTGAGAGTATGAGAGAGAGAGAGAGAGAATAGAATGAGAGTTCCAAAAAAGAATTAGCAAAATGTTACGAACTAATCCTCAAAATCCTTTTTATTAATGAGGCCTCTATTTTATTCATTTTCCATTATTTTCCTTCATTTTCCTCCTCACAGCAACATGTGACCTTTCACCTCCCTTTTCTCCTATTTTCCATTATTTTCATAAATAAATGTCAATAAATGATACTTTGCCTTCGAAAGCCTTAGCCATTTCCTTTTCCAATTAACATAGCCATAATAAACCATATGAATACGCACACTGGGATGTTTTTTCCCAACATTTAGCTTGAAATATGTGTCTCGTGACCTTGGTTATTATTTTTCTTTTATTAACTTTTATTACATGGAATTTTCACGAGGGTTGTTACAAATATATATATATTTCTTATAAATATATTTGTGTTTTAAATATCACATGTAAATGGAACATAGAATGAATTACACATAATTTACTATCAATAATACTATTTTTTGTCATGTGGAAAAATTGCATTTTTTCCTTGTAGTAAAAAGTAAATTATATTTTTTTGCTCATTACATTTCTTCCTCATAATAAAAGTTAATTTATTTATTTATTTACTTTGGGTTACATTATATCCCTATATAAAGTTATATAAGATTAAGGTGTAAATTGAAGTATTGTAATTATGTCTGACATTAATTTATTTTATTATTACTATTTTTAATTTTTTAATTTCAATTATTATTTTACTATTTTTAAATGTAACGTTATGTGGCAACATCTCTCCCATGCTGAGTTGTAGAGCGCCTCTCTGTGCAATTGATTTAGATTTAATACAACTTAAAAATTATATTTTTATAAAATTTATTTTATTACTAAAGTTATGAGATTTTCAAGAAATTCATATTTAATCTTTATAGCAACTCTTACCAATTTAAATTCAATCATTATAGTAACCCTTACCAATTTAAATTGAAAATTTATCTCTCTAAAGATGAGGATAAAGATATGTAAAATAATGCTTGTGATCAAGTTACTTGTATTTGGAGATTTTCTCTATTGGAAGTTCTCCCTCAAAGAGGCAAGTGAACTTTTTTACAGTAATAAATATATAACATTTTGATGCTATTTTGGTTCTTTATTTGCTATTGTACTAGTTTAAATTTAACTCTTTTTAATAATAAATATGAGTTAAATAATACAAATTAAATTATCACGAGATATTCACTAAAACTTATGTTTTTCACATTTCTCCTAGTTAAGATTACATCATGTTCACAATGATAAAGACATGTCAACTTTAAATAATTTAGTTGCAAATACATAAAAAATAGATATTTATTTTACATAATCTAAACAGGAAACAAAAATGCATCACCAAGTCTATTTGAAACTCAAACAAATGCCTCTTAATCACCATCATAAATGCAATGCGCTTGGTATGTTCTACTTGCACTGGTGCTATCATATTTACCCAACACACCACCTAAAAAATATTTAAAAATATAACTATATCTCGATGTGTTCGATAACGTGAATGTTTTGCCTAGTGCAAAAATGTTATATGTGCGCACCGCCAGCATAAGTGTGACATACCCGCTATGAAAATTTAAATTTGTGAACCAACAACGGTGCATCATACATATGTGCGCATCATTGTAGCTGTGGTTGTGTTTGACAGCGCACCAAAGTCGGTGCATGACTGTGATTTTGGCGCACCGATGATTTTTTTATTATTGAAAGTTATGTTTCTATATTAATAAATACATTTTTCATTCAATACAAAATATATATTTTATGTATGAGGTTGATGTATTTTATATGTCAATCATGTAGAAGAGACGTCAGCAGAGGGAAAAGGAGAAAATGGCAAACCCATACAATATGGTCCGACCATGGGAGGCTAGAGAGAGGGAGAACCCCTAATTATTGTCCTACAATACACACTTTGGGTGTCTTACCTAGATCTCAGAGGCCCCTGCTACAAATCGCCATGGTGCCATGGATTTCAAAAATGGAACTATGAAAAGTTTATACTTTGTTAAACATTGTCGGTTCAAATGGTAAAACAAAAGTGAAATTAGAAGGTGGTGGTACGGAGAAAATATATCATATTAGGGTTTCATGGGTCTTATTAGTCACAAACCAAACATCATGAAAACTTGTAGGCATGCATTTCATGCCACTGTCATATTGTACAGTTGATGTCCTTCAAACCGACGACGTGATGTATATGGATTAAGCTTGTGACTTTCAATGACATGATGTATATGGCTTGGGCTCATGACCTTCAATGATCATTTTGGGAAAGATATATTTTAATAATATATCACACACAACACCTTATTATGTATCCTTATCACTTATTATTACCGAACTTATAAAGACATGTCTACCTTAAATAATTTACCTATAAATACATAAAAATATATATTTATTTTACATAATCTAAATAGGAAAGAAAAACACATCACCAAATCTATTTGAAATTCAAACAAATGTCTTTTAATCATCATCAAATTATTTATTGTTTAATTCTTAGCCATAAATATTTATTAATTCAACTTTTATTTATAATTACCATTGAAAAGAAAAGTTGAAATTGTTCCATTATCCATGAAGAAAAAATAAAACCTCTCATGCATCCATGTAAGCCCATTTGTTTCTCTTATGGTCCATAAAAATATGTAATCAACATTGTATATATGCACAAGACCTCATTTTAGTTTACAGTTATGCATCACAGGTATGTGTGTATCGTTTATGGTGCGGTTTTGTTTCACAAAGCACTAAAGTCGGTGCATGATTGTGGTTTTGGCGCAGTGATAATGTTGTTCTTTTTTTAATTGAATGTTATGTTTCCATATTAATAAATACATTTTCCATTTAATGAAAAAAAATTGTATTTTATGTATTAGGCTGATGTATTTTATATGTCAATCATGTAGAAGAGACATTTGCAAAGGGAGCAACAACAATTGGAAATACTTACTGAAAAAATGAAAACAAAAACATAAAAAAATAGTATAAATGATGAAATAACACAAGTAAAAATCAATGTCCATTTTCATCACCTTGATTATCTTCCTTAGCATTGGGCATGATAACATTGTTGTTCTCAAAAACATGTTTTGATATAGGGTTGTGTCTTAATTCGAACCATCAATCCCCATATAACACATTTGGGTACAAAAACACTAGATTTAAATGTTTTGGGAAAAGGTAAGGCTCCTTAGCTTCATGCCACATCTTTCTAGAGTTGATAGATATAAACCACTATCACGATCTTCCTTTACATTATTCTAATCAAAGGTATCCCACCACTTACACCTAAAAATAACACATTGGAATTAAGGGAAGTCCACTTGAATGATCTCTTGTATCTTTCCAACATAACCTAATGTCCCTTGCATTAGGTTTTGATTGCAGTGTCTAGCATGACTAGATTGGTCGAAATTTACATCCACTCCACAGTATTGTGTCATGTATCAATCACCAACATCCTTTGTGCAAATATGATGTCCATATTCCCACATGGGTGGGAACAAATGAACCTATAAAAAAGTGAAAAAATCACAGTGTCACGTGTCTAATAACCAGAACATAATTAAAAATATGAAATATATATAGATGTTACAATTCAAAGGTGCAATATGAAGTTAAAATTGTACAAAAGGAGATTATAATTACCGATTTGTTGCACCCAAAACCTATATTTAGCGCATCCTCTTCAACACGCAGGTAACGACCAAATGCACCGTATTTCTCTCTAACTTGATTTGAAACCCACTTGTTAGGGCATGTCATTGGCATATTTTATTTTAAATGATCGGGATAATACACACTTCTATTATTCAACCATTTGAATTATTTCATGTCACTGTCCCATTTCCTCCTCTTCCCTTCGTACAATGTGACCCACGGTTGTGTCGCTTCTAATGAATTTATTAATGGCTTCAATTTATGAATTCGCTAACGAAATCAAATCAGCATATATATATATATATATATATATATATATCTATATCTATATATGTATGTATATATATAGTACGTATGAGATCAAATATGGATTAATATGAAGTTCAATGTGAATATTTATTGTGTATTAATTTGGTAAATGATAAGCATGCACTTACTCTTTATCATGTGCCTCTTTCCATTCGTTTCGAGAAGCTCCTCTTATCTTTTCTCTTCATCCCTTTCATCATCCCAAATCGTCGCACCTAGTGTGTTTTCGATGTACTCACTGGAATAATATAAATACTTGTATGATATATACCCCTCCCTTATAGACCCCTTGGGTTTTTACCTTTTTCAAACAAAACCTTTCAATTTCGTCTTGTACCTCTCTAAGAAGAACATCCAATGACAAGAAATGACCCCAACTAATTCAACCTCGTCTACTAGGCGAATTAGAAGATGAACATGCAAGTCCATGAAACTCGTCAGCAGTTCCTTCTCAAACATAAAAACAATCTCAGCTATCTCTTGACGCCACCATGGAATGCTAGCCATATGAATCTCCTTTGATGTGATCCAACATACAAATGCAGATAATTTAGATATGGCATGTTGTAGATTAGGGGAAGTCATGTTTCACACACCCATGCACGAGCATAGGATAATGACACTACATGATAAATAGTACATTATACAAAACATAATTATAAAATATCCTATTACATAAAAAAAAATTAAAATTAAAAAAAAAAATCAAGTTTCTGACATGCGTACTCTTAGAAGGTTTAAATAGTCATGTGAATTCAACCCTAACAAACGGTCAGCCACAGTGAAGCAACACCGTAGTGAAGACCCATATAAATAAGGTACCCTCACATTCATTATAACTTCCTTTTCCAAAGAAAGATCATCTTTCTTTAAAATCCATGTGACATCACCTTATTTGAAATACCAAGAGGGGTCGAAGTCTCCTCTAGTTTCTTGTCTTGGCTAATGTTTATTTTTAGTTTTTTAAGAAATAATATCTCTCCTAACAATCAATGTGTCACATTCTTTCGATGATATGTACCTCCATAAAGAATATGAAACCTCTAGTTTCTTGCCTTGGCCAATGTTTCTTTTTAGTTTTTGAAGAAATAAGATCTCTCCTAACAACCAATTTTTCACTTTCTTTCGATGATATGTGCCTCCATAAAGAAGATGAATTTTTTTTAAATATATGCATGGGATATAGTAAGTGGGAAATCTTAAGATGCTCCCAATATGGGAGCTCATAAAATATAGATTTCCTTTTCATCCCAATGGGAAATTTCTCAATATAAGTGTCAAATAAATCTAGATTATCGAACGTAGTCTCCCCATTTGAATCAAACATTTATAAAAACTCCTTCTCCTTCTTTATCTAATATGCTCTAAGCCATACATCTGGTTTCATTATTTCAAGCCTTTGGGTTCTCTCTGGTTTACCATTGAAAGCAGATATTGCTCTTTTATAAGAGTTTTATTCTGGGAGGAATACCCTTGAGCAATCATACACTCGCTTTCGTAGGTGGTCGAACCACTAGCCTTCACAGAAGGTCCACAACATTTACATCCATGATACCCTTCTGTTACAAGACCTACAAATTTATTGTATACAAGCCAACACATTAGCGACCATGAAGATATGAACAATTGCAATGAATTAAATAAATATGCAAAACAATATTGTTACTAAACAAATCAATAAGAATGTAATCTACCAAAGAAAACTCCTAAGTATGGAAAATCATGTATGGTGTAAGCACATGTATCATACAATGTAAAACTCCTCTCTATTACGACGGTTCTTGATACATCGTACACATGTATTCCATCCCATAATTCCTTAAATTCATCTACCAATTGTTATAAGTAGACATCCATATTCTTCACTTGTCTTCTACCAAGGACTATGAGAGCCAACATAAGATGTTCATTCTTCACGGAAAACCATGGGGGGATATTTTTATTGATCACTACTACAAGTCAAACAAAATAATTGGTGTTTTGGATGAAAAAAAACTGTGTATAATAAAAAATTTGCTATAGGTTTTACTAGTAATTTTTTTTACAATCTCTGTTCTTATTTAAATTTAATTATAATTTAGAAAAACAAAACAAAAAAGTTCAATACTTACCTTAAACCCTTGTTTCTTCCTGCAAACTTTCACATTAGGGTTTAACTTTCTCTACCACTTCACAATTAGGTTTTTTCAATTTAAGCATTTTAGATTTAATGGGTTTGTGTACTTACTATATATAGGGTGTTTGACATAAAAAGTAGGGAAATCACTTATTGAATTAGATTCAAACCTTCTCGTCCCTCTCCGTTTTTTTTATAAAAACTAATATATGTTGCATGATGTGCCATTTGTAACATAACGCATCGGTGCTACATGAATAATACAACACACCGGTAAATTATAACACTTTCGATTCTATCTAGTTTGTTCATTGTTTCTCTCGGGGTAATATAATGCACCGACGTGCCTGTTCCTAATAGCACCGTTAAATCATTGCGGTGTTTTGAGCCTTACAAATCGGATCATGAACCCTCTCTGATTTTTAAGAAACTACTATATGTTTCACAGTGCGCCCTATGTAACATAACACTCTGGGGCTACATGAGTAACACAATGCACCCGTATATTATAACACTTTGGATTTTGTCTAGTATTTTCATCATTTCTCCCAGTGTAATATAACGTGTTGGCATGCTTGTTCCTAATAACATTGTTAAATCATTATGTTGCATTTAAAATTACAAATAGCACTGTCAGACCTCTCCTTTTAAAAAAAATACCTATATATTGCACAGTGTGCCCTCAATAATATAATGCACCAGGGTTGCCAAAGTAATTTAATGCACTGGTATATTGTAACACTTTCGATTCTATTCAGTATGTTCATCGTTGCTCTTGGTGTAATATAACACATCAATGTGTTTGTTCCTAATAGCACTGTTAAATCAGTGTGGTGCATTTAACCTTACAAATCACACCATCCCAATTTAAAATTAATTTTCCATGACGGTGATGAACAATGAAAATCTTGGTGTGTTTAATCTTATAAACGCACCAGTGCGTTTATTCAGATAAACACACCGTTACCAGTGATTTTTTTTGTTGAAAATTATTTGATTTATTTGTAAAATATATCTAATTGTTTTTGTATTGAAAGGTACAAGTCATGTATTGATAAAAAATGTCTAATAAGGTCTCAAGTAACAAAAATATTGATCGACACAATGATAGCACATAAAAAAAACAGAGAAGGAAATCTCTTTGTAAATTCCTCACAAAATTAATATGTTTGAACTATATGTAAGTTTAACTAATATGTATTAGTTAATGTGTGTCACGCAAAGCCACAAAATGAAGAAGCTCGATAAGATTATTTCTAAAAGTGCAAAAGAGCGTAAAAGGATGATAGAAAAATTGCAGAATGATGAATCAAGCGAATGAAATAATACTATTCATTATGTTTTTTTTTTTTTTTTTTAATTTTCATTAATAATATACTTAAGAATATTAGATAGCATGTTCCAAACAATCTATTAATTTATATATGTTTAATGTTCTACAGGGAGCAACAATGAAGGAAAAGATAAATGTCGTTCTAAAAAAAGAAAAATTATGGAACATATAAATGACGATGAATTGATCCTTAGCTCATCTGGAGTTGTGTTGGAGGTTAATTAAGGGGAGGGGGGATTTTTTACAGAAGTGTGAGGAATCTAGTGGAACTAATGTATAGATGTCCTTTCCACTTACAATACAAAAATCAATGCAATGATTGTAAGAACCAAATTATATCTAAACTACATGAAGCGTTTCCAAAACAATGGTCAATGAGAAATGTGAGACTTACAATAACTAAAACATAGAACAACAAAAAAGAATCATTCAAAAAGTAATATTCCTAATTGTATAAAATGATTTTCTAGAATTATATGTATATATTACTACAAACCATTAATTTATTAATATTGATTTTGTTATATCTAGTTTTCATATATCATTATAAAAATAGTTTATTAATTTTTTCCAAGACGATTATGAAAATCCCAAATGATCAGTGTGGTTATATACGAAACATGATAGTAGGAATGTCCAAAAAAGTGTATAAGGAGATAGAAAAGAAATGGACATAGTTGCATCACAAGAGGAGCTATCTCAATAACAACGTGCTTCAAATGTATGTAATCATGATTGACTTTGTACATATAAAACATTATTAGCATTAAATATTATTTTTCAAGTATTTTCTTGCATAAAAAAAAAACAAGATGGAACTCATTCAACACATAAAACAAGACGACAAGGAAGAAAATGGCTGAATTCAAAGGTTGTGAGTAATTGTTAATATTTTCTTATAACAACTCAAGGTTTTATTTTTGTATATTAAAAGTTGTTTTACGACAACCAGTCTTGAATGTCTTCAAATAGGTGCTAACATACAAAGCAGAGCCATCAGAAGAATTGATTGACATTGTGTTAAATAACAGTCGTAAGTATAATTTGGCATATCAAAAATTAATTGTAGAATTTGTAAGTATCTATGTTATTTTACTTCTGTGAGTTTATAATTAATAGAACAAAAAAATATACTATATTAAATATATGATTTATTATGGAGTATAAACCTTGCAGGAAACAAAGAATGGAACTATGCGAACAAAACCGTTTTTTAAAGAAGGAAAGAGATTTGGTTTTGAAAGAATGTCTATAATTCACAAGTCACTTGTTGCTATGGTACATTTCATTTTAATTCACATTGATGTATATTATTTATTTCAATTTTCATTATTCTCACCAATGTAGATACACTCATTACACATTTTTATTTTAATGTCTGCAGATGGAACAACATGAGGAAGATGAAAACAATTGATGCAATCAACAAAACATTCCTCCAAATAACTCAAGTCACGGTAGTAGCTCGAGCACTGACATCAGTTCCAACAAAGAATGATGATCTATTTGGATATCAATGCAACCTGTTGTATTTTTTGAAATAATTGTTTATGAAAATCAAGCATTTTGTTTAATGTATTCATGGACATAGTGTCTCAATTGAAAGACAAGGAGTTACCAATAACAATCCCATTTTGTATGACAAAGATACTCTAATAAATATATAATAAAATACATTTTAATTTATTTTGTATTGTTATCCAATGTTGTTGTAAAATGTTACGCCACTGATTAAATATATGGATGATTAATTATTATAATGAAGAGATGTGAGATCTGAATATAACAAATTAATCCAAATATCATATACAAATGCACTAATCAAATATTAATTTATATGAATATTGCTATAAGATATATGTTGATTTCTCAATGAATAACGAATTTAAAAATTTACAATAATTGCACTATCACAAGTCGATGTCTCCAAAAAAGAAAAAATATAATACAAAAACATTGGTTCGTCCATAACATAAAAACACATCGGTGCTTTACTTTAAAATAAAATAAATATGACGTCATCTTTTAGCATAATCAGTCCATTTTCAGAAAACGGCAACACTAGGGATTTTAGGTCTGCAAGCACCGGTATTGTATTTAATTAATTCCGTGGTGCATTGTAACTCTTAACATACCAGTGATTTTATAAAAACAACACCCCTTGATTCTACAAAATATTATTTCCATTCTTGGTGCACTATTAAAATTAACAACACCAGACCCTTTATATAACAAAAGCATTAGTGCTTTTATGTAAACAAGACATGTCAGTGCTAGTTTTTAAGAGAAAGCTCTTGAAGTCACTAGAGTTAATCATCAAAGGGGAAAAAATTCCTCACGAGAGGAACAAGAAAGGATACATAGAGAGAGATTGAAAGGAGGGAGTTCACTCTGGTTATATGCAGCTGAAGAAACCTAATAGGGCTTATTGGTTGAGAATCACAAGGCAGTGGCTTGCCTTAATGTTGATCAACCCAATGAAAATTTCTTGCTTGAGGACAGATAAACCCACCAGGAAGCTTGTTGTATTTTTGAAATTACTTGCTAAGTGAGGGACACAGGTAATTTTGGGGTTGATGAACCACCATGTATAGCCATGGGGTTGATAACATTGATGCTTGTGCTCATTAATCAACTATCTAGAGAGGTGACGTCTATGCTCATATAGTAACTTATCCAATTGATGAACCTTCCCATGTTAAAATGAAAATCTTCTCCTAAAATCGAGTTGTGACTCCTTGTGCTTGTAAAAGACCCATGTTTTGATGCTCAATGAGTTAAAATCCCTATTGTATAACAATGGAGATTTGTTGAGAACAAATGAGGGAAACATATCTTTGTTAATTGTAGTTGACTTCCTGGTTATCTAGTGGGTAGAGGTGGATTGACCTTTGGAGACCCTATTTCAGTTGGTAGTATTTCCTTTATTCCTTTGAGCATTGTTCCTCGAGTTCTAGAATATGCCTCGAGGTTGGTTGAATGCAAGAAAGATTGTAGTGCAATCTTCCTAAGGTTGGGTGGAGTATTGAAGTCTTAATATCAGTTATGAGGCTTCTTTATAAGGTAAGTGTTACTTATGTTTTCTGCTTTGGTGATGTTATTTCACTGAATTAATGAATATGATTATGGAAATTATTGTTGTTAATTATATTCTATGCTCTATGTATGTTGAGCTCAAATGAATATACTAGTTTTGGGCATGTAATGTAGTTGCTTATATTTCCATGCTATGTGTTGTTGAGTTGTTATCAATGAATGTATTTATATCCTCTCATGTGTTTGGGGGCAGGTCGAGCTTACCCATGATTACGTTGTTTCATATAAACATGTACACCCTTTATGTATTTTATTGAGCATATGTAAAGGCCTAAATGTGTATCACGACCAAGTGAAATATGAGAATAGGCTTTAATGGGGTGCATCGGGTTAATTAGTTGGCAACGTGGGCACAACGTTTTTTATCCATCATGGCCAAGGCAGGTTAGGAAGTGGGCCTAGATGTTCATGGATTTCAATCCATGATTTTATCGGAGCAAGAGCATTTCCCAAGAAAATTATAAGCTAAAAGGTTTGAAAATTTCTAAGTGTGAGAAATTATAATAAAGCCTAATTCGAGGTAGGTCCCACTAGTCGAGGGTCGGATAATTCAATCGGAGGTGGCATCTGAGAGAAGTTTGGACCCAATCTAGTCGAGGCCTAGTTGGGCCTTATCGATTTGACCCGTTTGGGATTCAAGTGGCCCAAGATGTGATTAAATAGATGAGGGATGATGTGGTAGACACAATGTTGATGTGGCTCGAGTCTGACATGGTGGAATTTCATGTGCCATCGAGAAAGGGCCATAATGGTGGTTCAAAGGACCAAGGATAGTAGGGCTGAGACTGAAATCCTTCCATCATTTTTTTGCGGACAAAGTATTTCTCTCCCTGGAGAAATGGGAATTGGAAAGGTTTCGGAAGGAGGTGAAACTATAATTGAGAGACCCCCCCTCCTTTCCCTACCTCGAGGAGCTACCCCCCTGCTCCTATGACATTAGTGGGGAGGAAAGTTGTTCTTTTTAATCGAGGTCATCAATCCCTTTATTGGATAAATTTTGTTGTTTAGCCAAGGGTAACATGTGTGTTATATTGGGATTGTGGGGCCATATTATTATAATACACAAATGACTGTGGAATAGGACCCTAGTGGTGCCCAGGCGTGTCAGGAGTTAGCTAGGTCAAGGGTTGGTATTTGAGACTTGGTAAGATTGGTCACTTGTTGTGGCGTTGGGGACCAACCCTGACTACACTAAAGTCTACATATAATTCCACCCTTTCATGTGGACTCGCAAGAAGTGGTGGAGGGACCACGTGGGCACCATGTGGGATGCTATATGGTAAACTCTGATGAGATGGTAGGGTTTATTGGGCCAAGCTTAAAATAGCCATAACTTATTATCCATAAGTTGAATAAAGGAAAATTTGTTATCATTGGAAATCTCTCATCGAGACAGACATATTAAAAATATTTATTTTAGGTTTTGAATATTTTGGAAAAGATGAATTTTTAAGACCCCATTTCCATTACAGGATTATTGAGGCTAGGTCAATGATAGTAACACTCTCGTCTACCCTTAGTATGGGCTATGGGATATATGGGGAATCGGGATACGTAACGAGATACATCTTCTCAAAAGAAATCAAAATCAGAATGCTTCTTCATGAATATCATTGTTCTTAGGAAAATTTTAGTTACTGCACTTTCGATCACACCTGTGCTCCATCATGTCAAAGTAATAAATTTTAAGGGCTTCTTTACACATTTTATTCCTTTAAAGTTGTATCTTGGTTATTGTGCTCCTAATCATTGACATTGAAATAAATTTTAGAGTATACTATGGGCTATGATTTTATGTTTTATATTAGTTTTTTTGACTACATTACTGTTAGGTCCCTATATTTACTAGTATAGTCCCTTATTTTTGTTAGTGTAACCCCCTTATTGTTATTATTGTACCCCTGTAACCCCCATATTGTTATTATTGTGCCCTTAAATTATTATTTTTGATGGCTAGGATTACATTGTGGCCCCATGGACTCCTATATATAGAAAGGAGGTTTTGTAATTTGAATCATCCAAGAATTGTTCATTCATGTAATGTGTTGGAGGTTTCCCCCTCGAAGTGGCTTATTTCTAAGGCATTGATATCTCTTTTCTTCTATTTTTGGAGCTGGTTTCACAACATTTGGTATGAGGCTCATGTTTGGTTAGGTTTTCTTGCTCCAAACAGGTCATCGTGGCATTTTCGCTATAAATTTTTTTCTACGAAGGTTCAGAATCTAAAATTTTTAGAGTGCGAAGCCAAAATCCTGAGGAACAACATCAAAACATTTTAGAGTTTGGTTCACAATATTTTCGGAGATATGATCTATGCAAGTTAGGTAATTTTGCAGGCTCTTGAATTTAACCTAAACAGGTCATCGTGGTATTTTCATAATAAATTTTTTTCTACGAAGGTTCATAAGCTGAAATTTTTAGAAGCGACGCAAATCCCGAGACATCGTCCTGACTTTGGAGCTTGAGTTCATGATATTTTCGAGATATGATGCGCGAGTTAGGTCATTTTCAGGCTCTCGAATTTCATCTCAAAGAGGTGATAGTGGGAAAATCTTCATAACTCTCTCTCTGAGCATCGGATTTGAATTCTGTAAAAGGTGACTAGAATTACATGGACTGTATTTTTCTGTCTATAAATTTTAGAGCCAAAGGAGCAAATAGTGACACGTGTCAAGTCATACAAGTTCGCTCTACTGAACGAGTCCATAATTAGGTCATTGTGGGAGATTGGACATAATGTTGTCTTGAAGAATCCAAATCAATTAAGACCTATGGAATTTTAAAGAATATTTAGAGTACTACTATAGGGCCAAATTTCAGATATTGAGGATCTGTAAGTATAGAGATAAGTCAATTTCAATATCAAGCTCCTCAAAAGCAAGTAAAAGGTGAGTATTTTTTTTTCTTTTCCGAATTGCATAAGTCTTGTTTGAAGAATCAAGTTGAATTGATTCCAAGGGCATATTTTAGAATATATTTCAGTATTGGGTTCTGAAATGCCTCCTAAAAAAAATTCAACACCCATTAAGCCTTTAGAAAGTTTCTACTATGACTCATGAAGACGAAGAATGGCAACATGACATATCAAAGTTACAAAGAGCAAGTGCAACAAATTTCGCTCTGCAAAATATTAAAAATGACTTGAAAGTTTTGAAGAAAGGCGTGGAATGGAAGTTTTGAAGAAAGGCGTGGAAGCTAAGATGGATGGCATGGAGGCTGGCATGGAATATAAGATGGATGACATGGAAGCTAAGATCGATGAGAAAATGGAAAACATGAAGAATTTTCTAAAAGCAGACATGGAAGGTTTGACAAAGTTGATACAAGAAAGGTTTCCTAATGGTGAAAAGATAGTAGAAGAACCTCATGATGAGAATAAAATAAATGTTAATCGTGATTTCATAAACTCTAATGTTGGCGGGAAGAACCACCATATTCCAAAAATGGATATGAGGAAGTTTGATGGAAAGGATCCTGTAACATGGATACTACAGATGGAGCAATATTTTGATCTCCATAAGGTGCAAAACACACAAAAGGTACACATTGCAACTTTACATTTAGAACAAAATACATTTGTATGGTATCGTTGGCTTTGCTCCCATAAAAAAATTGTCACTTGGTCAATTTTTACGGAGGAAATGATAGCACATTATGAGGATACAAAGAGAAACACCTTCTTTAGCCAATTGATAAATCTCAAACAAAAGGGTTCAATGGTGGAGCACATTGAGGACTTCTAAAAATTGAATATAAGGGTAGCTGATATTCCATAGGAACATAGGATTGATGTCTTCATAGGGACTTTAAAGAATAACATCCAACATGAAGTTCGCGTTTGGGAACCTGATTCATTGGAGAAGGCATTCAGGTTGGCAAGAAAAATTGAATGTAAAACTATGGCGACAAGGAAGCCTACCACTCACATCTATAAAGATGGAAGTGTTGCTACTCCTAGACTTCCACAACCTACAAGGTTGACACCACAACAATTGGAAGAAAAAAGAGAAAAAGGGCTTTGCTACAGTTGTGATAGCAAATACACTAAAGGTCATAAGTGTCTTGAGAAGAAATTATTTTACATAGATTGTGAAGAGGAAGAAGAAAATGAACAAGAAGAGGATATACACCAGGAACCAGCCCTAGAAGAGGAAGAAATGAATCTTACCATATCGTGTAATGCACTGGTAGGAATTACCACTCCTCAAACTCTCAAGATAGAAGGACATATCAAGAAGAAAAGGGTAATAGTGTTGATTGATTCAGGTAGCACCCATAATTTTAGTCATTGTAAGGTAGCCAAGGAATTAAATTGTTTCCTATACCCAGCACCAGAATGTCAAGTGATGGTTGCAAATGGAGGAACTACAAATTGCTCTGGAAAATGCCATAATATCAAGCTAACCATGGGGGAATATGTATTGACTAGTCCAATGCTTTCCATTCCTATGGGAGGTGCTGATGTTGTACTAGGAGTACAATGGTTACAATCTTTGGGGACGGTAGCTTTTAATTTTCAAGAAATTTTTTTTTTTTTTTTTTTTTTTTTTTTTTTTTTTTATTTATTTATTTTTTTTTTTTTATTTTTATTTTTTTATTTTTTTTTATTTATTTTTTTTGAAAGTGGTCTGAGGAAGGTGACTAAGAAAAGATAATAAGCTCTAATGTCATGACAAAGCTTCTAAAGAAAGAACAACGAGGCGTAATTGCATAATTATGCTCACTAGAAGTTCCAACATCAAAATCATCTATTTCTGCAGATCTCCAACAAGTCTTGGACAATCATTCCAAGGTGTTTGAAACTTCCGAAGGACTCCCACCTATTCGTGATCATGATCATGCTATTCATTTGATTCCAGGAAGTGTTCCTCCAAACATCAGGCCTTATAGATATCCTTACTTCCAAAAGAGAAAAATTGAACATATGATTGCAGAAATGTTAGAGGCGGGTATAATTCAACCTAGTCAAAGTTCTTTCTCTGCTCCTGTAGTATTGGTACACAAGAAGGATGGATCATGGCAAATGTGTCCGGATTATAGGGAGCTCAATAAACTCACCATTAAAGATAAATTTCCCATTCCTGTGATTGATGAATTATTGGATGAATTACATGGAGCAATTTATTTTACCAAGTTGGATCTTCGTTCGGGATATCATCAAATTAGAATGAAGACTGAAGATATTCCAAAAACAACATTTCGAACTCATGAGGGTCATTATGAATTTTTGGTTATGCCTTTTGGCCTTACCAATGCACCTTCTACATTTCAAGGGTTGATGAATTCCATTTTCAAACCCTTCCTTAGAAAATTTGTGCTAGTATTTTTTGATGATATACGAATCTACAGCAGGTCTTGGAAGGATCATGTTGAACATGTTGACAGGGTGCTCAAACTATTGCAGGAGAAACAATTATATGCAAAAACATCCAAATGTTTCTTTGGAGTACAAGAGGTGGAATATGTGGGTCATATTGTATCTCACGAGGGTGTTAAAGTAGACCCTAACAAAATTAAAGCCATTAAGGAATGGAAAGTCCCCACAACCATAAAGAAGTTGCGAGGATTTCTCGGGTTAACGGGGTATTATCGCAAGTTTGTTAAGAATTATGGGAGAATAGCAGCACCTCTAACAACATTATTGAAGAAAGATGCATTTTCATGGACTCATGAAGCAACTAAGGCCTTTGAACATCTTAAAGAGGCAATGTGCCTAGCACCGGTCTTAGCTACGCCAGACTTCATAAAAACCTTTATTGTGGAATGTGATGCCTCAGGAAATGGAATTGGTGCAGTTTTAATGCAGGAAGGAAGACCCATTGCTTTTGAAAGTTGTCCAATCAAGGGAAAGTATTTACAGAAACCTATTTATGAGAAGGAAATGTTAGCAATACTACATGCACTAAAGAAATGGCGAACTTACCTAATGGGAAGACATTTCAAGGTAAAAATTGATCATGATAGTCTTAAACACTTTTTGGAACAAAGACTATCTTCAGAAGAGCAGCAAAAATGGGTCACAAAGATGTTGGGTTATGACTTTGAAATAATATACAAAAAATGGAAGCTCAATGTTGTTGCAGATGCACTCTCAAGAAAGAATGAAGAGGTGGAAGCATTGCTTTGTGCCATTTCTATTATCCAACCAGATTGGATAACCAAAGCAAGAGATGAATAGAAGAAGGACAAAGATGTATGGACACTCATTCAAAAGTTGCAGCAAGATCCTAGTACATCTGATACATTTAGTTGGAAAAATGATTCCTTATGGTACAAAGATCGCTTATATCTTTGTAAGAATTCCCAACTAACACAAAAGATTCTTCTGGAATTGCACACTTATGCTTTAGGAGGGCACTCAGGATTTTTAAAAACTTACCACAGGGTGAAGAAAGATTTTTTTTGGGATGGCCTTAAATCTGATATTCAAAATTTTGTGGCAGAATGTTTGGTTTTCCAAGAGAATAAGTTGAGACAATTAAAACCCCAGGACTTGTACAACCTTTATCCATCCCAAGTCAACATTGGGAGGAGATTTCAATGGATTTTATCATAGGTTTACCTAAGTCCGAAGGAAAGAGTGTCATCATGGTGGTAGTTGATAGACTTACCAAGTATGCACACTTTTGTACATTATCTCATCCATTTAAAGCAAGTACAATTGCTACTACATTTGTGGACAGAATTCAAAAGCTACATGGAAGCCCAAGGGTTATTGTGAGCGACAGAGATCCCATTTTTACTGGAAATTTTTGGACGAAGTTATTTTCTTGTTTGGGTACTCAATTAGCTCATAGCTCAACTTATCATCCTCAATCTGATGGTCAAACTGAGATAGTAAATAAATGTTTGGAAGGATATCTTCGTTGTTTTGTATCTGATAAACAAACACAATGGGTGAAGTGGTTACCTCTCGCTGAATGGTGGTATAACACTTCCTTCCATACTGCAGCAAAAATGACCCCATTTATGGCACTTTATGGATATCATCCACCGTCCATCACATCATCTTTAAGAGAAAATTCTAAGGTTCAAGCAGTGGAAGATCACATCGAGCATCAACAAGAAGTTCTCCAACTCTTAAAGGATAACCTTAATTTGGCACAAAATCGAATGAAACAACAGGCAGATCAACATCACAGCGAGAGAATTTTTGATGTAGGAGACTGGGTATTTTTACGGCTACAACCATACAAACAAATGTCCCTCAAGCAAGCTAAGAAGGATAATAAATTATCACCAAAGTACTATGGTCCTTACAAGGTGTTGTAAAATATTGGTACTATGGCATACAAATTGGAGCTTCCTGCTTCTTCGCGAGTGCATCCAGTTTTCCATGTTTCATGCTTAAAGAAGGTTATAGGTGAAAATCTTTCAGTTCAAACAATATTGCCAGAACTTGATGAGGAAGGAAAAATCATATTGGAACCTGAAGCGGTCACGGAAACAAGAACTCGACAACTACGGAATCAATCAATTTCAGAGTATCTCATCAAGTAGAAGAACTTACCCACTGAAGATTCTACATGGGAGGATGAGAATTTTATAAGGAAGCACCCAGAGCCACTCAAGCGATGAGGACAACACTTTTTTGAAGGAGAGGGGCATGTTAGGTCCTTATATTACTAGTATAGTCCCTTATTGTTGTTAATGTAACCCCCTTATTGTTATTATTATACCCTTGTAACCCCCATATTGTTATTATTGTGCCCTTAAATTATTATTGTTAGGTCGGCTAGGATTACATTGTGGCCTCACTAGGATTGCATTGTGGCCCCATGGACTCCTATATATAGAAAGGAGGTTTTGTAATTTGTATCATCGAATAATTGTTCATTCATGTAATGTATTGGAGGTTGCCCCCTCGAAGTGGCTTATTTCTAAGGCGTTGATATCTATTTTCTTCTATTTTTGGAGCTAGTTTATTGGGCCAGGCTTAAAATGGCCATAACTTATTATCCATAAGTCGAATTAAGGAAAAAAATTTATCGTTGGAAATCTCTCATCGAGACAGACATATTAAAAATATTTATTTTAGGTTTTGAATATTTTGGAAGAAATTTTAAGACCCCATTTCCATGACAGGATTATTGAGGCTAGTTCAATGATAGTAACACCCTCTTCTACCCTTAATATGGGCTATGGGATATGTGGGGATACGTAACAAGATATATCTTCTCAAAAGAAATCAAAATCAGAATGCTTCTTCATGAATATCATTGTTCTTAGGAAAATTTTAGTTACTGCACTTTCGATCACACCTGTGCTCCATCATGTCAAAGTAATAAATTTTAAGGGCTTATTTACACATTTTATTCCTTTAAAGTTGCATCTTGGTTATTGTGCTCCTAATCATTGACATTGAAATAAATTTTAGAGTATACTATGGGCTATGATTTTATGTTTTATATTAGTTTGTTTGAATACTTTACACAAACTCATTTGCATAGACATACATTTCAAATTTTAGTAACTTTGAATGAGTCATTATAGCATCCATTTAGCATTAAGTCTTAGGAAGTAGTCATTAGTCCTAGATAATAAGGGGAGTTGATCCTTTCTTGCAAGAGCTTGTATAAATTTTCATGTCCTCTAAATATTTAGCGTATGTTTATAAGGATGAGATATGGGACTAGAGATTAATTTTAAATTCTTACATTCCCATTGAAATTAATCTGGTTACCCAAAAACAAAAATATAATCCCTTAAATGGTAAAACAAGGTTAGATGTAGAGTAGCATGTGCATAAGCAGTTTATATTTATAGTGTATATTTCCTATCATATGGATAATTTAAGGGTGTTACCTTTTCTGGGTTTATATATTATGAGCTTTGATTGGAAAACTCATTGTTGAAAGCCATGCTGAAATTTGTTAATGGTTGTGACATCAACCTATCTATTTTGTTCTAAAGACTTGTGTAATGCTTATTTATTAAAAATTCACTTAATATAGAGCATCCAACATATTTTCTCAATGAAAATTTTTCCTATTTTTTCAATAAAATGGCCATGCACAAATTGGATACATGGATGATTGTCGTCGTTATGTTTTAATAATCGTACATTTGATATAGTTCAAGGGAATGGGTTTATGGTAACCTGATGTTATATAACCCTAAAACATCAATTTAAACGCATAGTGAATGCATGTTTTTTTACAGTAATAAAAAATATGATGAAAAAATCAAATGGCCTCAATCGATCCCCGAGAAGTAGTTTGGAACTAACCTGCAAAAATATGTGTGAGGAGAATCCCACTAGTGTAGTTAACTCTTTAACCCTTGTACTAGATGTATTCTTCTAATTTATATCAAAATTCATCCCTTTAGAAATTGCATTTTTTTTTTGCATGTTATCAATCATATTATCTATACTATTTGATTAACATATATTAGGTATAAGAATATTAGTTGTTTTATTTTATGTGGAGCCTTATGTGGCTTGTTAGTGGATAGGAATTTCTTAGGTTATGGGTCAACCTTGGGAATCTCTTCCCATATGTCTAAACTAGAACGATATATATACTTATTAAGTTTCCATGTTTTTCCCATGGAACTCCTTGTTTTACAAATGGTAAACCCAGAAATAAGTTTTTTCTGCCCTCAGACTTGAGGAGAGAATAGTGTTTGTCAGTACCTTGCTAGTTCCATACAAAAAATTTCCCAAAGTCTACATAAAAAAATATTCAATATAATCCATAGCCACATCCAACAGATCCCATTGAGAAACATGCACATTGGGATTTGAACTTAGGTTGTTATTAACATCAACTCCTCCAAGTCATTAATAGACTACAACATGAAATACTTATTGACCCATGAAAAGTTATAATACAATTTATATTCATATGTGTGTGTGTTCATCTATATAATTTATTTATGGGTATTATCAATAGATATATTGCCTTGCCTATGGCAAAAATGAAATGATGAGTAGACAAAAATGTGTAGAACTGTGAATTCAAATGCTTAGGTACTTGCTACAACATTTTGTTTGGGGTTCATTTCTTCATTCCTTCATCTCAATGAACTATATTGTCTCCATGCAAATATTTTACTTAAAAAAACCTATATGCATATCAAGGTAATACAAGTGAATGAAAAAAATAAAATATTAATGGGTCATCATTGTTATTTACACAAAAATAAATATAGGCATAGGCATAGATACTATACTATAATATAAAAATATAATAAAATACAGATTATGTTTGTGTTTGTGTAAAAAGACATGGTTTTTCAATGAAAGTACACAAATCCTTCTTCATTTGTATTTATATACGGGGCCATCAAATGTAAATCATCATTCGTTTTTATATCTTATTCAAATATACGTTTATTTATTATTTATTCTACACGATTAAAAAAAAAAAAAAAAATCTATAAAAGATTCAGCTACATGCTTCCAACATAAATACCAAACCCTAAGAAACAATCCAAAGGCCTAGTAAGGTTCCCCACCAAGCTATATAGCCACATCAAAGGCTTCACATTGAGTTTAGCAACAACAACAATAAGTCCCTTGGCTTTTCACCAAGCTTGCCTCAAATAAGTTCTCCAAGAAAAGTGCTCCAAGTCTCCTCTAAGGTTCTTTGCAAAAAATCCCAAGTCCTTCTCACATAAGGACTTAAACAAAAGCACTTCATGTCTTCTTTAGGAATTACCTCAAACAAACTCGAGCACCTTCCTTTCATAAAAACAAGTGCAAAATTACAGATGTCATCTTCAAGATATTGTTGAGATTGCAACAAAGTCGATGAGCTAGTGAAAAGAGTCGCCTTTCATCAGTGGGCCCGCAGTGCTATTTTTGCACAAGTCTATTTTTAGAATATGTCTATTTTTGGACATGTCGATCATATTCTATGAGAGTTGCAGTGGATGCTATTTGTGGATGGTTGGTCAAGTTGGAAAAGAGATGGACTTCTATTTTTAGACATATTGCGTAATCTATTTTTATATTGCTGGCCTAAAAATAGATATGCTCTTAATATTATTAGCTCTTAATAATATTTGGACTATAAACATTAACTTATTCTTTGAGCACCTCGCTAAGTGCACTGTGATGTGGCACAGAGCCGACAGAAGGAATTACGCTATTCCGAGGGTTAAGTGCCTATTGCATGGAGACTTCGCTAGAACTCATGTGACAGAAGTTTGGTGGAGTCAGAGAAGTAGTCGTGAGCCGTGTTCGCCTTAACTCGCTAGACACAATTGAGCTAGTCGTATCTAGTCTAACCGATTGATACACTAGTGAGAGTGGTGTGAACTAATTAATAATAATAACTCATTAATCATTGAAGAATACATCATTACTGCGCGCGTGCATGACAGGGGCCACAAGGAGATCGCGGAGAGATAGGTGAAAGGGCAAGTTGATTATCGCCTGTGACTATAGTGATGCATTGATTGCATCCTACCGCAGGAGAGTTGCCAATGAGGATTGCGTGGGAGCAAGGCCGGGACCAATTCGAGTTCATTCGCAGCCATTCTTCAAATAGGATTGTGCAAGAGAGGCAAAGTTAGCAAGTGGCAAAGATCGTTGCATGGATTTACAGATTAGGCCTAATTAGGGTGTGTATCGATTGTATTGTACCAGAGCTTGTGAGAAGCTTTGTATGAGGATTGTTAGTATATTCTCTATGACATATATTATATACGTATAGTTGGGGTTTTCGCCTTCAGTTTTCCCATTAAAACACTCATTCATATGTGAATTTTTATGGTTTCAATGTCCATGCAATTGATTTAATTTCCGCATTTCCGATGATCAACAAGAGAAGAGAGATTTTGTATTGTGCATGAAGTTAAAATAGTGTGTGATCAAGAGAATATTGATGTATAACACATTATTTATATAATTATACATGGCATCGCAGCCTATATTGATCATTGGAGCAATTGCAAATCATCAAGCTATTGAAGTTTTGTGTCAGAATTCGAATTTGCAAGAGAGGTTTTTCGTGGCTCTCAAGTTGAGAGTGTCTTCAATCCGATTGCGATTGGAGTATGCCCTTGAGGGAAGCTCGAATTATATTGAATGGAAGGACAAGATGGAGGCGATGTTAGAGATAATGGGTTGAAGGAGTTCATAGATGCGTAATCTGAAACCTGCTTCTAGCGATGCCGCCGCACTTGACGCATGGCAAAAGAAGACAGAAAAGTGTCGAAGAATTCTCGTTGGAAGGTGTGAAGGATCACATAGTGTCTAGCCTTCATGGTAAATCTTCTCCATTCTCTCATGTGGAAAGCTTTGACAGACTTGTTCCAAAGCAAGAGTGACCAGAGGAAGTTGGCGCTCAAAGAAAAACTCAGAAAATAAAAATGGAGAAGGGCGAAAGTATACCCAAGTACCTCACGAAGTTTTTTCCGGGGCAGGTGGATGAGCCGGGAAGTGTGGGGGTTACCGTAGATGAAGAGGACTGCATTGGCTCTCTCGGCTTCCAAGAGTTTGGCCCCGTAGACTTTGTCAATGGTCGGGAGAACCGGCCAAGATGGGAGCGATTTTGGTCGGATCTTGTGTAGGAGTAGATAAGGCGAGGTGACCAGGATGGATCTTCATCGAAGAATGAAGATGAAGAAATTGCGCTTTGGCTGCCAAAGCAAGGAAAGGGGAAGGGAAAGAAAATCCTTCTCAATCCGTGTGAAAGGCAAGAAGCAAGCAAGACATGTCCAAGGTGAAGTGCTTTCAATCGTCACTCAACACGACATTACACCACTAATTGTCCACGTAAGAAGAAAAATAAGCAAAGCTTTCTGATCTCACCGAAGAGGTCTTAGCTCTCATAGCTTGAGTTTTCAGATTATGATCGCATGCTTGGTCTCAAGTGTGATGGGATCATGGTGGTTTCTCGACAAAGTGGTGCGTCTTTCCATATGACCGAGACAAGCGAGCCATCGATCTAGATGAGAAGGATCTTGGAGTGCACATCGAGGATGGGCGATGATGGTAGATACAAGGTGACTAGTATCGGGACCATTTACTTTGAGAGTGAGTCTGAAAACTTTCATCTTGAAGGATGTCATGCATGTTCCGTGATTGAAGAAGAATCTTATCTTCCGTGGCGATGTTGGAAGACAAGGATATGATGTTGTCTTTAGCGAGGGAAAGGCTTTCTCATGCTAGCAAGGAAACTAGTGAAACCCTGGAGATGTGGGTTCAAGTTAAGAACCTTATCAATAGGCAGGGATAAGTTGTGCAAAGAATGGCGGGGAAAATCAGAAGGAGTGGTGAGCCGAGATGAGGGCGAACTGTGGCACAGAGATTGGGCCACCTTCACCATGGTGCTTTAAAATTTTGCGTAGATTTCTATCGGGCTTCCCAAAGGTACACTTGCGTTAGCCGCATCAATGCAAGGGATGTACTTTGAGAAAATTTGTGAAAGCTACCTTTCATGAGAAGGATAGTTGTGCCACTACAACTTGAGAGAATTCACACGTACGTGTGGACCTTTCTAGTAGTAGCTTCGATAGCAAATCATAGGTATTATGTGATATTTGTTGATGATTTTTCTCATAAGTGCTAGATATTCTTCATGCAAATAAGAAGAGCGAGACATTCTCTAAGTTCTCGTGAGTTCAAGGCACCGGTGGAGAAAGAGCCGTGTTAGGTGAAGGCTCTTAGAGCTATAATAGTGGTGAATTCATCTTCTGCGAATTCAAAATACTTTTACATAGCCGTTAAGGAATTTGGGGAGAGCTCATAAGGCCTCATAACCCACAACAGAAGGTCAGCAGAGCGAAACACCGTAAAGATCGTGGGTGTCAAAGACGGCGATGCTGTATGATCAGCCTTCCCATGCACTTGTGGGTTTTGGTTGCAACACCGTGTTTATGTGAAAAATTGTTGTCCTCATAGAGTACTTGGCATGAGTACACCAAGAGGCGTTTCCGGTAAGAAGCCCTCGATATTTCTCATTTGAAGATTTTTGGCTCACCATCTGACGAAGGATGTGAAGAAATGGAGTCGACCCAGAGGTTAGGATATTTTGCACAGAAACACCCCACAACTATCGTGTATTTTCCGTACAATTAATACCGTTGTGCGACGGATATCAAATTTATGAGGAGAAAGCCATGAAGTATTCACTTGAGAGGGAGCCACACTTCATGCAAATGAGGAGCTATTAGTTCCGAAGATGGGCCTCTTGGGATGTGGATTAGCCACAGAGGAGGTTCGTGGAGTGAAGAAACCACTCATGGGCCGCCAACCATCGTAGGTGAAAGGCAATGCGAAAGCTTCAGGGACCGAATTCGATGCAAAGAAGAATGTAGAGTCTCACATCACAACAGATATAAAGAAGGGCTTACTTGACTATACTGATACATGGCTTTGATGAGCTATCAGATAAAACCATCGCCTCTTTGAGGAAGTCAGGAGGACCTCGTATGGGTAGATGCCATGGTGGAAGAGTATGATTCGATTGTCGTAAATGAAGCAGGCGGGGAGATTGTCCTGGGTGTCGAAGGGAAATCTAATGGTAGGTTCAAGATGGATCTACAAAGAAGCAACCATGACCTGAGCATCGAGAAGTACAAGGCAGATTTGTTGCTCTGGCTTTCACAAATCGAGGATTCACTATGAATAAACCTTTGCACATGTCGCAAGGTATTCTCTCCATACGGAAAGCATCCTAGCTCTATCGCCGCGTATGGGATGGCACACTCGTCGTATGGATGTGAAGACTATGTTCCTCACCGCAGTCATCGAGGAGGAGGTGTACATAGTATGCCTTTTGAAGGTTTCCCAAGATCTTTAGCAGCAGTCGCATAAACGTGTGCCTGCAAGAGCGTTGTATAAGGAAACAAGCACCTTGTGCTTGGTACAATGACAGACGCTTATTTCACCGCCTTGGATTCACCAAGAGTGAGGTGATCCGAACCTATACTAGATTGTAGGAGGTAAGTTGTTGATCATTGTACTTTATGTAGATGATTTTATTTTGACAAAGATTAACAATGGATACTGCTGCCAAGGCCGATTCGTTACAGGGGCGAGTTTGAGATGAAGGACTTGGGCCTCCCGGGCTTATTTTCCGGGATTGGAAATTGACAACAGAATGATGGATTGTTTGTATCAAGGCAAGTATGGCCGGGAGATACTAGAGAAGTTCAACATGCAAGGTTGCAAGCTCATCGACACTCCTCTTCCCTCGTGGTTGGAGGAAAGAGGATGCTACATCGATTGCAGGGGTAATGGATGCCACCGTTTACCGACAAATTGGTTGGTTCGCTCATGTATCTAGTCAATACACGACCGCACATATGTTATGTTGTTAACTAGCTTTCACAAGCTATGGTTAAGCCTACCAAGCTCTTTGGAAGGCGAGGAAGCATGTATTGAGGTATCTCGAGGGGCACATCGGGATATGGATTGTGGTAATGACAGTTTCCTGATGAGGTGAAGCTGCAGATGGTTTGGCTGTGATGCGCATTGGGAGGGAGCCCAACTGCTGTAAAGAGCACATCCGAGGGATTTTCGCATCAAGTCTGGGCGCTTGTTTCTTGGTGCCAACAGATGGCACCGCCCACGGAATATAGCATACAAAGCAAGTTTGGCCGCATGCGAGGCTATATGGATGAGGAAGATCCTCGGTTGGGTCAAGGTTTCTACACTTAGATCTCAACGTGATATGTTGTGATAATCGCAGTTGCATCAAACTCTCGGGTTAATCCAAACATTTCATGATAGATCTAAACACATTGACATCTGCATCATCATATCGTAGATCAGGTGTGGAAGATCATACATTTTCACATTCCTATGGAGGATCGTATTGATATCTCGACGAAGGTGCTAACCAGAGAAAATTCCGACAATATAGAGAGTGCGTATTTCCAAGTTACAGAGAACGTATATATCTTGTTGAGAGGAGTGTTGAGATTGCAACAAGATGATGAGCTTAGTGAAAAGAGTCGCCTTCATCAAGTGGGCCCACGAGCTATTTTTGGCGCAAGTCTATTTTTAGACTATGTTCAGTTTTAGACATGTTGATCATATTCTATGAGTTGTAGGATGCTATTTGTGGATGGTTGGTCGGGTTGGAAAAATAGATGGACTTCTATTTAGACATAGGTATGCACCTTATTTTTAGATTACGTCTAAAAATAGATATGTTGAATATTATTAGCTCTTAATAACATCTGACTATAAACATTAACTTATTCTCTTGAGCACTCGCTTAAGTGTTGCATGTGGCCAGAGGCCACGAAGGAATTACGCACTCTCGAGGGTTAAGTGGAGCTATTGCATGGAGACTTTAGCTAGAACCTGGGACAGAAGTTTGGTGGAGTTGTAGAAGTAGTTGGTGGAGTTGTGTTCAATAACTGAATAGACACAATTGAGCTAGCTGTATTCAGTCTAACTAATGATACACTGTTGAGAGGAATTAATTAATAATTAATTCACTAAATATTAACTCATTAATCAAATGAAGAATACATCGCTAATCCAGGCAGTATGGACAACAGCTTTAGTGGAGACTAGTGGAGAGGTGAAAGGGCAAGTTGACTATCGCCGTGACTATAGTGATGCATTGATTGCATCCAACACAAGAGTAGAGTTGCCAATGAGGATTGCGTGAGCAAGGCTGGACCAATTCGATTTCATTCAGAACCATTCTTCAACATGGATTGCACAAGAGAGTGTGCAGTACAGTTAAAAAAAAAGATCGGCAGCATGGATTTGCTAGATTGGGCTTGATTAGTGTGTAGCGATTGTATTGTACCGAGAGCTTTTGAGAAGCTTCGTATGAGGATCGTTACATGATCTCTATGACATATATTATATAGAGATAGTTGGGGTTTTCAGCTCGTGGTTTTCCCTTAAAACACTATGTTCATATGTGTGAATTTATGGTTTCAATGTGTGCATGCAATTGATTTAATTTCCACATGTGATGATCAATAGTAGAAGAGATTATGTATTGTGCATGAATTTAAAATAGTGTGTGATCTGGAGAATCTTGGATGTATAACGCATTAGTTTATATAATTTCTACAGATACAAATGACATAATGAACTTGCACATCTCTAAGATAAGATTATATGAATATGGCTACAACTATTAAATCCTCTATTGTCCCTTTATATATAATAGGTGAGGGAGGTCAATAATTATAAAGGGGACAAGGTCCGTAAAAAACTATCTCAATCAACCTAACTAATCAATGAACAAGTCCACATGTGAAGTGCTTTAACTATGATTGCATGTCAATCTCAAAGGCAAGCACATCCACCAAGAAAGTGTTCCAAGGTGATTGATCCACAAGACAAGGTCAAATGTTCTCCTCCAAAGGTATCCAATGCTCCAACTACTAACTACTAATCTATGTGCTTCTCTGGGTCCACCAAATTTCCATGAATCCTTCCCATCTAAGCATCCTCAAGCGAAGCAAAAGTCTCAATATAAACAACCAAGGGGTCCCATGGTAACTAGGGTTATGCTCCCTCCTCCTAAAGACCCAATGATCTGTATGAGATCTTAATGAAAATGTGCTTAAGGGATTGTAAATTGCAAGTGTTAAAAACTGAGTATTATGAGCCTTTATGTTAAATTATTATACACATAAAGCATGAAATTAAACTCTGAAAATGCAGAAACAGTAGACAAATACACCATAAAAATAATCACAACACAATAAGTGATGAGGGAGTTCACCCCTCCTGGGCTACGTCTTCTTGGTCCAGCGTTCAATGGCTTGGCCCTCTTTCATTATGCTCAAAATGGTGATTACATACATTTATAGTGCTCAAATGGCTTTAAAACTAGTTCCATCAGCTCCAGAAGACCCAAAAATGCATGTCTAGCCTCTTTTTGCTCCCAAATTGGCTAAAAAATGAAGAAGTTATGAGCCTCCCTAGTTTTGCTACTAATCGCACCACAAATTCCCCAAAATCTGGACTCGTACTACAATTTTGCCTTGACTTTGGCTAATCGAGCAACAAATTTATGGAATTTCGGGCGAAATTGTTGGATCATTAATTTTCCCAATAATGCCTAAAACCCAAAATTCAAACCATATGTTATGGCACATTAAAAATATTTTTAATTAAAAACAAATTTGGCAGTTATCCTAACCATCGGTGGTAAGAGTGGCGGTGTCACATGAGCCGTTGTGTTGGCAGTTAGGGTAGTGGCCTATACCTCTACGCCCCCGGTTCCGGCGGTATGGTCATATGTATATGATATTGGGGGGTCGGGGCTAAGCCCTGGCCCCCTTCCCCCAAACTCCGCCACATATATAAGATTTATATAATGTTTGTGCCATATAATATAGCAAGCAATAACGTGGCTCCAATAGTTACGAGGTGCGTTGTTTGGCATGTGGGGTCTGGGGTTAGACTCCACAGAGGTGCAGTTTGGACTTAAACCATATTTTGGTGGCCCCCGTGTTGCCACGTGGTAGCCTGCGGTTGGGCTAGGCAACATGTGATTGGCCATCAACCAACCAATCAAACTCATCCACGACCAAACCAATCAGGGCCTGCCACTTGTCAGACAATGGTAGGCCCAAAAAAAAAACCTTTCGACCAACCATAAGAGGCCACATGGCAGCCTGCCACTAGCCCAGATTTTTGCCTAATTAGCTGTCCTTGTTGAAAAATTTCCTTATTTGGGAAAAAGAACATAATGTGTTTCCAAGAGCATATGGTGTCGATTTTTCGTGAAACGAGTTGCACTAGATTCAGAACGACAAAATCTACGCGGCCATTCAGATTCCACACAATTCCGACTACTTTTAATTTTGAGCATATTTTTTAGCACCTAATCACACCTCCCCACTGGAAGCTTTTAGACCCCAAAATCTCTTTTATTACTGAACATTTGGATGAACGTATATCCCCCTCACCCTTACAGTATCAATCCACTTGAATTTGCATGAATTCAATAATTTGTGATTTTCATGAAAACTATTCTTTTTCCTTGATTATGGAGACCCTGACTTACTGTTGTAGATACCATCTTGTTGCAATTTTCTAGAATTTGCAAAACAACAAACTGTCCTTGAAGAAACAAACATGTTCCCTCCTCGGTCGTCAATCAAAGGAAACTTGAACAACTTGAAATTCTTGTCACCTCGAAAGTTGTTGACACGACAATGTTTAGCTTGTCTTACCTTGTGCTTGGCTCGACTCTTGACCAAATGCGATCGCCATCGCCGTGCAACATCCAATTTCAAAGACAACACATTATGAAACCCATAAGAATAAATTTTGAACCCAATGCCCTCTTTGTCAAATTGCTTTGGCGCTTCATCTTTGATATTTTCACTCTCTTGCACCGACATCTTGTTCACATCACTGCTCAACAATGATGTATGCTTTTGCAATTTTACCACATCCTGTTCACCTCTTTTGAAATGCAACATGTTAGACTCCTAAAACATCTTATCACAAACATTAGCAACCTCAATGAAATAAGAATTTTCATTCGATGCATCTCCTTGAAAGGCGTCATACACAACATCTTCATGCTTAAACATTAACAAATCAAAATTTTTACTAACATTCACAATTTTCTTCATTTTTCCAGCATGCATAAGAGACAAACTCGCCTTCTTACTATGCACTCTAACAATGTACTAAATCCCATTCTTGAACAAGTGATACTTATTCCCATGGCAATGAAATATTTCTCAAGTTCAACTTCATCAAGAGAGTTTGCAGTGATTGCAAATCTAAATGTGCACTTCCTTGTCACCTGCAAATTTGCATTCTTACATATCCAAACTAAAGGATAAGCTTTTGGATGAGGAATAGTTTCTAAATTCAACTTCTTGACTAATTCTTCAAAAATAAGGTTTGCTTGTGAACCGCTATCATATAGGGTGTCAATCTTGGTATGCTTTGAAATAACTCTAACATGGAAAAGGCTAATTCTTGTTTAATCATCTTGAGTACTATATTGAAAACTTGAAGAACTAGTACTTGCAATGTTCTTACCTCTCAAACCCATTGCAATTATCTTTGTTTCATCTCCGGAATCAGAACCTAAAGCATGTGTTGTTGTTGCAGTTGTCTTCTCCTTCTCCTTGTTTTTAAGCTTGTTGGGCGTCATCTTTGGATGAATTTTCTAGCAATGATCTTCATCATGCCCGTGTTTGGAACATTGTTTGCATGTGACTTTTTCATTCTCCATCATGATGGATGCATTCTTCTTACCTTTACCATTGAACTTACCCTTTCCTTTCTCTTCAGACTCAAAGGTATCCTCAGTTGTCTCATCTGAAAAATGTTTCCCTCTTGCCTCTAGATGTATGGCATGTACACATAATTCATCTAAATTTGAAGGATTAAACATGAAAATTGTATTTCTTGGGTAACTATGCAAACCTCCAATGTGCTTTAACAAAGTTTCTTTAGATGTCAAATCTACACCCAAAATTAGTGCTCTTCTCCTAAACTCTTGAGTTTAGCTTTGCACACTTTGTCCTTTACCTTGCCTAAAGTTTTTCCAGTCCATTATAGCCTTTTGCATGTATGCTAATGGATAAAATTGTCTCCTTAAGGTAGGAAAAAAATCATTCCAAGAGGTTAAAACCTTACCATGTTTCTTCATGTCCTCTTGAGTTTTGGCTTCCCACCAAATAAGTGTTGCACTTTCTAATCTCAATGAAGCAAGCTGAATCTTGGTGTTATCATCATTGATTCTTTGTATGCTGCAATACACTTCAAGTTGACATACCCAATTGTCTAATCTCTCAGCATCTACCTCTCTATCATACATAGGCAAATCATACTTAATGTCAAGATTCAAAAATAGAGTTTTCCCATGACCTTTTGGAGAATCTGGAGGTGTTTGTGAAGGGCTTGTCGTGGAAAAAGATGATAGTGAATATGGTGGTGAGGATAATGGTGGTGTCAAAGGTGGTTTGTCACCATTCCCATTACCTTTTGGAGGCTTGTCTCCATCTCCTTCTTCTCCTTCTAAAGACTTATCTCCATTTGGAATATTGGAGCTCTCACCTTGCATCCTTGTGCTTCTTTCCTCATAGAGAACTTTCACAATTCTTGTCATATCAAAGAATGATTTCCTAAAGGATTTTTCATCCGCTCACATATTATTAGTCTCTCTTTCATGTGACATGCTTGTTGAATCTTCAACTGCAACTTGAGGAAGAATTTGTGGTGGACATTGTGGCAAACTTGCTCTCCTTGTTCTTGACCTAACTCAAGGACTTGCAACCACAAGCTTTCATTTTCATCTCTTGAGCTTCCACCTCGTAAGCATCAAATATACTTGCAAACAATTAAATCCTCACAGCAACAAGAAAACCAAATTTCTGATACCAAACTTGATCTATATGAGATCTTAATGAAAATGTGCTTGAGGGTTTGTAAATTGCAAGTGTTAAAAATTGAGTTTTATGAGCCTTTATCCTAAATTCTTATACACATAAAGCATGAAATTAGACTCTAAAAATGTAGAAACAACAAACAAATACACCATAAAAATAATCACAACACAGCGAGTGATTAAGGAGATCACCCCTCCTGGGCTAAGTCTCCTTGGTCCAACTTCATGCTTAAAATGATTATTACATATATTTACAGTGCTCAAATGGCTTCAAAACCTATTCCATCAGCTCCAAAAGACCAAAAAATTATTGTCTAGCCTCTTTCTTCTCCCAACTTAACCAAAAAATGAAGAAGTTATGAGCCTCCCTAGTTTTGCTGCTAACCGCACCACAAATTCCCCAAAATTCAGACCCGTCCTACAATTTCACCCTGATTTCGGCTAACCGAGCAACAAAAACTGGAATTCCGGGCGAAATTTTCAGATCACTAATTTTCCCAATAACGCTTACAACCCAAAATTCAAACGATATGTTATGACGCATTAAAAATATTTTTTAATTAAAAATAAAAATAAAAAAATCAGTGGTTATCCTAACCGTCGACGGTTAGGGTGGCAGTGTCACATGGGTCGTTATGTTTGTGAAATTTTTTTAATACAAAATTACAAAAAATCTAGTGCAAAATCTTGATTTACTTCTCCTACTTGTGATTTAATTATACAAGTTATTTTCAAAAAATATTTAGAAAATACTGAAGTAAACACAACTAGACACCTACACAGATACAAATGATTTTCTGAACATTAGGCTTATTTGACAAAGTGACATAGAGATTTTTCGAACAAATGTCCCTGGAAAAACCTAATGCGGGGAAACCGGTGCAACAGATATGAGGGTTTAATATTATTAAGCAACAATTTCTGAGTACATCTAGGGTGCCATAAACTTGGCAAATACAATAGATAAATCCTCGGCAACCAGAGAAAATGTGAGATATAATTCACTCTCGCAAATCCTGGCTGATCCAGATGAGCCACTGGTGAAACCCTAGCAAGCTCTCTGCAGTGTCTACATTGCCATTGCATAAGCCTACGTAGTCTGGCTGAAGAAATGCGTCACCCTTACTCTGCGTAGATCTGCCTCTCCCGGATATGAGTTTCAGCGCTCCTCACTCAAAAACCCTCCTTCCAATGAATTTCAGACTTTTCTCTTGGAGAAGTTGCACTGTCTCTACGTGGGCATACATCACCTTCCTGAAGGACTGCGTAACTCCCTCTAGTGGTTGCGTTGTCTCCTCTACGTCTCTACTACTCTTTCTCTGCACTGTACTCTTGGCCCTCTTGACCAATCACTGTATCTGCCCCTCACTGCAACTCTGAGTCACTCAAATCTGATCTTCATCTGAGAACTGCTTCGTCAGAAGAATTCGATCTCTTAGACTCTCTGTTTGTGTCTCCAACTAACCTTAAGCATTTCTCTTATACTTTTTTGTTGACACATCAACAGTCGTTATTTAATCTCTTATCGACAGCTTAGATTAAAGATTGCTTGATCCGCGTCACTTAGAGCATTTCATCACAAGTGTTTAATTAATTCACTTTAATTTTTCTAATTCCCTAAAGTTATAATTAGGGTCCTCATTAAAAAAAAAAATTATTTTAATATCTCACACATTAGATGAAATTTCTCCAAACGCTTTATGGGTTTTGGAGGTCTTGTGTGTCTTAGCCCCTCCACAAAATTCCAGGGCTAAAGCACAACTGATGCTACCCCAACACTCAAAATCTCAACACTCCCTCTTAGCACGGAGTGTGCTCTAGTAATACATCCACACCATGTATCACAAGATCTCGGAATTGGTCTCTGCGTTGCTGATGCTTGGCCTACTACCCTCCATCCACTGCGCTGCTGCTTTTGGTACTATTGCCCATGTCACTGCCACTGACACTGCTACATTTGTACTACAACTCCCTCTCAAATTGTTGCATCATGTTGCCCATAGCACTATCACTGCTAACTATTGCACTGCTACTCAGTTTCTGAGAAGTAAGCAACTGAAGGACCCCTGCCTAAATGTTGACAGACAAATCAGGCTACACCTTATCATTGAAACTCCCTTGGTTGTTGCTTTACGATGTCCTCATGAAGCCACTACGCTGCTACAACTCTGTATTGTGTGAACACAACCTCTCTGTGCTACTGAAGTACCATCAGCCTCTGTTTTGCTGCCTCTGCACTACGCTTCTCCCTCTACAACATCCCATCTTTGCCCTCTGCTTCACTGTGATCTCCTGCACCCACTGCTCTACTTGTCCCGCTATTGTCTTAAGGCTCCCGTAGCTCGTATGTGATCCAAGAGTTGGGCTACTCAAGGATCTTGCCATCCATCTGTAGTTGTTTTACAAATCCATGTTGCCCCACTTTCGTGGCTCATGAGCACTCGTGGCTAAGTCATCATCACTCCCATTATCCTTTGCTGCGGCTACCTTGGATTCAGAAGATCCTTTGTCCTTCTTGTTAGGAAAAGTGCTGGCGAAGCATCCAAGTTTTCCATAGTCAAAGCACCAGACCTTGGATATGTCCCTCTTCTTCTTCCCTTGCTGCCTTCATTCCTTTGATGCAAGGGCTGCATCATCTTCCTCTTCTTTCTTTACCTTGACAGTTTCATTGCCACTATTTTGCCTCTTAGTGAATCTCCTGATTTCCTCTTGACGAAGGATTGCCCACATGTCTACCCAGGAGGGTAACGTTGCCCTGCCCAATATGCTCTAGACAAACGTTTCCCACTCCTCGGTCACTGCATTCAAGGCAATCCTTACCAAGAGCCCTTCATCTGGAGTCTCACCCATGGCAATCATTTGATCTTGGATAGTTTGAAGTCAGAAAAGGAAGGGATCTATCTCCTCACCCTTTTGCATCTGGAACAGACGCATCTAATTCTCTAGAAGCATCTTTCTTTGAAGAGAGCTTCCCTAATACATCGTCTCCAAAGCATTCGACATCTCATTTTTCGTGTTCTTCTCGAAAATATGTGGCACGACGTGATATTTTACTTCATCCATGATCAAACGCTTAGCTCACGCTTGATTTTCATTGAAGTTCCTCAGAGGATCTGGATCGGTAGGCACAACTCAGTATTAATATAATACTTTGTGATTATAACAAATAAGTGCGAGATAGCGCTAAACACGCTTAACCCCACTTAAACTCATACTTATCTGTTAATTAATTATGGATTATCTGTATAGGGACACCAAACCCAAATGGCGAAAGAAGGGGTTAAATCAGGTTTGTGGACCAATTTTAACTGGTCGGTTTGACCGGTTTCCGCTTTAACCCGCCCTGTTTTTAATACTGTGATTTTACCCGATTACTGTAATGACTTGTTGTACTGGAAAGCTAGGAGACGCATTGGATCTTATGCGGGATTGCAGATGGAGTTCATTAGGGTTTGGTGTCCCTATACGGGGGCCTAACCCTCCAGAGGGCTACATTGGCACATATAGGGTGTGTGTAGAGAGTTATGGGCCCCCACAACAATATACAACCCCCCATGGATCCCCAGAGATGTTCAGAGACTGCTAGAGATCCAAATTTTGGACAAATAAGATGCATTTGGTACACTATGCCCAGTTGGCCCCACAGGTGCACCACACACTTGGCAGGTGTCTCTGGACTTGTAAGATGGCATGGCAGCACTCACTCCATCATTTGAGCCCTTACAGATGGTCTACAAACATCTTCAACTCATATGGAGACCCATGAGATCATTGATGTGCCCCCACACCCACTAGGAGCACCAAAAGCTTATAGTTTGGAGAACAAGGGGTCACCCCCTTGTTCATCACTTTTGAGGATTTTATTCATCATTATCGCACTTATGGACCTCACCAGGCCTCTTGGAGTGCCCTACAACATGCATAGATTATTATTTGACCTCTTCAGTGGCTTATTATTTTATTTGTGAGCTAATTTGGTGGGCTTGTCACCAAAAGTTAGTTAATTTTCACATTATTTTATTTTTAAGGGCTAATGTAAACCTATTAGGTAATTCGAACTCATAATGAGTGTATAAATGGGAGTTGGATGGATTCATTTTGAATCACCACTTGGATTTGGATCATTCTCTCATTAGAGAACTTCACACTTTTTCCTTGGTGGATATTTTAGGATAATGGATGAATTTTGATGTATGGATTGGGTTCTTCTTATCTTGGAGCTTCTTATATTGCAAATGTGTTGCTTGTTGGATATATTCTCTTACATGTAAGTGCAAATTTAACACTATTTTCTTTCATTTTGTTGCATACATTGGTTATGAGATTTTTGCTATTTTAGGGCTAATTGTTGCATGCATCTACGACATCAATGTGGAATTAGCATCAATGTGGAATTATGTTTCTATTTGATGAATGAATTGTCCTAGAGATTTTGTTATCTCAATAAGGCTCTTCCATTTGCAACAAAGTATAAGTGCTTTTAAGGTCACTTTTCTTCTCTTACCCTTAACATTGGACGAAGTTGTGACTTTGAGAGCCTCCTTGAACAAGAAACAAATCCATATTCATAATTCTCCTTGACTCCATAACCCCAAGAGGAATTAAACATTGATCCATCAAAAGGGTGGTCATTTAAACCATATTCTTGTGAAAAATTCTGAATGTTACTTATGAAGAAATCTACTGTTAGATCTGGTTATACTTCTCCTACTTAAACAAGTTATTAATGTTGAAATCTTCAGAGTAAACACATAAAATACTTTCACCGATTTAGATCTAAAACAAAACAAGTACATGCACACACAGACAAAGTGACACAAGATTTTCTAGACAGTCCATGGAAAAACCCAATGCGGGAAAATCGGTCTTCTGGCTGCTGGAGGGTTTGTGTTGTGAAGTTGTTTAATGAGACAGAGGAATTGCTCGGACGACCAAAATTGGTCGGAATCCGGGCCAAAAAAATTTAAGAAATCTTACAGTAACAGTGTTTGAATCACGATTTTGATGGTGGAAATGGATTCAGCACCATCAAAAACCTCTAGGGCACCCAAAATATTAAAGTTTGATAGTTATAACGTGGATTTACAAAAATTCCTGCCGGATTTCCTTAAAATCTTACTGGAATTTCCATAATTTTTAGGGCGAAAAAGTAGTACAGTTAGACTACGACTTGTATTATTAAGAGTTTTCTAAATACAACAAATCTAGGTACCACATTGGTAAACCTGATAGAGAAAACTATAGATCTGCAGCTAACCTGTTGTTCTGAAGCCAAAACGTTGGCTGATCCACACCCTCAAACGGGATTTACAAGACTCAGCCAGATCTTGGCCCTAGAAACCCCAACGCTGCCCCTGAAGCCCCTGCGTCAGCCTCTGTGCTGGCCTGGAGAGGGTTGCGTAACCCCCGAATGGGTGACGTAGACCCTACGCTGCCCCTGAGCATATCTGCGTAACCCAAATGGGTCCCCCGCTGACCAGCGCTGCCCCAGAAGGGTCTACATAGCATCTGCGTAGCTGAAGCTACCCATGCGCTGCACAACTGCTGCCCTCTTTGTTGTTGCTGCCTCTGCTTCTCTACGCTACCTCTGGAAGCTACTCTCTGTCTCTTGCTGATTACTGGGATCATACCATTCCCCTTGCCGAAACTCCCCTCTCTGCAGCTGAAACACTTACGGAAATTCTTAGCAAACCACGCCATAGAATTCCAGCTTAGCTTCAGTGCTAAGCCTCTGTGTGTCTCCTCCAAATGACCCCAAGCCTTTCCTTTATACTTTTCTCATTGAGAAACCAACGGCCATGATCAAATCTTGAATCGATGGCTAAGATTAAAAGAAAGCTTGACCTGTGTGACTTAAGACAATTTCATCACATGTTTTAATTAATTACCTTTAATAATTTAATTTTCTTAAGTAAGACTTAGGGTCCATAATTAAAATTATTAATTAATTAATTATCTCCCAAACCAGATGAAATTTCCCAAATCCCTTTCTAGGTATTGGAGATCTCATGTACTCTAGTCTCGCCACAATTTTTGGGAGCTAGAGCACATCCGATGCTACCCCATCACACAAGAAAACTCAACACTCCCTCTTAGCAAGGAATGTGCTCTAGTACAAGCTCTGCTTCACCCCGAAGCTCTGCACTGATCTCTGGTGTGGGTCTCTGCACTGATGCTGGACCTGCTTCCCTTCATCACTGTGTTGTTGTTGCCATTATGTATTGCTACCCATGACATTGCCACTGTCACTGCTACATCTATATTGCAGCTCCCTCTCAATCTGCTACATCCGTGCTGCCATCTACTACACTGCATCTTCTGTCGCTGAGAGGAACAACTGAATCTCCTACCCAATCTTTGACAGACAAGTTAGTTGGGCTGCATCCTCATCACTAAAGCTCCATCGGTTGTTGATCTGTGCTGTCATCTGGAGAATAATGCACAACTATAGCTCTGCACTACTTAAGAAGACTCCCTCTGCACTGCTGAAGTCACATCAGCGCCTACGCTGCTGCTGCTGCATCTGTATTGCGCTGCTCCTTCCAGCCTTCAGATCCACCTCTGCTTCATCCATGATTCTCTGCACCAACTGCTCTACTTATCCTGCTACTATCTTAAGGCTCTTGTAGCTTGGATGTGATCCAGGGGATGAGCTGCTCAAGGATCCCGCCCTCATTCTGTAGCTGCTCTACAGATCCATGTCGCCCCACTTTCATGGTTCATGAGCGCTCATGGTTGCTTCGTCTTCTTACCCATCGGCCACCACAACAGCCTTGGAAATAGAAGCTTCCTTGTCCTTCTTCTTCTGTGGACAATTTTTGGCAAAGTGTCCTAGTTTTCTGCACTGGAAACATTTGATCTTGGAAAGATCACACTTCTTCTTCCCTTGCTGCCTCTTTGATGCCAAGGCTGCATCATCTTCATATTCCTTCTTCACTTTACTGGATCCCGAGTTGTATTGCTTCTTGGTGATTTTGCGGAGTTCTTCTTGACGTAAGATTGCCACAAGTTGTCCCAGTCGGGAAGGTCCACTCTGCCCAAGACACTTTGGACAAAGGTTCCCCACTCTTCTGAGACGACATTGAGTGCAGTCCTTACCATCACATCTTCCTCCATCTTTGCTCTTGTGGCAGTCAACTGATCTCTGATCGACTATAATCTTAAGAGAAAGTGATCCATCTCTTCCCCCTTGGTCATTGTGAATGACCGCAGTTGAGTCTTCAGAAACATCTTCCTCTAGACGAACTTCCCTTCATATAGGGCTGTTAAGGCCTTCCACATCTCATTAGTTGTTTTCTTCTCAGCTATATGTGGAAGAATATGGTCCTTAACTCCATCCATTATGAGCCGCTTGGCATGTGTCGTAGCTTCCTCATGCTTCTTCAGGAGATCTGCATCGATCGACGTGGCGGGACCTGGATTGGATGTCTGGATGATGTATAATTATCGGATTAGACGCTAAGCTAGAAGAAGTCCAGACAAGCCACATCTAACCTATCTTGATCATGTCTTTGGCTCCTGAAGCAGCCTTATGTTGTGAGACTTGATTGCCTAGGACATCTTATATTAGCAAGGAGCATATGGTATAACAGAGGAAGTTATCAATAAAAATCTCTCATGCTATCTCTTGTAAACAAGGAAAATTAATCTGAATGGGACCAAGACCTTCAGAAACTGACACAGAGGAAAGAGTATTGCAGAGGCAACATGTAAAAATCCAATATAAAAGCAACAGACAATTCAGAGACAGCTTACTGTAAAGGGGGCCGATTCAGAAATACCTCACAGAAATAAATTATCAGAAGGTGTATGTAGTGAATGAAATATTGAGAGAATATTAGTTGTCTTTGAGCTGATATCCAGATACACAATATTACCATGTAATGGGCTTACCAATCTAAGAATCCATACATGACAATAGCGTTTTAAAAACACCCTCCCAAAGAAACTAATATAGCAGAAATACGGTTTAGATGAATAGTGGAACATAATATCATGCCTGAGCCATATTTAAAGCGCTTGACTAATCCGAGCATGGGTATCAACTAGGATAAATCCATACCAAAAATTAGTGAGCCACTCGCATTCTAGAAACATGATACAGGAAAGATGGATGAAATGAAATGATCTATTAAAATAACACATAAGAGAGAAAGTTACACACTGTGAGAAATCAAAGACCAGAATCCTCTTTAAAGACGGAACTCCTCCTCACTGAGACCCAATGGGCTCTGTACATTCACATGGGAGCTTTTACAAAATGCATACAAAATCCTCTTACTGCATAATTTTCTGATAGAATCTGGAACCCTAAATCATCTGTTCTTCGGGAGCTTTATAGGAGAAAAAGAAAGCTCGAAAAGGGAGTAGGTGATGAACATTTAATTTTCCTCATTAAGACAAGATGGCGGAAACGTGCACGCCCATATTGCTGGATGAATCTGTAGCGCTGTATGTACTCTGCTGCCTGCTTACTGAAATAAATGCACTGGGTACAAGTCTCTTCAGGAACACGACAAAGAAGTAAAATCACATAGACATTCCATCCTTTCCTGAAAGAAAATGGTGCTGAAAAGAAAACTTTAGGGTATTGTTTTCTGCGAATGGTACCCTCTGCCTTCTAAACCCTGAATTACGGTTTAAGATCTTCAATGTTGAACGTTGAATTCCTCGATCATTCACTGATATTTCTCTGTTGCTTCATTAATGTCTCCATCTGCGCAATCTGTGCTTTGAATGACTCTGGAGGGTTTGACAGATTTTAACCCTGCTTCTTTAATGGAAGTCTTGTCGACATACCTTCCCAGGCATTTCTCCATAATTCTAGCCTCTGAAAAATGGTCCTTTGATGTGCTCTCTATTACAGTAATAGAGACTGTAAATCATGGCAGTTTTCCGCCGCTGTAACCCTGCAAAACCCACAAACTCGTTAGGAAAACCATGCATGGGGATGGTGGATGTGGTGGGGTCAATGAAAATGGTCGTGTGGACATGGCGAAATGGTGGAACAATGCAGGGTGGCGGCAAAGGCATAGTGAAACAATGGAGGATGGACTGGTGAAAGTTTTTAACGTAAAATGTTGAAATTTGACTAATGAATGAAATATATAAGGGCGGAGGAAAAATACGACAGACATGTGGAACGGTGACGGGGCGGAAGACACGTGTCGAAAGTGGGGAGGTAGGTGATCTAGACCGTCCGATCTCAGGAGGATATCGAAAGCTGAAAATGTGTCTGAGGGCGATGGACAGTGGGCCAAGGGTATGGCTTGCCTCGGCTAAATCCCGCGCGGCTTCGTGGAGCGACTACTGTCGGATGGATCGCCCCAGATCGAACGAATCATAGCGATATCGCGCTGGGTCTTTGTACGAATGATAACGCGCGATGGAAGGTGGTTTTTGAGCCGTACGCGGAGACACGTGACAAACGATGTATGGAATCGCTCCGAAAAATAAAATACCGCCTACCGCCCAAAGGTGGTGCGATAGAAACTGGGCGGGTTTTGCACAGTGCACGGCGCGGGGCCCACCGGGGGCGGTTGTACTGTGAGCCGTTGATCTGTGGTTTAAACGGACGGCGGACAGGCGATTTGGGCGATGAACGGAGTGGGCCACGGGCGCGATGATGACTTGCGAATGCTGTCGGATCTGCACAGATCGACAGTTATAAACGTGCCCGATATATATATATATATATATATATATATATATATATATATATAAGTGCCTTCATGACTAGCACTTGATTTTGACTTTCGGTCATGTGGAGAAAAAGGTGCAGGGGCTAGGGCCGAAAGGTGCTAGGCATTAAATATAATGTAATGTGGGATTTCGGCCCTTTTATGCAGTTTTGAGGCTGGGAGAAGGTAACGATGAGCAGAAAACGAATTTCTTAGGGAAAAAAGAGGGGGTTTGAAAGGTTTAAGTGAGGTTGCTTATTAAAATTTTAATAGAATGCTGACATGATCAACATTGGCTCCACCTGGGGATAACGCGTTCATCCCTGAGCATGTCGAGAACTTCGTAGACCACCTGATAATCCTCTGTGTGAACTCTGCTTTTCAGCACTTCTACTTTTCTTTTCATAATTCATCACGACACCCACATTATTCAAACAAGGGTGAAAACATGAAACTAATATACAATATAATACATCAGGCTATCTATGCCTAAATTAGAACTGGAAGTAGGGTTTAAGAAACTGACCATTTACAGGGGCGTCAAGCAAGTCACCCTGTAAATTTTCCAACTTGAAAGTGTTGTTACCTCCTTGTTCCACTATTTTGAAGGGACCAAACCAAAGTGGGTCGAATTTACCATGTTTTCCTTTTTCAGCCCTCCGGATATCCCACCTGAGCACTAAATCACCAATCTGCAAATTCCTGTTTTTGGCATGCTGATCAAAAAGGCATTTCATCTTCTCCTGATACTCTGTCAGCCTTTGACTTACTTGGTTCCGTGTTTCTTCCAATTTCACCAGCTGATTTATTCTCCTAGTCATATCATCAGGCTCTTCTTGACTTTCGTGCATGAATCGGGCTACTGGTAGGGCTAATTGAATAGGGAATACTGCTGCCCTCCCATATAATAATTCATATGGGGATTTTCCAGTTTCTCTCTTGCTGGTAATTCTATTTTCCCACAGAGAAAATTTCAACTGGGAATCCCAATTTTTCTGATTTTCATTTATAGCCTTCTTCAGTGCCCTTACCAGCGTTTTATTGGATGACTCTGCCAAGCCGTTTCCCTATGGATAATAGGCTGTAGAGTTACTTAGTGTGATGTTATACTGCTGACAGAAGCTCACAAACTTTGCAGACTTGAAGGCCTGGGCATTATCAGTCACTATTCTAGCAGGGCAGCCAAACCTGGATATGATGTTTTCTTCCATGAATTTTATTATCACAGTATCTGTTGCATTCCTCACAAGTATGGCTTCCACCCATTTTGTGAAGTAATCAGTGGCAGTTAAAATCCACTTATGTTGACCACTCGATGGAGGATGTATTTCACCTATAAAATCAATTCCCCATTGTCGAAATGGTTCATCCACGTGCACGGGAATCATGGGTAGAGGTGCCAACTTCTGTCTTACAGCAAATTTCTGACACTTCTCACAAGCTCTAAGCCAGGAAAAAACATCTCCAAAAAGCTTGGGCCAATAGAAACCAGCCTTCAAGATTTTCTGAGCAGTGGCCCTCCATCTGTAATGACCCCCACAGATTCCTTCATGAAATTCGGCTATAATACTCTCTACCTCATCTTCTGTGAGACACAGGAGTAGGATGCCTGAGGGATCTCGCCAGTATAGCCAGACATTGTCGACTATGTAATTCTGTGATTTCAATCTCAGCGTTCTGTATTTAGCTTTATCACAGCTTGGAGGGAAGCTGAGTGTGAGCAGATATTCTACTATCTCTTTGTACCACTGACTAGTGAGGTACTTTATATGTGTTTCCGGAGTAGCTACCCCAATTCCATGTCTCTCTTCTTTCTCCTCAGATTCCTCACTTGCTATTATGGACAAATTTATACCCAGAGCTTGATAGTTTGATTCAGATAATATTTTGGCAAGCCCTTGTCCTTTGATCAGCTTAGTAGGGCGGATGTCTAATTCATACTCTTGTATCTTAGCAATCCACTTCCCCCTTTTTCCTTCACTATCCCCTTGGATAAGAATATCTTTTATAGCAGCTGTAGGCACAAATGCGGTGATATGGGACTGCAAGATATACATGCGAAATGCTTTGAGGGATTTTACTAGGGCGTATGCTTGTGTTTCCAATATGTTATATTTTAATTCTGCATCACGGAGCACCTGACTGAAGAAGGCGATGGGCTGCTCGTACCCTTCCTCATTTTTCTGCAATAAAACTCCTGCTATTGTATGAGGTGATGCAAAAGAAAATATCATGAAAGGTTTATCATAATTTGGTCCAGCTAGCACAGGGGCTTCTACAAAAGCATTTTTTATCCTGATAAAGGCCTCTCGTGATTCTTGGGACCATTTAACTTCATTATCTTTGTTCAACATGTCAGTTATATGTCTAACTATTTCATCATAGTTAGGAATAAACCTTCTCAGGAAATTAATACACCCTAGGAACACCTGCACCTCCTTCTTATTTATGGGAAGAGCAATACCATTTATAACCTCTACCCTCTTAGGATCTATCTTTGCCCCATATTTTGTTACAATGTGTCCCAAAATTTTACCCTCTTCTAATGCAAATAAAGACTTCTGAGGTTTTAGAGAGAGACCATACCTTCTGCATTTCTCAAAGGTTCTACGTAGATGCTCAATGTGCTTAGTATCATTCTTTGAGCATACAGTGATATCATCGAGGTAGACTACCAAGAATTTATCTTGCTCCCCAACAAAATCAATGTCCATGGCCCTTTGAAAAGTGGCCCCTGCATTAATCAACCCAAAAGGCATCCTAGCATACATAAATGTACCCCATGGTGTGGTGAAGGCAATCTTCTTTTGATCTTCTAAAAGTACAGCCACCTGATTATAACTAGAGAATCCATCCATCATTGACATCCTGCACATTGACATCCTAGAAGCTCCAACCACCTTTTGCAGGATGTGATCCATCTTAGGCAGTGGATAATTATCCTTTAAGGATGCTCTATTTAAATTTCGGAAATCCACACACAGCCTTATTTCTCCATTCTTCTTTCTGACAGGGACTAGGTTTGCCACCCAGTCAGAGTACCTCAATGGTACAATTATTTTGGCCTTTAACAGCTTCTTAATTTCCTTCTCAATAGAGGGAAGCAACAGGGGATTTATTTTTCTGAGCTTCTGCTTGTGAGGTTTTGCATCCCCCTTAGTGGAATTTTGTGCTGCATTATTCTAATATCAAAAGTTTTCAAGTCCTGATAGGACCATACAAACACATCTTTGTAGACTGAAATAAATTATGATATAGCTTTTTATACTCTCCTGTGATCTTCTTGGACAGTTTCACAATTTTGGGGTCAGCATTAGTACCAAGGTTCAGGTCTTCTACCTAATTTTCTTCTACCACTTTGCCTGGCTACAGTGGGACATCATTCTTATCAAATAATCTTTCTAGAGGCACCAGCCCTCTAGGTATAATGTTTCCCTTCAATTGCAACACTTTATTACCTGCCATTTTCTCCTCCCAATTTCTTTCTGAAGTATCTTCAGACTCTTCTTCTTCATCAACATCAATCTCCATATTGGAGAATTCCCCTACTGTTTCCAAGAATCTCTTCATCTGTTCTTCATCCTCAAATACCTGCCAGTGTTTGATGTTATCTGGGATTGACGGCCGGTAACGTACCTTAATTTCATATCTTAAAAGAGGGTTCTGTGGTGGGCGAAATGTACTAGCAGCCACAGCAAGGGAATCAACCATCCTATTCTGTTCCCAGGGCATGAATTGTATATTAAATTCCAAGAATAAATTCTCTACCATGTACCAAACTTCATTCCTATAAGCCCTCAGTCGTGGATGTTTGGTTTGACACAGATTCCTGACTTGTCTAACGACCAGTTCTGAATCTCCCAAAACTTTTAAACTTTGTATGTTCATGCTCCTGTCCGTCTGTAATCCCAACAGAAGTGCTTCATATTCAGCCACATTATTAGTGGCTTCATATTCTAGTTTGAAAGACAATGGGACCCATTTTCATGTAAGAGAAATCAATAATATTCCAGCTCCATTACCTTCTCTTGAATTTTCTCCATCAAAATGAAGTGTCTAGATTCCTGCTTCATGGCTCTCTGAGGGCTGCTCAGTCTTGATCTGGCAGAAAGATGGTTCATGAGCATAATCTTGATATTCTTCCAGCATCAAGCATGAGAAATATCCTTCTTTACTGTAGACTTTTGAATTAACAGATTTGTCAGCCTTAGTCACCATCTTGACAAATCTAGTTTCCCTATACAACCTCCTCTCCTGGCCACCAAAAACTGGAATAGTGGCATATGTTAAATCCAACTTAATTGACCCACCAATTTTTGTTCCCCAGGACCTTGACAACAACATGCCAAAGCGAGATGGGATGTCAGCCACCACGATGTCCATTACCACACTTTTTGCTGGGATTTGGGCCAAATTGACCACCAAATCCTTGATCATACCCAGTCATTTAACTCTTTTGGAATCAAATGAATAGAGGTCTTTGTATGGACGGGTGATTTGTAATCCTAGTTGTTCCATGACTGACAGAGGCAGTAGATTATGGGAGGCTCCAGAATCTAACATACAGTTATGTAATAGCAGGTCATGAATCACTAGAGACACATAGAAGGGAGGAGTAGAAGCATCTAATTCCCCAACATGTGGGCCAAAGACAACCATGGACCTTTCTTCCTAAAGGTTGAGACTATCTGGGGTGAGTGCTGCTTCTGTAGAGATCATAAAAGAGGTGACTTGAGATTGATATGTAGGTTGTTTCAACAGTTCAGTCAAGGGAACTGGAATTTTGACTTTCTCAAGTTCTTTTTGCAGACTGAAAGCAGGAGAGGACTTCTCTAATACAACCTCTTTTGACTCTTTATTTTCAGCTGAGGGTTTGACTTCTTTTGACATAGACTTGGTATTAGGGGGAAAGACTACTTTTGAAGAGGAAGGAATTTGATCATTAGATTGCAAAGTTTTGTTTAGAGGGCCCTTACCTTTGTCTATGACTTTCTACATTGTAGACTCCTTCTGAGCAGGTGCTTCCTTCTGGGTAGGCTCTTCCTCTTGATCTTGGGTACGAGTCCTCTTCCTAGAAGATTTGAGATCATATCTTCTATTGAATTGTGCTTGCATGAAATCAGCAAATTGTTTACAATAATGATCAATTTCTGCGTCTTCTGTGTCCCTAGCCTTTTCTTCTTCTTGCAATGAGCACTCAGTTCCATTATTTCCTTGCGAAGGGAATTATTCTCCATCACTATTCAAAAAAGCAAGATTTGCATCCTCTAGTCCATAGGTAGTGTCTTCAGTAGGATCATCTACTGGACCTTCCAAGTACAATGGGTGTGGTACCTGATCCTGTTGCTCCTTTGTTTCCCTTGGAAATATTTGCAGGGGTGGCTTCCTATACTGAGGATTGTAACCTTTGTTTGGAGCATTGTGGAAATTCTTGGAGGCTGAATTCTTGGCCTCCAATTCAAGCTTGACCAGTTTACCAGAAAGGTTCTTAATCATTTTTCTCATTTCTTCAATTCTGTCATTAGCTGAGTCTCTGTCTTGATAAGAGGTGGACACCTCCTCTTTGCCCCTTCTTCTAGTATCTGGTTCAGATTTTCCCTTTGATTTTCCAGTGGAGGCAAATTTTGCTTCCAATTCTAGTGCATCTGTCTAAGCGTCATCCAGAGTAGCAGGCTTTATTTCTCTGAGAGAGAAACCAAATTCTGAATCAAAGGATGCTACAAAAACAACTCTAGCAGCAGTTTGATGAGGTTTCATATCAGCAGGAAGACAGATACAATTTATTAAATCTTTTGATAAATTCTGACACCCCTTCATTATGTATTTTCTTGAGTGTATTAAACTCAGTAATACAATGTCCATGGTCCTTATTCTCTCCCCATTTCCTAAGGAAATTATCTTCCATTATTTCCCAAGTGGTAACAGAACGGTTTGCCAATGTCTTAAACCATTTTCGAGCTTCACCATCAAGAGATTGGACAAACAGCCTTAAGACTACATCTAAATGTTCCACATTAAAATTCTCTGCAAAAGCATAGAAGACCTCAAGATGTTTTTGAGCATCAATCTCATTTTCCCCATTAAATTGGGGTAAAATCTCCAGACAATCTTGTGGCATATCATTCAACACTTGGGGTAGTGCCAAAGGGGGATATTTATTTAGCAAGAACCCTGGAACATTGGCCATTGGAGGGGGTGGAGGTAGTGTAATAGTTTTATGAGTAACAGGAGGAGGAGGAGGAGGAAGTGGGGTATGAATAACAATAGGAATATACTGAACAGCAGGCTGAGGTTTTGAGGGGAACAACGGTCTATTAATAGCAGATACTTCAGTGACTTCCTTGACCTCTTTGACCTCAGGAGTAGGGTGAAAATTGCCTTTAATTCTGGCACCTCCTCGGGGTGGACTATCTAAATAATAATCAGTATCTCCCACAGTGGATTTGGGAACTAGCACTTGAGCTACTTGGGAAGAAGAGGATGGAAAGTTTTCTATAGACAGTTCAGGGATTTCAGAGTGGACTAATTTTCTTTCCCTCCAATTTCTTCTATGTATGATCTTTTCAGGGTCAGACACTGAAGGTGTCTTTGGCTGAGACATATCTGACCTCAGGTGTGGCTTATGAGGAGCTAGGACTGCAAATGAATTTATCTAATAAACGAATGTGGAGTCGCCAAGGTGAGGGATCTACAACTCTCAACTCTCCATACTCACCTACTTGAAGAGTGAATTAGGTTTTTTCGAGGCCTAGGGATTTAAATTTTCTTAACTTCGTATCCCTAGCAACGGCACCAAAAAGATGTTGTCGCTCCTAGAGACAGCCTTGAGTTGTGAAAGACTAGTGCCTATGACATCTTATATTAGCAAGGAGCATATGGTATAATTGTTATAGCATCATTTCTCACCTTGACATGATTCATGATTGCTTTATGGCTTTTGGGCACCCATTCCTACAGACTTGGACAAATTCACTTAAAAACAGTGTAAAATCCCCCATACGCGACTATGCCTGTACTTTTCCGCGTGTATACGCGAGTCCAGCTAGAATTTTCCACGTATGCCATTAAAATGATTAAAAAATATATAAAAAATCCCTAATTTCGCGCTGGGTCGATGGTTACTCAGGTAGTTCAACCACCCCAGCCCGTGGCCAACTGTTTCCAACTGCTGAAACTACTTGGAGGGACTATAAAAAGCCCTCATGTGTATGGCCTAAGGGGAGAGAGAGAATTATTGATATTATACTCTGTTGGTATTCCCTATCCAAGTCTGATTCCCCGTGCCTCCTGCACTTTCCCAGTTCATTATAGGAAACCCTTGTTTCCTTGAGATGCACATCCCTTTATATGTCATCTCGTATGCACCAGTTTGGAAGGAGTCTTAGCAAGGCAAGGGCTGGATGGATCCGGACGACGGTCTGCGAAGGCCGTGGAAGGATCAGGTGATCTCTCCACTCGTTACTTTTGTACATGCTATTTATAATACAGAAGTACCATGCGGTTCCCGAAATAAACGTGTTAGTGTATGCTTATATGTATGAGAATATTTGTTATACAAGCATTCATTATGATTTATTTAATGTTTTATATGAATCTCACTAACATTTAGAGTAGATATATGCTGTACAACTTGTCCTTTGTGCTAGTTTCTTCTTGTATTTCAGGTTAAGAAGGAAGGAAGGTTGCAGGGGGTTTGGACCCCACGTGGATCTACTTCAACCGTAGGACCTACGGGTAACCTTCTCATTCTACTCTATTTAGTTTTTCTGAACGTGCATGGTTGTGTGAGTCTCTGTTAAGTAGCATGCCCCTGCTCTGTGGAGGTTGTACCCCAACCAACCTCTAGGGTGAGATTTCCCCGAAACAGAACTGGCGACTCCACTGGGGATCACATTCTTGTGATTCTCCTGTTGGGTGGTTTCAGCTGTTTGGTAGGTTGCTGACAGTTTTTACTTTCATTTGCAGTCCAGTTTGCTTTCTTGCAGTCAGTCTGAAGTCCTGGTTTCTTTTCCAGGCTTGTCCTTTTTTGTTTTTCATTATTTACCTTTGTATACGCTCTTTTTCTTGCACACAGTCGCGTATACACACGAGTTTGTCTAAAGGTACCCGCGTATACGCGAGTTTCCCTTAGAACAGACGCGTATACACGCTGGTTGTATAACTGCGAGGTCGTGTATACCTAGGATGATTTTGAATTTTAGGGTTTATTGACTTTTTGGTCCTTTCTGGCTAGGGAGGCCTGTGTCTACAGTGTCTCTGTACTTACTAGAATGTGAAGGAAGTGGTTTCAGATATTTTCTCTCTTTCGTTTGTATGAAAACTGGTCTTTTTGGCAAAGTGTTGTTACTGGTGCTGGCACTTCTGGATTGAGTTCCAAGATCGCTTTCTGAACATTCTTGGCTGTTTTGCTTTATCAGAACAGAGAGCTTTTGCTCACTGACTCGCTCCTATCTTTGTGTTGTGCTTCACATTGCGATTTTTGCTTCGTTTTTGATTGGTTTTCTTGAGTTCCATAGGCTAGGTTTTGTTGCAATTTTCGAAGAGCTTTTCTTGCTTCTTTGGAGTCTTTGTTTGCGACGAGTTTGCACTATTTGTCTAGGCTGATTGGCTGAGTTTTCCGGTCTTCTTTTGCTCTTATTGATCTTGCTACGAGTTGGCCTTATAAGGTTTGGGAGCATTATTGAAGTTTGTGCTTGGAATTCAGTCTTATTTGGTTTGGATTTTGATAGTTTTTCTTAGTCTTTTCGAGCTCTCTCTTTATAAAACTAAAAATCCTCAAAAAACATTTGTTTTGCTTTTTGTTTTTGCATTTCAAAAACTCAAAAAACATTTCGTCTTTTTTTTGTTTTTGTTGTTGCATTTTCATTTTCGTTTTGCCATATCTTTTGGAGCTTTTGTGAAGTTTCTTGCTTCTAGTTTTCGGCTTGAATTTGAGGAGGAGTTGTCATTTGATTTCTTCTTCTTGTTTTTGAGCGTTTTGGTGTCTTATATTAAGAGTTCTTGATTTCAAGAGCTAGCTTTCTGGGCCATCAAAAAGAGTTAAAACTGAAGGAGCCTTTTTGGAAATTTCACTTTGCTTTAAGAGATCTTTTGCATCTTAGGATTTACATGCTTGTAGTGATTTGCATTAGGTGCATTTCAGCATTTAGTTAGCTTCTTAGTTTTTGTGAGTGTGAGTTTGCCATTTGAAAAGAAAAATACAATTTTTTAGTCTCGTAGAACCTGTATAGAGATTACTTTTCATCGAAAGACAAAGAACTGCATGTGCATGTAGTTAAGTTTTTATTAATTTCTTTTGCGTCAAAACACCATTGGTTTCATCTCCATATCCTTGTGACTTAATATAACAGCCCTTAAAATAAGCGATTTAATCTAAAATCAACTAGCAATTTTTTCTAAGTGTCAATCACCAACTAGCTAGGTTGTAGGGCCTTGGAATAGGTGAGTGGAGAGTTAACTCTCCAAGGCCGCTCAAACAAACATAGAAGTTGATTAGTTGAGCGAAATCCAACTCCGTGAGGTGGACTGGGAAAGCTCTCATCTGAGAGTCAAGCGCGAGGGGAAGTGAAGGTTGAGAAGAGGGATACCCCCCTCTGATTAGCTGAATCTGACCTCAAGACCGTTCCGCCCAGCTTCTAATACGGATTGGTGTCCATAGTTGCCGTTCCTAGGTTCCACACAGGTGACTACGGGGGGGAATACCCGTGGTACCTGAGGCAGACGTCGCATCACTTTCAGCAGTACTTCTGGGGGGTGCCCTTGCGAAGCTTGGGTGCTTGAGCCGGCAAAGGCTGTCGTTAGGAGGTCGGCGTAACTGTTTCTGATACCTTCGCTAGTTGTTATGGGCCCTAATCATCCCAGACTGCTTTCGGGAGGTCCTATACTTCGCTTTCCTGTATTTTGGTGTCCGGTCCTCATCACCCGGAGCGGAAATACTTGGAGGTTGTTTGCTTGACTGTATCTCAGGGATTTTTATTTTAGTGAGTGATCTTTTGCTCCTAGCTTGCCTAGCTTTTCACTTTTTTGAGTCTAATTTAAAAAATCTATAAAAGTGGCTGATCAAGCGCCTCGACGTTCGAGGAGAATCCGGGGGTTATCTCCCGAGAGTGCAGAGCCTTCTTCGAGAAGGCATAGGAGTGATTTAGCAGGTGGTTACCACCCTGTGGAGTCTGACGCTATGGAGAGAGATCCTCCACCAAGGTCTGAAGGTTTCATAGCTGATTCTCGTGTCGGTCCCGAGAGGAGCATTCCGCTCACCTCGCGAGTTTTGTTTCCTCAGGAAGGAGATTTTCAAATTGAAGACGTACCTGAGCCTCCTGCTACAGGGCCATCTCCTTCTTCCTCCCGATCATCCGTTTGTTATTCAAGCATCGGACCGAAGTCTAGAGAGACCGCCTCGATTTTCCTATCATTCTTATCTTTCGATGGCTACCGACTGGAACGCGGATTTCTACCGTGAGTGCCGCAGGATTCGACTTCGCTTCTATTGAAATAGGGGGCACTATTGCTTCATCTTCGATTGCTTCTAGTGCTGCTGTGTTTGGCTCTGGTTTCACCCAGGCACATGCTTCTCATTCTGGTCCCTTCTGTTCAGGGATGCCCTCTAGTGGGAATCCCTCTTTTTCCTTTTCCGCTGCTTCAGCTAGATCTACGCCCATGTCTAGCATGGCTAGTGGATCAGCTTCGTTTCAGGGTTTCCCCTTTGGAACTGGGCATATTCCTAGTTCCAATCCTTCTTTAGGGTCGTTTCCGTTTACGTCCCAGACCCAGAGTTTCAACCCTTGGTCTGGGGGGCAAAGTTCGACTACTTTTACGGGATGGAATCCTGTGTTTACAACGGCTGGGGCAGGGAACCAGTTCTTCGCAAGTCATCAAGGGAATGCTTCTTTTCCTTCTTCGAGTGCATA
>JAXQQM020059094.1:0-42883 GCA_034641835.2 Pinus albicaulis | reverse complement strand
GGCTTTTGACATTACTGGTGGTGGACCATACAAGTATATCTCAAAACAACTGATTTTCCACCTGGCGACTCCACTAACTTCTAGTAAGCCTTACTATTTCACCAAACTCTAGGCTACTATCCGATAGACCTTTCCCATCACTCACTAACATAGCGGGAGATGGTAAGACACTGAGTACATAATAGTCCAGCAAACTCTTATAGACTCTTTGGTCCTTTAGGTACCATAAACAAGCAAGCAGTCCATAGACTCATTTTTTAGAGTAAACTCTCTTTGTTTTCATTATCCTAGCAAAGTGTTGAAACAAGTCTAGGATACTTTAACAAACCATAGGCTGCACATAAAACTCAGAAAATCCAAAAACATCCTCAGAATAGTTATTGTTGGTGGACCATAGCTATCTTCATAAGAACAACCCATTTTTCACCTGGCGACTCCACTAATCCATCCCTTTTATTTTGACCATCCTTCGCCTTAGTAGAACCTTAGAAAAATCACCCATCCAGAACATTCCCCAATACCATTCTCTTTAAACTCTGGATCTAAAATCTGGCTTCACGAAGAATCAATACCAGAGCTCATCCAGATCCAAATCCCCCTATCATAGTAGATGACCTAGAAAAGATTCTGTGGCAAGCTTCCGAAACTGATCATCTAGCTTCTGGTAGATTCACCCGTAGAACAAGATCTGTACCTAAACATCGCACTATCCTACTAGATTCACCTTTTGAATTAGAGTCATCACAAACTCTTCCCAGAAGCAAATCATATAGTAAGATATACTTTGACGATCTTGAACCCCTAGACACACCACAGAGTCCTAGTAGAGAAGCTTCACCTACCACTCCTCCTGATTTCCAGCTTCTTTATCAGTTTGGCTCCTATCATCCCAGATCTGCTCAAAACCAGATCACTAGTCCAAGTTCATCCGCCACACCCGGTCAAACCACCACTGTTCAAACCACTTCATTTCAGCCTACTAGTCCTCATCTTGTACATCATCCATTAGCTCCAGTCATGGCAGCCTGGTATGCACCTTTGGTGTTGCCACCACCCTTGGCTCCTCTCCCAAACAAATATCAAGACAAAATCCCACACTTTACTGGAGAAGACACCACCACACCTCAACAACATATAAGTAGGATGACTGATGCTTATGAATACCTAGAGGTACAAGACGAGACTGTCAGAATGAGAATATTCGCCCAAAGTCTTGGTGGTGAACCCAAATCATGGTTCAAAAGCTTAGCTCCAAACAGTATCCATGATATCCCCGAACTACATCAAGTTTTCAGAAATAGGTGGGAAATCCGAAGAAACCCCATTCAAATCCTGTCAGAATATAACAATCTAAAACGGGACAATGGGGAAAGTGTCCAAGCTTACTGTACTAGGTTCAACAGTGTATATAACTCCCTCCCACCTCATTTCAAACCTCCACTTGGTTTAGCTTTGGCAAAATTTCCTGAGGGTTTTGATCCGGACATGACATATCATCTGAGAGATAAGGATCCCCCTACTTTGGAGGAAATGCAACAAATAGCCATAAAAGCAGATGCCAACTTAGCTGAAAAAAGGGCTAGAACTAGATCAGAAAGAAAGGTCACATATAGAGATGAGGTCTCCACTTCGTCACCTTCCCTAGATCCCAGAATAGATGACTTAGTCAAATCCATGGCTAAAATGTGGGAAAAAATCAATGAAAAAGCTCCTGTTAGGGACAACCAGCCAAACCCTCCAATCAGAAACCGAAACCAAAACTTTAGGAGGGAGCAGCCCCAAAACAGACCAAGGGATAATGACCAACAGATCAGACCACCATTCAATGAAAACTATGTGGAAGAAGATGATAGGGACTCAGAACCTCTTGATGAACATCATTTAAACCTCATAGGGTCTGACAATGAGAGTGAGGTGTACCTCACCAAAGAAGAACAAGCGTTCTTTTCTCCTGATCAAGATGAGACCAATTATGAAGATCCCGATGACCCTGCCATAGAGTTTCAAAATGCTATTGTAGAAGCCCACAGGCAATATGACCTTAGAAGCAAAAGAAACCAAGATAATGTCAAGAAAGGTAACTCTGATACTGCTAAAGCTCCAAATACCATCCTCAAAAAAGCATCAAGCAGTGACAAAATCAAGGTTGAAAAGACTGACCAAAGCCAAGCTAAAGTTACCCAAACTAGTCCTCTCTCAGATACTCCTGATACTTCTACAAAGGTCACCAAAACAACTATGGCAAACAAAACCCCTAAACAAGGTCAACAAACTCAGAACATAGACAAGGTCTTAGCTGAAAAAGCTAAAACAAACATATCTAAACTTCAAGTGCCTTTTAGCTTTGAAGGCGAAATCGCTAAGATCAAAATCACCATGCCTCTTACTGAACTCATTGCCCAAAACTCTTATAAATCCCAAGTACTAAAAGTCTTAAATCTAGGAAATGATGCGAACACTGTTAATCTCACTGATGACATTCCTGAAGTATTATTTGGTCCAAAGGTAGAAGGAAAATTCCAAGAGGGAGTCACTCTTCCATTTTACATTAGCCTAAACATACACGACCAAATCCTCCATAATGCCATGCTAGACTCCGGCGCCTCGCATAATCTTATGCCGAAGGTAGTAATGGAAAGATTAGGCTTGGAAATCACAAGACCATACAAAGATTTGTATTCATTTGATTCAAGCAGAGTCCAATGCCTGGGTTTGATCAAAGACCTTTGTTTTAGTCTGGCCCAAATACCCGCGAAACATCTAATCATGGATATAGTAGTGGCAGACATTCCTCCCAAGTACGAGATGCTCCTATCCAGATCTTGGGGAGCCAAACTCCAAGGGAACATCCAACTAGACATGTCATATGCCACCATTCCTGTGTTTGGTCAGACCAGAATACTGTACCGCGAATCACACATGAAATACATGATCAGTAGTCAAGATAGGCCAGATAACATTCCAATGTGTTCTTTGCGGTCCGACCTAAACTCTTTCATTATGCATATTGATGTAAACACGGAGGAAGAGTCAGAAGAAACTGATAAAGACTTAGATCCACCACATCAGTTGTCCCTGGTGCCTTATGATGAACTGGACACTCAAAACTACCATGATCATAAACAGTTGTCTCTTGAGGAAAGTAAGTTTCCCCTCTCCAAAGTAGGATTAGAGCAAGAAGCACAAACCCTCATGTACTATCAAACAAATTGCTCTAGTTTTAGTCAAACACCAACAGTAACTTGTGGAAATTTCTTCCGGGTAAAAGCTTTAGAAGACCTACACATCATAAACCTATTTGGAACCCGGGAGAAAGGGAGTTTAATGTTTCTACCATACCTCAAAGATTTACCATCATGTGACCCTCCTACTGCAAATAAAACTTTGACCATAACCTCAGTAGCTCAAAATCTTGAGAAAATGCCAAATGAACTTCTTATGAGCAAGGATGACAGTTATAATCCCAGCATACCTGAACTACTGAAATTGGCTCATATTTTGTCTTTTCATGAAGAACTTAGAAATGCTAAAATCAGGAATCTCATGCAAAATACTAATTTCTACAGGAAAAACAAGGGAAAACATTGTATCACTACCTTTTCCTCAAAGAACAACTTTAACAAAAGCAAACACAACAAACTGAAACAAACTGAAATGATCAAGGAGAAAACTAGTGGCCATAGAATCTGCTTTGATTTTAGGAATAATACTGCATCTCCATATAACAAAAATCATGTTTTTTTCTACCCAAGATCATGATTCACCGATTAAAAGTGCTTTTAATCATGTGTTCTTACAAGATCATGTTTCAGGTCATAATCATAAGATTCCTTTGCAAAGTAGACAACTTAAAGATTTTTTCCAGTTTGCGGGTGGTAGATCTGATTTCAAGTTCAAAATTGCAAAACCACCCAATATCAAAAATCAGTTCATGAAGGCCATGTTCCCAGTTTTAAATTTCTGTGTTTTGGCATACCTTGATGATGTCACTATCTATTTCAAGAATTACCAAGAGTACATACATTACCTGAAGAAAGCATACAGTAAGGAAAGGAGTGGAAATCAGATATTCAGAGAGGTACAAAGGGAGGATACTGGACTGTTTAGAGATTCTTGCATGAATCCCTATGTTATGTTAGAGAGAGAAAATTTCCCAAATTTTTCTTTTCAGGAGTTAAGTGGCCCAAGGGTGAGAGGAGATCCTTACGAGGATAAGATGCTGAAATTCCGTCATTTCCAAGATTTTTGAGTTTGAAACACTTGCATTCATTGTATATACCATTGTTTGAAATATTGAAAAAAATAGAAAAGCCAAAAACAGTAAAAGATAGGAAAGTCAAAAACAGTAAAAAGCAGAAAAGAGGGCAAGTAAAGATAGAACAAAGGCCCCATGTTCCAAAAAATAGTCTTTCGGAAAGCGAGCAAGTCGAAATGCCGCTACTATTACTTCAATGTCTTGTTCAGCTATCTAGCCTAATCATAGCTGAGCATGTTTAAATTTATTTGCTGATAAGTTAGTGAGCGCCAAGATAGTCAACATTGTGTAAGATTGACTTATCACAGAGCTTAGATTAGGGAGAGATTCTGGTTCCACATGCCTAAAACAGAACCAAAGAGAGAAGCGAGGGATGAAAAACACATTATACATCTTAGCCCCGCTTGTCTAGTTTCCTTTGTTGCAGAATAACATTTGTGTGCAGCTTGTCTTTTATGCCGCAAATGCATGACAAATCAGACTGCCTAATCCTGATTTGATCATTGTTGAATTTCATGTTGTAGATTAGAGAATGAAACCCTGTCAAACTGCTTAATCTTGACAGTCGATCTAGTTTTAGGTAGAGAAATGAAGGAGTTCATCAGCTTAATCTGAACTCCCGACAGATATAAGAGTAGAAATAGATAGGTTCATTTTGCAAAAAGAAAAATATGCATTGTCAAAAGGCTGCTAGTTCAAATGCGCCAAAGAGAAGAAAAAAAATGTTAGGAAAGATAGTGGGGTAGGTAGAAGTATCATTGATGTTAACCATGCTGTCATTTTTCAGAAATAACATCAAGAGAAGGGTAAATTTTGCACCAATGGATAAGGCACTGGTCTTCATAAGCCAACAATCTGAATTCTAGACACCTCTTGACAAGGAGCTGCCCTCCCCAAATGGAGCCACTGTTAGCCTTCAGTATTTTTTTTTTACATGTTAGTGATGACTATATCTACAGCTGAGTTTTCTAGAAACTGATTTCCTCATGTCAATATGTCATCCAGAAAACCCTCCTAAAACTTTTTTCGCCTTTCTACCTTTTCAGTTCGCCCATGTCGAAATCAAAACCTCATTATCACAATCCTATCTTGCTTCAGCCTTATTGGTCTGACCATCAGTTTTAAAAGGCAAATCCACATCTGTTTCAAGAGTCTTCCCTAGGTTAGGAAGTGGCGTTTTAAGACATTTCACCCTTGGCAGTCATCAAAAAGCCAAAAAGCCTCCATCTGCAACAGACCTACCATGACTGACCTCTTACTTTGCAAATGAAATTGACAAACAGCCCTAAGTCGCGCCACTCATATCCCCTAGATCTCAGCACTGCATAAAGCCCAATCTCAAGCTGACTATTAGGTTTTTCACAGTGTCCTATGGTTTCTACAAAAGCAGGAAATATAACTTCACCTCAGGATTAAATGCTTGATCTACAGTTAGAGGAACAAATGCTTCTAAATGTATTATGAGCCTGAGATGAAGCTGCAAAACAAAAGTCACTCATCAGGACCTTACAGCTCTTTCCAGCATGAAAATCACAGTAAGAAAAGGGTCACCACTGTCTCAGCAAACTGGTAAATTGTCAAGGCCCATAACCTCCTTCATTTACAAGCAGAGGGTTAGGGCGCCTCCTTCATCCATAAGCAGAGGGCGCGGGCCAGTATTGACTTAGAAGATTGCAAAAGTCCAGGTTTGACTTGAACTGAAACAAATGAAACAGGGACTCCAGGTTTTATGAATGTGACTGATGATCATAATAGGAATATAGTTGAAATATGCTAGCTCAAAGGAAAGGAGAGTCTGGTTTGATAAAGAAAGTCATCTGAAGCTTTCAAATCATGCAAATTGTTGAACTTTGAAAAGGCTTGTCATCAGTAAACATCCCAATCATAAGAAGCCTGTTTTGTCCAGGATCAAATGGAATAGATGTTGTTAACCAATGCCATTACACAGGCAGAAGGAAAGTTCTTGTTTCTCAAAAGACACTGACCTCCATAATTACAGAGACTATCCTTCAAATGGATTGTCATGAGATGACCAAAACACATGATGATATTTTAGTCACCCTTAGAGCAGTACAGAGGAACAGTGTCACTGTGGCTAGGGTTTCTTCTGAAATACAGTGATGCTTGCAAGTAAAGATGCTAAGATTGATGTTTTTCAAGTGGTTTACTTACCATCACTTTCAGAGAAGGGCTGTGTCAAACAGAGTTGTCAAAAAGACTTCAGACACCTTACCTGATGAAGAGCCTCCTCCATATATGAGCAGATGGCCAAAGCCATTGCAGGTTGTTGAAAGCTGATGGGTCTAAAAAGTGCAGAGAAAGGACACAAAGAGATTGAATAAAGGTCATTGCACAGGTAAATGATAGTGCTGATGATGCAAAGGTATTGGTGCTCCTATTCAAAAGAGCTGTCTGTCAGACTGTACCTGAAATAGAAGGGAGACAACATTGAAACATATGCATGCATTGATACCACAAGGAGCAGTTTCTTTAAAGGAAATGGTTAAAACAGTACTCCACTATCCCTTGCCCAGAAGTTTGAAGGAGATCCTTTTGAGTAAACAGTGAAGTATAGTGTGAAAGAATGCAACCTAAATAAGGCACTACAGTCTAGGGAAAAGCTTATAAATCACCTAAGAGCTGAAATTATTAAACAAATTGGAAGGGCACATGCAATCTCCTGTTAAGTGATAAAACAGCTTTCGAATGCATTGTGACAGATTTTAGATGACTTTTCTTTGTTAACATTTCACCTAAATTGTCAAAAACAGGGGACAGAGTTGAGGTTTTGGAATGTCTCTCTTACAAAAGACCAATACACCAGTCAAAATACATTAACAAGGCAAGCCCTGTCTTTCAGAAACATAACAGTTTTTAGCATTATCTTTACAGTGGTAAGGTGGGTTGCTTTACATCAGAAATAGTCCCAACATTGTTAAAAACAATGGCAGAGGTGATGAAGTTTGTTGAGTGTTTGCCAAGGTTTAAAGCTCGGGGTCAGAGTCATGTTTCAGGTTTACATATTCAAAATGACAAACCCACTGTTTTAAAAACAAACAGAGTTGAAAACCAACGTTCTTTTCCCAAGTAAATGACCGTTGAAAATTTGTTTTGAATTAACATCAGAGGGTAAGTATGATGTAAAGATTCCATTTTAAAAAACTGAAGAAGAGCCCGCGCCTCCCTAGCACCAAGGCAAGAAAATCTGGCCGAAAGTTCACAAGTTTGCACTGAGAAAAACTGCGCGACGTGCCTGGGTTCTTGCGCGACGTGCCTGGGCGGAAATTTGCACGGGCCACCTTCGTCGGAGCGACGCGCCTGTACAAGGCCGCCCGACCACCCGACAGGCCGACCCGACAAGCATTGTATGAGCGACGTGCTGGTGTCAAAGGAGTGCCGCGTAGGTTTTAAAGGTTTGTAATGCTACTCCGGCCCTGCACAAGGGTTTTTCATCGATCCTAGAGGTATTTCTCATACATTTTGCCATGTTATTCAAAGCCACCTCGAAGCTACAAGGGAAAATTGTTGATTGACTGTTTTATGTTATTCAAAACCTATTTGGCAAGTGTTATTCATCCTAGCAGAGGTTTTCACAATATCACCAGAGGGCTGCACTTATAAGGGACTATTTATTGTTTTAAAAGAGAAAACTCATATAACCCTTGTCTTAAATCTCCACAGTCTTCTAAAAACTCTGTCAGTTTTCGCTCCAATACTGTGTATTGACAGTCTAATCATATGTGGGGTAGTTTGCTTGAGATGCAAAACAGTGGAAAGTGGGCACACCTGTACAGGACAAAATTATTAAATGACTATAAGCCTCTTTGAGCACGGATTTTTGTGTATTGGCTGACATCAAAGATTTCAAGAACAGAGTGATTGTTGTCATTTTCTCACAAGCACACCTCTTAGCAAATTGCCCCCCTTTTTTCACTTTATTGTGTCACTACTGTGAAGAGTTGTTGACAGAGATCTTCAAAGGTGAACAGAACACTGAGGGCAGAGGTTTTTGATGGTTGAACTCTAACATTGGAGACAGAGGTATAGATGTATTGATAGATCTTTTGAACTCACAAGCAAAGGGTGTGTTTCCTAAAAAGCATGGTGCACTGATATGTCACCTAACCTAGTTCTGCCTTTCTTTCACTATATGGTGTCATTTTGAAGAGCTGTTGTTGTGATATTTTTCAAGAGGAATGTCATTTCTGAAGAACAGGGTTATCAAAACACTTATCACAACAAGCCCCTTCTAGAAATCTGCCCCTACTTCACTATATTTTTCACTACTGTAAGTTTGTTGGCAAAGAGTTTCCAAAGGTGAACAGCATATTAAAGGGCAGAGTTTTTTGATGGGAATTTAAACATTGGAGGCAGAGGTATAGATGTGTTGGTGGATCTCTTAAACTCACAAGCAGAGAGTGTGTTACCTAAACCACTGTGCATTGATTTTACATCTAACTTAGGTCTGCCTTTTCCAGAAACCATATTGTATCATGTTGAAGATTTGTTGACAGAGATTTTCTGAAGGTGAATAGGGCTACTTCTAAAGGACAGGTGGTTGATGATTACAGTTTTATATTGAAGACAAAGATGTAGCTATGATTGATTGACCTCTGACAAACTCACCAGGAGTAGTTTTTCAAAACTGTGCACAGGAAATTGACACAGGAGTTTGTCTCATCTTTACACAGGGTACTATATTAAAAAGTTTGCCTGGCTGAAGTGCATCCAGAGGTGAAGGGCTGTTTTTTTAAAGAGTGCAGAGGGGGTTTATTCAAAGAAAAATTGTGGCATTTCATCCAAACCATATTGTCTAAACTGTCCAAACAGTCTAGTGACTAGTTTCAATCCAGCAGAACATTTTTCATACAGTGAAGGCAGTTTGCCTCTTCCAAAGTTTGGTCAAAGTCAGAATGCCTCCAAAGCGAGATCACAAGAGCGGTCCACATAAGAGATATGAGCCTATCTCCATAGAAGAAATAAATGCTCACCCATCAGTGCTTTTCAATTTCCATGAAGTAGGCTGTCTTGATTTCTGCCAGAGGATAGAAGAAGTCAAGAGTTTCTCGCCACTTACACATTTGTGCGCTTTGAGATTCAAGGACAAACACTTCCAGTTAGCGGGTCTTGACTTCAAAATCTCCCCAAGGTATGTATCCAAGGCTACCAAGATCCCGTATCATGGTGAAAAGTGGTTTAAACAAGCGCATCTTGATCTGGAGGATTATAAACTTTTCATCAAGCCGGAACATAGAGAAACCATCACCGCTATTTTCCCTTTCTCCTATCTTCTTGACAGTTATGCTCCGCTGATGAAAGCCATAATGAGATATTTCACTTGTGAAGGGAGGTTTAGCCAAATTTTTGCCTATCATGTCCGCTTGTTGATGCATTTTACCAGAAGCAGGCAATTAAACCTTCCATACTTTTTGTCCAAAAGCATAGAGAAAATGGCAACTACTGTCCAAAAGAAGGCTCCACCTCAGCAAATCCCTTCTCTCTTTCATCATTCCTTGATCAAGATTATCTTCTTACACCAGCTGGAGAAGAAAGGGGTTTCATGGGATTCATTCATTAGCCATGTAGATTTCGCCACTGTCCCTCCTGTTCATGTGTCTCCTACTCAGCCTGTCCATCGCCCAGTGCCTTTGTCTAGTAGGCCTACCCCTAAAAAACTCAAGATGACCACTGGGCAGCCAAGTCAACAGGGAGAAGGAGAGGGCAGTGAACCACAAGGAGAAAAAGAAGGCAGTGAACAGCAGCAGCTAGATATTGAGGGACAGCAGCAGTTGGAGATTAGTGAACAGCAGCAACTAGAGTTTGAAGATCAGCAACAGCTACAGGTTGATGAACAGCAGCAGCTACAAGAAGAGGGACAGCAGCAGACAGTTGATGAAGCACAGCAAGTTGGGCAAGAAATTGAAGCACCTTTTGAGCCACAAACTGGACAGGGCATTGAGGAAGGACAGCAAGCTGAAGCTGCCACCTTAACAGTGACCAAAACTATTCCTAGTAAGAAGAAATTGCCCAAAAAGACACTTTCTAGTTTACCAAGGAGGAAAAGCGCCAGATTGGCTTTCAAAGGCAAAAGTAAAATTGGAGAAAGTACAAAGCATGGGGGTGAATTAGCTATTATCCCTATCCAAAGCGATGATAGTGACAATGAGGCCCGCCTCCTTGAAAACCTCCTCATTCACAAAGAAGGGAAAATTGAGGTGTTACAAGAGGACCTTCAAAGGGCGAGGAATTTCAACCATTTCTTGGAGGTTGAAAACAAACAAATGAAGTTTCATGCAGCTATCCATGAGGCAAGGGCGATCAAGTATAAGAAAGAGGCAGAAAAGGCGCAAGTAAGAATTGAAGAGCTCATTGGCGAGTTTGATGATGAAGAGGAGGAATACCAGCCTAGGCGGAAGAGGCCTAGGACCATAGGGCTTAGAAGAGCCTTGGAGAAACAAAGAGCAGAAGAACAAGCTCATTTCGAAGCCTTTCCTCTCACTGCCCTCTTTGAGCAGGAAATTGAGGAAAACAAAGAAGCATGGCTTGAGAGAGCTAACCAGCATTTGGAGACAAATCTTGAGAGGGCGAATAGGGATCTTGAGCTACAGAGAAAGAGGACTCTTCATTTTCAGAAGCTAAATCAGTTTGCCATGCGAAAATTAAAGGTAGCACAAGAGAAATTGAAGAAGTTAAGGGGGAAGCGCCTAGCACGGAAGGAAGCAAAAAGCATATCAGCCCTTAATATTTTGGCTTCAGCTTCGGAGCATGTTTCTATGGACCCTTGAGGGTCATGCATGCCAATTTTGAGCCTGTTTCGGCAACTTTTTGTTTTTTGGCATTTTTTGGGTTTTTGGCCAAAAACTCATAAATTCGCCATGTCAGTTTGATGAGTTGTCAAGGGAGGAGGATGATACCAATGGATGCCATAATTCCATGAGCAGGTCTCCAGCGATTTTCAGGGCATTTGAAGATCATTCGCCCCCTCAAATTGGCGAAAAACAACCTCATTTTGCACATTCTGCCCGCCATATCAGCAGCCTGCTATTTTCTGGGTTTTTGCACACAGGTACAGTTTTGAGGGACTTTCAGAGATCAGATTGAGGTGATTCCACTTGCGTCGGAAAGAAGACACAGAGATATTTCCAACGAGCCATCATGAGCCTCATTTCGACACCGGGAAGGCTTCCATTTGCATCCAGCAAATCAGGGGACCTTTTTCAGGCATAAATATGAAGTATTTTTGTAATTTTTGAACTCCAAAAATCTGCTTTTCCCAAATGTGCGTTAAGCTATTTTTATCATTGGGAAATGATGTAAAGTCAATATAATTTCCGTTTTTAGCAGTTTTTTAGATATTTTATGGGATATTTTGTGCCTTGGCTTTGCAAAGCCTCAAGGACAAGTTTAGATATTTTGACTTGGCCAATGGGATAGCTAGTTGCTCCATGGGTTTTCCTCCCTCAAGCCTATTTATTCCATGGTTCTCATTGTAAATCAGAGGCTGAACTTGAGAGAAGAATTAATACATTGGTCATATGAGCTTTGAAGAATACACTTGAGTTATGATTTTTGGACTGCCTCTTGGATGCTTTTGAGGAATGATGAAGGCTTGTTGATGGATTCCTTGTCATGGTAGAATGGTATAGTGCTTCTTAATGTGTTTTGTCTTCTAGTTCTCATTCATATTACATATTTCTTGCTGCTATAGATCAGTAGAGATTGATTTTGAGATATGCCCATGGAGGCACCTCAAAATCCCTGAATCTTCATAGCTTGATGTTTTCTTCTCCCTTAGTTATGCTAAAGAATTCTTAGCTGCTCTTTAGTAACCTAAGGTATTGTTGCTAATTTTTATTCATCAGTTCCATGTATGTTGAGTAGGATGTATGGTTTTCCCTACCTACCTATCAGCTGCCCATAGTTCTGTCCATAAAACTTTCTCTTTGACTGATTTGTTGATCATTTGGTTGAACCAAGGAGGCCTAGTCCCGATCTAGCCCTTTGCCTAAAACTATGAAACTTATTTGTCCAAGTGCCCAATGACTTAGAGACTATGTTTAGGCGTTCCGGCATAGTTTATGAGTTGTTAGTTTGTCTCATGTGTTTTCCCCAAAGTCTGATAGCTATTTCCCGAAGTTAGAGGGTCTTATACCTCTATGTATGGTTGGAATGTTTGATTTCTATGTATTAATTAGCTTATAGTTATACTTAGCATGATTAATGGCTTGCTATTACATGTTTATTGTCTGCTATTAACTAGTTACACTTGAAATCCCTTGTCTTTCACCAACTTGTTGTCCATTCAATCCATTTTGCCCAGAGATCCCTTCTACCGTGAATCAAATCGGCCCTACAGCAGCTTTACATCATCACTTCATAGCTTCCTTGACCTGTTTGACCCCATAGCCCAATTTATCTACATCTTGTTATCCAATTTATGTATTTGATCAGGCTGATAAAATTGGCAGCCTGAAAAAATTGCGATAAAATCGCGATGTTTGTTTCTTTGCTTAAGACCCAATCATGTGAAGCGACCAAGACGAAGGAAGAAATGGAGATCCATCTAGCAAAGAAGGAAGAAGAATGCAAGAAAAGGAAAGAAGAAATTGATATCCTTAAAAAGGAAGTTGATCATCGGAACAAGAGCCTAAAGAGCTCTCAAACCCTAGATGACATCCTAAGTCATCAAAGATCTCCTCTTGATAAATCGGGTCTTGGTTATGTAGGTGAACCCTTAAATAGAAATGAGGCAAACCCCAATGCTTCAAACAACAAGGATGTGGAAGAGCTTGGAAGAAATATTGATGCCCCTAGTTCTAGCGAAAGCAAGGAGAAGAGTCAAAATGACATTGGAAGAAACCATCCTTCAAGAAGATACGCAAATGGTGTTAAGGATGCAAGAGGCAATAAATTTGATCAAAGAATCCCAAGACAAAATGATTTTGGAAGTACATCAAGGCAATCTCCATCCTCCTGGTACCAACGTATATTTTTAGGTTATTGCTATTCTTGTACAAGTTTTGGGCACATGGCAAAGGATTGTAGGGCATACCATAAGGAAAAATATAATGGTCCTCGTTAGTCTCCTAGAAACAACTTTGCAAGAACTCATGCTTCTTCATTCATGGATAAGATGGAATGCTTCAATTGCCATAAAATTGGACATATGGCTCGTGATTGTAACTTGACTTGAGTCCCTAAACAAGCTAAAACCATGACTATCAAGCCAGAAAAGGAAGTTACACAAGTAAGGAGAAGGAAACAAATTGGATTCGAAAGTCTCTTGAACACTCCGAACACTCCAACCAACAACAAATGTTGATTTGATGAAGACATCCTAGGCGGATGTGATATTCCAAGTTTTGATGATGAAACTCTACCAAAAAAAAGGGAGATCATGCATATTGTTAGGGGGAGCTTGTGATTCTTGACTACTCTTGCAGAAGCTATCCGAGAAGAGCCCTATGAAACCCTTGATGAGCCACACATGGAAAATCTTGATAGATCATCTCTCGGGAATAACTCCATTGAAGAAAATCATGAAATTGTGAAGATATCTTCCACTTGATCACAAAGCAACAATCTTTCTTGTCTTGAGCAAAAAGAAGAGCTAGAAGAATTTATGCAGGCAGGGGGAGTTGGTCGATCATCTACCTCATCCATCTTCATGAAGTCATGCGCTTAGGGGGAGCAAGTACATTAAAAAGAACAACATATCTATGAAGAACTATCATTGATGAAGAAAATACGATGAAGAGAAGCAACTTGTTAGGGGGAGTTGTAAATTTTTGTAGATGTTCTATGCTTGATGCAACTTTACTTTTATTACAGCAATCACCCAAACAGTCAAGTAAAACGCTGATAGAACATACCAGTGGATCTATAGAAGACAAACCAGAAACAGGAGAATGTGAAGGTGCGTTACGACGGTCAACAGGATGCTTCAACCAGCAAAGTCTCCTTGATACGGCCAACCCGAATGTGTCACAACAATCCTCAAATCGATCCCTGATCAACTCAGTCAAGACTGAGAAAAAGTCAGCAGCAAGGTCAGAAAAGTCAGCGCAGGCGGCAACATCAAAGTCAACGCAGCTCCAACTTCGGTCAACCTTTTGACCTCGGTTCTTGTGCCAATGTGTATGGCCTCCCAAAATCGAAGTTTCCAACAAATTTCAGCCTCTTTAGACCATGCGTTGACCAAAGTCAATGCTGATCAAACTTTCTTGGAAACCCTAGCTGCAGCAATGCATCCTTCTTCTTGGCTGTAGTAACTCGTCCTTCTTCCCACGTGTGAGCCGAAAATGTCCTCCAAGGAGCTCGTACTAGATTAGAAGAGAAGAAGATGTGATGAGTGAGTGAGTGAAATGCTCTCCAACTTTGACTGTATTTATATCCATCATTGAGGTGTGTGACACATCTACTGGGGGTGTAAAACCTTAAGGCCGACCTGCACATATAATTTATTATAAATAATAAATTCAAAATAAATGTTCTGCTCATCGGATTAAGATAAATTTTATATGGATTTTACACCTCTCCGAAAGAGGAATCCAACAAAAATACTAGCCACTTAATCTGAGCATCACAACATGGAGTTTGGACCTAGTTGTCCAAATTTAACACTCCCTCTCAACTAGGGAGAACTCCATCCATCAGTGCAATCAAACATCGTGCGTCATCCCGTAGTAACTTGCTTTGCTGGCCTCTTTATTTCCAGGCATTGGTTAATCCACCAAAGACAACATCCCTGATGACAAATTGACTCATTGACCTAGAGGAGTCTAACAGGGCTAGCAGTTTCACAGAGTCTCCAGCAACCGAGAAGTTGGTTCATCGACCTAAGTCGGAGACGGAGGTCCAGAAACCTGCTCTGCTTGATCCCAGGATCAGTGGTCGGACCGTGTCCTAGATAGAGAGTAGAATAATCTCGATCGTCCCATCATTCCACTTCGTTAGTCTAGCACTTTTCACATAATTGGCCAAATGAGAGGAAGGAGAGTGCTACACAGAGCCACCCAGACTCTAGAATGGGTAGGATGCCTCACGGGAACATGAGATAATGAGGTGAAGCAGCTCAATAATCACAACGGTGGGGGCGACACACAGGTTGAAAAAGCTAGCCGTGAGTGGTTCCTCAGAGTCAGCTATCCCCAAAAACTGAAGCTCCAGACGCTCATTGTCAACAGACCACATCGCCAAGGGTCGTTCCACGATACCAAGACTCCCACGGAAGGTTAGGAACTTGACCTTCCCCAGGGGCTTAGTGAGAATATCCGCGACCTGCTCATCAGTTCCTATATGATCGAGCCTTACGGCGCCTCGCTGTACCATATCCCGGATAAAGTGGTACCTTATATCAATATGCTTGGATCGGTCGTGGAACACAGGATTCTCTGTCATGCGAATCCCACTCTGGTTATCACAGAGTATCACGGTGGTATCTAGCACATGTCCAAACAGCTCACTAAAGAGCTTTCGCAACCAAACTGCTTCACAACAGGCCATACTCGCTGCAATGTATTCGGCCTCAGCGGTGCTCAAAGCCACCGACTTCTGCTTCCTGCTCATCTATGAAATCGAAGCAGAACCAAGATTGAAGCAGCATCCTGATGTGCTCTTACGATCCACCACACTGCTAGCCCAATCGGCATCAGTATATCCACGGAGTGTCACACTCCTGGCAGTGTATCTTAGCCCATGGTTTATCGTGCCCCGAAGATATCTCAGAAGATTCTTGGCACCAACCTAGTGAAAGTGTTGAGGCTCAACCATCTGTTGACTCAAAGTGTTCACTGCAAAACATATATCTGGACGGGTGTTCACTAAGAACATCAGAGCCCCTACGAGTTGATGATACTCAGTAGGATTGGCCAATACGGGCCCAGCAGCGCTGCCACTCAACTTCTTGAAGTTGAGTTCCATTGGTGTTGACACAGACTTGCAGTCCACCATACCAAATCTTTCCAAAAGTTTCACAATGTATTTTCCTTGAGAAAGGAAAATCTCTCCAGGTCTCTGCCAGACCTCCAGGCCTAGGAAGTAGTGCATTAGTCCTAGGTCCTTCATCTCGAACTTAGCAGCGAGCTCCCTCTTGCATTGATGAATGAGAGGGTCAGCACCTGTCAGGAAGAGGTCGTCCACATATAGTACCAGAATGACAGGCTTCCCCTGGACAACCTTGAAGTAAAGGTTTGGATCAGCATTACTACGAGTGAAGCCCAGCTTCATCAAGTAGCTATCCATCCTCTCGTACCAAGCTTTGGGTGCTTGCTTCAACCCATAGAGGGCTTTCTTCAACCTGCAGACATGAGTGTCCCGATCCTGAACTTCAAACCCCAGAGGTTGTTCTACATACACCTCTTCTTTTATAGCACCATGCAGAAAGGCGGTCTTGACATCCATCTGATGAAGACTCCATCCTTGCGTAGCAGCAAGGGCTATGATTGATCGAATGGTGGTATATCGTGCCACAGGTGCAAATATGTCATCATAATCTACTCCTTCCTTTTGAGAGAAGCCACAGGCAACAAATTTTGCCTTGAACTTTTCAGCACTTCCATCAGATCCATGCTTGATCTTGTAGAGCCATTTCGCGGTGACAAATGATTTGTCCTTCGGTCTTGGAACCACATCCCAGACATCATTCTTCATTATGGACTCATATTCTTCGTGCATAGCATCCTTCCAAACTTGATGCTTATTGGCTTCCTTAAAAGATCCAGGTTCAAATTGTACAAAAGTACTCATGGCAGCTAGGTACCCTTGGTATCTACACGGCTTCTTGCTTTCTCGGAATGTCCCCCTTGGGGCAGCATGTCCCTTAGCATCTTCGAGGGTGTCCCTGAGCCATGATGGTCTCTTTCTCAGTGAAGGAGATGGATCGATAGGGTCCATTGGTCCTTCAACATCAGGCATTGTCTCATCCTGCGGTTCTTCTTGATTTTCAGGCCTTTCTTCATGATTTTCCTCAGATCTTGGAAGATCTACTACTTTCTTCAGGGAAGCATCTTCGTCAAAAGTGACATCATGGCATATCTCTACTTCCCTTTGACCAGGCACATAGACTCTATAGGCCTTCGAAGTTTCACAATAACCCACAAACATTCCTTTCTTCCCAGAAGCATCTTGCTTGCTTTTCTTTTCTTTTCTTTCGGCACATGAAAGTAAACAGGACATCCAAAAACTCTAAAATGTGAGACGTCAGGTTTCTTACCAGAGAAAACCTCTTCGGGTGTTTTGGAGTCCAGAGCGGAATGCGGACATCGGTTTTGAATGTATACAGCAGTATTCGCAGCTTCTCCCCACAGAAACTTCGGTAGACCCTGGTCACATAGCATGGCACGGGCAACTTCCACAATAGTCCTGTTCTTTCGTTCAACAACACCATTCTGCTCAGGAGTATAGGCAGTAGTAGTCTCCCTCTTAATGCCAGCTTCTCTGCAAAAGTCCTTGAACTCATTTGACTCATATTCAGTGCCATTGTCGGTCCTCAAAACCTTGATCTTCTTTCCTGTCATATTTTCCACCAAGGCTTTGAAGGTACGGAACCACATGAAAGCCTCATCCTTCTTCTTCAAGAAGTATATTCAGGTTTTGCGGGAGAAGTCATCAGTGAATGTCATGTAGTAAGAACATCCTCCGAGGGATGTCACGGGCAGCATACCAGATAGATCAGAATGGACCAGTTGCAAAATATCAGATGTCTTTGTGGCACTTGAGGGGAAAGGTCCCCTTGTATGCTTTCCTTCGGCACAACCCTTACATACACCTTCATGATTATTTCCAAAGTCGGGCATCCCTGTCACCACCTTCCTTGCTTCGGGAAGGGCCTTGTAATGAAGGTGTCCAAACCTTCGGTGCCATAGTTCAGTTTGTTGGATAGTATCACATGTCATAGCTCCCAGTGGACTTCCTTCAACCTGGTAGAGTGTTCCAACTCTAAAACCAATCACGATAGCTTCCTTGAGATTCTTTTTCCACATGCGCACCTTTCCATCAATGAATGCCACATTGAAGCCTTTGTCTTCGATCGTTGATATAGACACAAGGTTCTTCTTCAATTTTGGTACATAGAGTACATCCTGCAAATGTAGGACTTGTCCTTGAGACAAGTGGAGGGTCACAGTCCCTGTCCCTTTCACGGGATATGTGGCATTATCTCCAAGGATAATTTCCGGATTAGTATCCTTCTCAACCATGTCAGAGAGTGCTTCCTTGAACCTAGTGATGTGTCTTGAGGCACCACTATCTATCAGCCAGACATCCATAGTGTCGGGCGGGGATGTAGCGGAGAGGGCAGATACAAGAATGTATTCATTTCTTTTATCAACAACATTTGACTCCTCATACTTGGAGTTTCTAGACCTTTTGAAAGGTTGATTGTTTCCGCCAGAGGGAGCCTTCCTCTTTCCTTTGGACCTGTCGTTTCTTTGATTTCCATTCCTCTGGTTGTTGTTGTTGTCATCACTATCAGGAGAATCCTTCTTGAAAGGACATTCTCTAGCATAGTGACCAGGCCTATGACAAGTGAAACACTTGCCCTTCTTTCCTTGGGCCCTAGCTCTTCCTTTGTTCTTAAGACCACCAGAGTTCTTCTTTCTAGAATGAGCAGCATAGGCAGCATTTCTGTCATTTTCATATTCCTTCATTCTTGTCTCTTCTTGCATGCATCTGGACAGTAGCTCGTCAAAGTTAGGAATTGTACTATTATTGAGAATGGTAGTGTTGAATACTTGCCACTCATATGGGAGTCCTCCAAGTGCGGTGAGTACCATCTCACGATCGGCTATTGTCTCCCCAATAGCCAACAGATTGTTCCTAATCTCGGTCAATTTCAGAAAGTATGTTTGGACAGACTCATCCCTGCCTTTCTTCAGATTCTTCAATTGATTCTTGAAGAATAGCACTTGGTTTACATTGTTTACCTTGAACATTAGGATCAATTTATCATACATCTCTTTGGATGTACCCAACTCAGAGATGTAGGCCACCAGGCTTTTATGAATGGATTCCCTGATCATCAACTTTGCTTTGATCTCCCCCTTGTTATACTTGGTTTTAGCAGCAGCAGTAGCATTGGATGGAGGTTCTTGTATCTTGCCCAGTACATGGTCCATGAGATCATGGTCTTCCAATTTGAGATCTAATATCATCTTCTAGGCATGGAAGTCATCCCTTCCAGTCAGCTTGTCATTCTCCTTGAAGCCATAACTTGTGGAACCCATTTTTCTTAGATGGTGATTGCTATAAGTTAGGGCTTGTCTTCACCTCAACTCTTATACCATGTGAATTTTTGTAGATGTTCTATGCTTGATGCAACTTTACTTTTATTACAGCAATCACCCAAACAGTGAAGTAAAACGCTGATAGAACATACCAGTGGATCTATAGAAGACAAACCAGAAACAGGAGAATGTGAAGGTGCGTTACGGCGGTCAACAGGATGCTTCAACCAGCAAAGTCTCCTTGATCAGCCAACCCAGAATGTGTCACAACAATCCTCAAATCAGTCACCCAGTCAACTCAAGTCAACTCCAGAAAAAGTCAACGTTGTCCAGAAAGGTCAACGCAAGGCAGCAACATCAAAGTCAACACAGCTCCAACTTCGGTCAACCTTTTGACCTCGGTTCTTGTGCCAATGTGTACGGCCTCCCAAAATCGAAGTCTCCAACAAATTTCAGCCTCTTTGGACCATGCGTTGACCAAAGTCAACGCTGGTCAAACTTTCTTGGAAACCCTAGCTGCAGCAATGCGTCCTTCTTCTTGGCTGTAGTAACTCGTCCTTCTTCCCACGTGTGAGCCGAAAATGTCCTCCAAGGAGCTCGTACTAGATTAGAAGAGAAGAAGATGTGATGAGTGAGTGAGTGAAATGCTCTCCAACTTTTGACTGTATTTATATCCATCATTGAGGTGTGTGACACATCTGCGGGGGGTGTAAAACCTTTAAGGCCGGCTTGCACATATAATTTATTATAAATAATAAATTCAAAATAAATGCTCTGCTCATCGGATTAAGATAAATTTTATATGGATCTTACACCTCTCCGAAAGAGGAATCCAATAAAAATATGGGTATCTTCATCTGAGCATCACAACATGGAGTTTGGACCTAGTTGTCCAATTTTAACATACTTTTAATTCAGTTTGACTTACTTAGAGTTATGGATTCCAAATTTAGGAGCGGAGGTGCTCCAAATTAGTGTTTTTTCCAGAATAGGTACTTTTAATTCAGTGTGACTTACTTAGAGCTATGAATTCCAATTTTAGGAGAGGAGGTTCTGATTTCAAGTTTACCTCGGGGCATCTTGCATGCCCCTTGATAATGAAGTGAAACTGATTCGGGAGTTAAAAAACATTCCGTCACACATATACAAGGGTTCCACACCCGCCAGGGTTTGAACCTGGGCTGTTTACATGGTGGTGCTCCATTCCAACCACAAAGTAACAACACACAGCCCAAGGTTTTGATCATTGTTGATTTAAGATTACATTGGAAATCAGGTTGCAATTCTTAATCTAAAAATATGTCAACCACCTGTAAACAAATCGCATATATTTATAAATGATGTCTTTGGAATTACAAGTTTCTTTCAATGAAAAAGTTTCAATATATATGTTTTCCCCAGATTTGGATATAATGATATTAGTTGATAGAAGCTTTTGTAAGCTGAACACCAATGACATTCAAACAAAGGGATGATAATGATCTGCATTTAGTTAGAAGTTTTTGTGCTCCTTGTTGAATAATGCTTATGACTGTTAAATAAGGATAAATTGGCTTGACATGATAACGTGTAAAATCATAATTCTTTTCTCGCCATTCTTTTAAAAATGAAAATATATGATTGATTTGATTGAAGAGTTGCATGCACAGCGGCATTGATATCAATTTTGTGACGCAGAGGCTGCTTGAGTTCAGTCCATCTGAGACAGAACTGTACAGAGCATTGGATGAGACGTTCAATGGAGGAAGAATGCCAGATGATTCATCTTTATCAGTTCTTGTCGATACCCTCATTAAAGAAGGGGATGCGAGCGAAGATGGTTTCAAACGACTTCTTTTCAAGTTTAAAATTGTCTCAAACGCAAAGATCTCTGTTGCCCTGTTTGAAAAGCTCATCAAAGCTAAGAAATTAACCACTGCTTACTATTTATTTAGAGTATTGAGGAATGAAGGTGTTGTTCTGAACTTGGCAGTTTACAATTCTCTTTTGACTGCTGCAGGCGAAGCTGGCAACTTTAGTTTTGCATGTCCCATCTTCAAGGATTTGTTAGCTAACGGATCTCCAGATTCCATGTCTTATTTTGCTTTATCCAGGGCATTTGCAAAGGTTGGAGACACAGGAGTAGCCTACAACTTTTTCAGGGAGTTATTGGAGAGCTCCATTTGCAATACTACGGTGTTAAACAGACTTATATATGCCTTTGCTGAAACAGGGCAAACAAAATCAGCTCTTGGACTGTTTGAATATATGAAGCATGGGAAGTGCAAACCAGACCTGGTCACCTATAACACTATTATTTATATTCTTGGCAAGGATGGTCAGGCAGATGCAACATTTCATGAATTTGTGACCGTGAAGGACTTGGGACATGTACCTGATATTATAACCTACAATACATTAATAAATAATTTTAGCAGGTTTGGTAGATTAGATTTGTGTTTGATGCTTTTTCAAGAGATGGTTGGAAGAGGAATTGAGCCAGATTTGCGCACTTACACTGCTCTAATTGATAGTTTTGGTCGAATGGGGCAGGTTGAGGAAGCAATAAGGCTGTTCCATGAAATGAAAGAAAAGGGTTGTAAGGCATCAATTTATGTTTATAGGTCTCTCATAAGTAATCTCAAGAAGGCCGGTAATACGAACTTAGCAAACGAACTGTCAGAAGAATTAAAAGTATGTGGTTCTAATTTGATACATCCCAATAATTTTAAGAAAAAGCGCAGATGATAACTGAATTTCTAGATCTCTTACATATTGAAATTATGCATGTGTGTTATTCTTTTGATGAGCAGTCTTGGTTCTTAGGGTTTTCTGTTTATTGATTGTTTTGTCTTCAGTTGTTATTATGAAGTTTTACGAGGCCCCAGCGGTAAACCTCTATGTTGTAATGAAAGAAAACAAAGTTATATCTAGTTTACCTAAAGAAACTTATCTGCTTACAAATTTTATCAAAATGAAGGGAATGCAAGATCTTGGGAAGGATAGAATATGAAACATAGACTCTGAAATACAGGCGTGCTTAAAATGTACGTAAGAGCTAACTTGTTTCATACACGTAAGTATCAAACAGTGTTGATGCGACTGACTGAGGTTGAGAAAGTAGCACTTTCTATCGCATAGACCATGCAGGGATAATCGGACTTGTTCCAAAAGAATAACAATGCATTTTGTGCATATCTGTAAAAATGTTATAAAACATCCTTATAGGAATTTTCATGACTAACACATTATTCAGCATGATTATATGAACGAGAATTCCTAAAGAATAGGTCTTATGTACTAAGGCTAGGCTACAACACCATCCTATTCTAAATATTTGACCTTCAACTAAAAAAAAAGTTAGACTCACTGTAAATTTCAGATCAGGGAATTGATGCCTGCAAAAATAACATACTTTCACTTTTTGCTTTGCTGTCAGAAAGCCGGTACACCACTTTAAGGTCACTACAGTCATATTATGTCTTTCTCCAAAATCGTTCTTGTGCCTGATGAAGTAATTGTAATTCTCAAATTTTGATCAACATGAAAAAATTTAAGACATTATAACTCTGATATACACAAGTAGAGGTCATTCTGTGATACATGCATTTACTGACAGAAAGCTTTCCTTGTGCAACAGTAAAATCAGTATAGCGTAATCTTGTAGGAACCCAAATGATGAGTTGAAGCAGCTCATTTTTTGATCGTTCCTGAGAAAATTGCTTAATATTGCTAAGGCATAATGTCACAATAATCTGTTTCACGGGACTTTTTTTCAATAAACATGCTCATGTTTATTGATAATCTCATTTGTTATTGTGTTCTTTGTAGATGTTTTGAAGTATATGTAATGTGTAATAGATAAGCTCTTGGATTATATCAAGCTGTCTTAGATGCATTCTGAATTAACTGCCTCTCTCATCCTTCATTGTTCCTAGTTGTTTTTGTAGACATTGTTATTGGCAATTTTGACCTTTATGATCTTGAATTTGCATTTGAGATGTTTGTACTACAAAATTTGTAGTCCACGGGCTAGGCGCTTTTGTATGGTCCTAAATAATGCTTCCATAGGCTATGTAGTCTCCCCGGCTCCCAGCTGGGCAATACCACTCAATCGGCACAACTTAATTGTAAATTAAAAATTAATTTTGGAAACGCATGACTCAAATTTATCATAATTTTGCCTTCTTTGAAGTTATAATTAAAATGAATGCAATACTACATGCCATGAATGCATTGCTTTTCACAAATAAACTGTAAAACATAAATTTGTAGTGGAAATAAATACACAATAAATTACAACTAATCAAAATCCAGAAAACCAGGGTTTTAACATAAGAAAAACAATGATTAATCATGGCAGATAAACATACAGTTGTACACAAGAATTTAGGAAATTATATGATAATGAAAAGTCATCTAGCTTTGGGCTCTCCACGTTCTTTTCAGCCATAGACACCGTGGTTCATAAGCTCAATCACCAGTTACCCCTGAGCTGGGATAACAACTCCATAGGCAAACAATTGAAGACCAAAATAAAACTTTAGCCGAGGCACCGACCCCAGCAGCCTTAGTCTCCAGTGACAAACTCATGTCCCCATGATTGGCACCAAAGTGGCGTAGCTCGAGTCTCTCGGCGGTGCCTGCCTTCCAGGGTGACTTATAGTCAGCAAATAGTCTCAACCCACAACTCCAGGAGCTCTGCTGTTTTCCAATCGTCAAGGTACCAACGACCTTTTAATTTTTGTAATTATGGTCAATCTTCAAAATGTATATTTGAGTCATTAATATATGTGTAAAACATATTTTAAATGTTAAGAGTCAAAAGAAAAATATTTTTTGTGAAGTCCCATTTGGACTTTCAAAAAAAAGAATTTGAAATTTTGAAATTAAAGTTTTTGGCTCCAAAAGATTATTTTGGCCTCCTCCTAGTCAAGTCGCCCTTCTCAAATGGTCAGCTCATATTTAGGTAAATATGCACCCATAGGGCCCAAGAAAAGACTTTATATGTGTCATTTTGTCCTCCTACAAGGACAGCAAGGCCTGCATCTTCTGAGGTATTTTTGGATGGTCTAAGGCAACAAATATCTCATATTTGAGGCAGTGAATATCTTATCTCTGAGTCAACAAATATCTTATTTCTGAGGCAACAAATATCTCATCTTTGAGGTAGCAAGTTTTGAGGAAAGAAGGTTGAATTTCAGAAGTGAATCTTTGTATGGGTAGAACTTTTGTGAAGTGATTGAATCATTAAGGGCGGGTTATTTCTATGGAGGGCAGAAGGCAAAGTTTGATGCAGCTCTAATCATTGACTTAACTAGGAGGATGGACCAAGTTTACTTATTTGTTGACTTAGACGTATCACTGTTGTATTGAAGAATTCTCAATTGAAAAGGCTGCTAGGTTTTTCCTCATGAGGGTTTTCCCAAGGTGAAATTTCTTGTGTTTTTTGTGTGGCTATCTCTTTAGTATCCTTCTGCCTTAAATGTTATGGTTGATGTCTTCTATGTAATTATTGAATGATGGAATAATGAATAAGAATGTGAAAATATCAAAATCACAAAATAATTATCAGTATAGAAAACCCTTGTAAAATCAACATGGTATCAGAGTGAGGATTCAAGAGCAGCCTTGATCTGGATTTTCCAGGAAAGGTCATCAGTGAAATCGAAGTTTTGTCAAAGTCCTCAAACCTTGAATAGGCTAAAATAAATCTTAGAATAGTTTGTGTCCTTAGATCTCATAAACCAAAGCTCAAAAGCCTCAGTGATCTCAGAGAATTATAGTGGTCCAAAAACCTCTTAATGGATTGCTTTAGAATGTCGAAGTTATAAACTATTAATGGAATAATCCTAAGTCCCAGTATTTCAAGGAAAAAGGTCGAAAATTTATAGCATCCTCAATCATAATGATCATATTCAAGGATCATTTCCTATTGTTTTGGAGACCTTGACAGTATCAGACCCCGAATAAAATTTACTTCAGCCAAAGCATTTCAAGGTATTAAATTTCATTCAAGACTATGGTAAAGTCTACTTTTTTGTTCAATGAAGGAAAGTCATGAAGCACAAGCTTATCTTTTTCTAGCATAATCTAAGTCTTTGTGTTAAGACTGAGAAAGTTTTAGACATGTCCTCAAGTTCATCAATTAAGATGTAGATGTTTCAAGAAAATATCGATGGTCTTGACAAAAGCAAGCTTCTCTAAAGTATATGATTGGATCTAGAGAAAAATCTTTGGAACAAGACCCATCAAATCTCAGACTAGACTCTTATGGAAGACCGAAAAGTCTAAAATAGTTCACTATAGGTACGTGGTTAGACCGATCCTCAGAAGTCGTCCAAAATGCATTTCCTGTGACTAAAGTTTCCTGAAGTTTGTTTTTTCGCATTGAAAAAGGCACTAAACTTTTTGATCTTAGAGAAGAGTTTCTCTTAAATCACATTGACATTTCTCACCTAGCTTGAGAGTTAAGTGTGAAGGTTAATGTCTCCCATAATCTATAAAATTTGAGATACATGCATACATCTATTAATGACTGATATGAGTTGTCTGTTGAGGCTACAAAGATTGCAAATCATCAACATTTGTTGCCATGGACTATGTTGAGGAAAGAAGATGCCTTTGTAGAAATCATGTGAACGGTAGAAAAGAGGTGAGTTCCTCTTCAAAATAAAAGCTTGAAGTAAAGGGATTTGTACCTCTATTGGAAGGATAAATTAAGTATCTCTCCAGAGGAAGCAATTCAACTCATTTATTGTGGATGGTATTAAAGGCGACCATCAAAACCATAACTCTGAAGCTCAACTCATTTATTGTGGATGGTATTAAAGGCGACCATCAAAACCATAACTCTGAAGCTCGACGCTTGCAGTATGAGTCTGGGATACCAAATCTATTGTGATGTCTTAAGATGAAATCACATATCAAAATTGTCACCAGTATTGAAAAATGAAATGTGAGTAAACAATGTTGTGCTTCCTTAAAGACATTGCATTAGCAGGGTATTGAAGTTACAGTATCTTGATATGTTATGAGCTATGACTTGTGTGTTGAAGGTGGAAGGTCTGGCATATCTTCAAAACAAAACAAAAACACTCATTGTATTTGTTGAAAGGATTGAATGAATTTTGTACTATACTGAAGACAAATTATGGCCTTAGACCTGAAGTCTATTTTCTAGACAATCAATGTTTCAAATAAGAAATCATACCTTGATGGAACAAGTTAGGCAGGCAAGAAGTCAAGTTCTTTCCACAGTTAAAGGTTGAAGTACAAAACTTGTTGAACCTCAGATTACTTGGACTAAGGGACCAGATCATGTTAATAAAGACATCTAATGACATCCTTATTTGCCGAGGAATTGGGATTCTATGTCGATGCAAAAGAATGTTGAACTTGCAAGGAGAATCTAGGGTATGAAAGATTGAACATTCCAAGGTTTTAGATAACTAGGGTTAGTAAATAATAAGAAGCAGAAATGGTTTGGGTTTATGGAATTTTAACACACTATAGTTTGAAGTTAAAAACCCTAGCTAAATATTTGCAAGCCCTAGCAAGCAACAAGGCTTGAAGAATAAAACCCTATGGTTTATGGACAAATCCCAGGATTGGAAATTTCTGCTGAAAATGGAAACCCTAACTCTTGCTAAGCTTATAAAGTTGCAAATAAATACAAGAGTACTTAAGATCAAGGGGGAGCTAATAACTTCTCAAAATATAAGTATCTTATATCTCTCCTATTTTATTATTACTACTGTTGTTGTTTTGCGAGTAGTTAGTCTCGTCTTTTTTATTCCTAACTTGTTTGTAATTGTTCGTCCATGGCCTCCTAAAGAGGATTGTAGGTACATAATGAAGGTTGTCTGTATTTTGGTAGAAGATGGAAGAACATGGACAAGAGGACTCTCCCAGAAATAGGGATTTGTGATGAGTGATATTGTACTAGATGTTTTATGGACTCAGAGGGAGCAGACAGATTAACAAGATTGAAATATGCCTTAATATATGCCAAAAAGAGATCAACAATGGCTAAAGCATGCAGTGGATGGAAATTTGAGAGAAGTACAAAGCAAGTAATTATCTCGGTAAGAGAGAGAAGACTATGAAAGAATATCTTGTCAGGTATACTTCTAATAAAAGTTTATTATCTTTATCATTTCTATTATTACATAATATGGATGTAGAGATCGTCTTGTTTTATGAAAGAAGTGTATAAGAGAGCTACCTCAAAGCTTGCGAGGTATATGAAGTTTTATTCTTGTAAAGGAAGGCTTTGTACAAAATCCTCTTGTATTAATGGATCAAGGTTGATCCTATATGATTTGTTCTCTGACGAAAGCATAAAAGCTCATGTGTCAAAAGAAGTTGCATTGACTTGAAGATTTTCTCTACTGGGAGAAGTCAAGGATTCTCCAGGAACCCTTGTTTCTAGCTTGAAAGGGAGTTGACCTCATAATTTAAGATGAAGGATATTGACTTGATAGTTGATACCATCAGTGGCAGAGGGATAAAATCATGATTACTATGGTAGGATCTATTTAATAAGAAAGAATACCTTGTTAGGGTAACCAATGTAACCAAGATGATGGATCAATATCAATTTATGGTTGAGCCAAGAAATGTAGCTCAACATGTGCTGAAGTTCCAGCATGGTACAGTCGGTCATGGCATAGTCAGATATGATATCAAACAGAGAAGTATAGTTGCAGGGCAAGGAGAGCTGAAAATAGAGAGAGTTTGTATATTACTTCTAATTGGGATTTGATCTCGTGGATGAGAAAAAAAGAAGAAGCATTTTTGCACTCAAACGTTGAGTATGTTGTACCATGAAAGACGAGTTATGAAGTAGTATGACTGCAACTTGTAGGATTGGTTTATCAGGTACATTTGACAACGAGATGACATGTCAGAGCACCTTGAGATCTACTACCAATACATGGTACATGAAGAGAGCAATAAGACTTAGAACGTCTCCATTGAAGCGCAAACAATTGATACCTTGACAAAGTCGTTTCCTAGAGAGACGTTCGTGAACTCCAAAGATAAGTTGGGGCTTGTGGATATTACCCTCTCATTGAGAGGGAGTGCTGATTTGATAACAATATGGATGGACATTCTCCCAATAGGGAGAATGGTTTGAGAGGCCGAAAGTGCTCACTATATAGGGTTGAGTGAGTGCCTCTTAGTGAGGAGACCCGATTAATCACCATTAAGGGTTGAGTAAGGTCTGGACCTGATCACACACCAGGGAAGGGTGGAGTGATGTCCTTCAACAACTGGACACAATCACACACCATGGAAGGGTGGAGTGAGGTCCTTCAACATCTAGGCCTGATCACCAACCAAGGAAGGGTTGAGTGAGGTATTTCAACATCTAGACCCGATTAATAACCAAGGAAGGGTTGAGTGAGGTATTTTAGCATCCAAACTCGATCACTAACCAAGGGAGGGTTGAGTGAGGTATTGGTCCATAGAGATCCCCATGAAGGGTGATCGAGCATTTGCTAGTTGTGTTAGTATCTCAACATTTTGGCCTAGTGAGAGGCCTTGGGATTTGAGGACTGATCACTCTGAAAGAGTGAATCCAAGATTTGAGGATCGATCACTCTAGAAGAGAGAGTCCTGGGATCAATCACTCTGGAAGAGTGCGTCCTGATATGTTGATGATAAACCATGGGTTAGGTACCACCCCATATATGGCCACTTGCAGATGTTGATGGTTATATGTTGATGCTAGTGATTGTAGGAATTTACAGGGTAAGTTCCGTAGATCAAAAACCAAAGGTCAATGCTCACAAAAAAATCACAAATCAATACACCAATATTATCACGTGATTAAAACCCTCGAAGAGGGAAACAGTTCACGGCCTGAGCCAATGTGGCCGCTTCAGGAAATTTATTAATAAAAAAGAAAAGTTACATATGTTTCTCTCATAAACGGTTATAGGACAAATGACCCTCCATGCTCTTTAAATAGAGATCATGGACCAATCGGGTGTTAAGCCACGGATTAGGTGTTGCTAATACGGAGGAGAGAGTGAACCGTCAGATCACTACAAATCGTGTCCGTCGAATTATAAGTTACAAATGTACATAGTAAAGAAACACACTTTACCTAACTCTACACTAGAATAAGTTATTCTTAACTATTTACTATGTGTCGGAATATCCTAACATCCCCCCTTAAGAACAACTTGGGATAGGATTGAAGGATTTACAAAGGTGACACAAAGGAGCCTATTTCCTATGTGTCGAAATACCCTAACATCCCCCCTTAAGAACAAATTGGGATAGAATTGAAGGATTTACGAAGATGAGACAATAGGAGAAGGAAGGAGGCATTAGAGCCTATCCCCCCTTAATGATAACTTTCCTGAACTCCAAGCATGGATCAAAGTTTGGTAAACTTCGCTTTTGTGAGAGCCTTTGTAAAGATATCGCCTACTTGATCATTGGTTGGACAATATTGCACTTCAAGAACACGATCATGAATGAGATTTCTGATGAAGTGTATGTGGAGCTCAATGTGTTTCATACGCTGATGCTGAACTTGATCTTTACATAGCTGAATGGCACTCTGATTATTACACCGAAGTGTAATTGGATGTTGCTGATGAAGACCAAATTCAGACAGGATCTGACGAAGCCACATTGAGCCTGCACCACGATACTCTGCTTCTGCTAAAGAAATAGAGATGGCACTTTGTTTTTTACAAGACCATGTAATAGGTCCTGAACCAAGAGTGAATACATATCCTGCAGTAGACTTTCGATCATTAGGTTCACCAACCCAATCAGAATCAGTGAAACCAATCAACAATGGAGATGCTCCTGCACTGTAATGAATCCCAAATTGCAATGTACCTTGAATATATCGAAGTATTCTTTTAGCTGCTTTCTAGTGACTTTCATGAGGTTGGTGCATAAACCGAGCGACAAGACCAATGACAAAGGAAAGGTCAGGACGGGTATGGGTTAGATACAAAAGTTTACCAACAAGTTGACGGTATAAAGTAGCATCAACTTCAGGGGTAGTACAAGTGATTGAAAGCTTGACTCCAGACTGAAAGGGAGAAGGGGATGGCTTACAATCTTCCATGTGAAAGTGGCGTAGAAGATCACAGGCATACTTGGACTGAGAAAGGTTAATACCTTCTTTGGATTGCAAGACTTGAAGAGCAAGGAAATAATGCAAGTGTCCTAAGTTTGTCATTTCAAACTTATTTTTGAGGCTAGACTTCACATGATTTATGTGGTTGGGATCACTACCAGTAAGGATAATATCATCAACATAAAGAACAAGGATGGTGAAGGACTTACCCACTTTCTTGGTGTAGACAGTGTTGTCAGAATGACACCTAGAAAAGCCATTATCTAATAGAAATCTATCCATTTTGGCATACCAAGCCCAATGAGCTTGTTTGAGACTATAGAGAGACTTCCTAAGGCGACAAACAAGGCTGGAGTCTTTTTTGATAAAGCCAGGGGGTTGTTCCATGTATATTTCTTCATGCAAATCTCCATGTAAGAAGGCAGATTTAACATCCATCTGATGGAATTCCCATTTAAAGGAGACAACAAGGGAAAGAACAAGGCAGATAGAAGTCATTTTGGCAACAAGGGAGAAGGTTTTAGTATAGTCAATGCCTTCAACTTGTGAAAATACTTTAGCGACAAGACGAGCTTTATGTCTATCCACTTTTCCATTTGGTCCAAACTTTGTTTTGTAAACCCATCTGCATCTGACAAGTTTTCTTCCTTTTGGAAGAGGAACAAGATCCCAAGTATTGTTTGCCAATAAGGAACGATATTCTTCATTCATAGCTTCATCCCAATTTGGATGACCGAAAGCTTCTTCAAAGGTTTCTGGATCAGGATTTTCTGGAATTTGAGCCAATAAGGAAGAGGCTCTTTCGACTGAGAACGTGTATGTCGTCGATCTACAGGGTCACCTGTAAGAGAACCTGCTGCATCCCGAGTAGAGCAGACCCATCTTGGAAGCTGTGGAGTAAAATGAATAATTTCAAGAGGTGGAGGAGGATTTTCATCCTCGCTATCATCATCTGAACTAGAAGGAATTCTATTAAAAATAGAAGAGAGAGAGAGAGGTGGCACATATGACGAATCAGGTTCGCAAGCCAAAGGTGGCACACCCGCCGAACTAGGCTCGTAGGCCAATATATTTTCATCAAATTTTACATCTCTTCTAATGATTATATTTTTGGATTTTGGTTGAAGAAATCTATATCCTTTGACATCTTCAGAATATCCAACAAAAATGCATTTTTCACTCTTAGGTTCTAAGGCTTTATGTTTCACATCTGGAATATGGGCCCAAGCATCACTTCCAAAAGCACGAAAGTGACTTACATATGGTTTGATTGAGCGCCAAGCTTCTTCTGGAGTTATATTCTTTAAAACCTTAGTAGGGGTGCGATTTGCTATGCAATTTGCACAGTTAATTGCTTCTGCCCAAAAATTGAGACCAAGTCCTTTAGATTGAACCATACAATTAGCCATTTCTTTTAAGCTACGATTCTTCCTTTCAGCTACACCATTTTTTTGTGGCATATATGGAACAATATGTTGCAATTGAATGCTATGCTTAGTGCAAAAGTTGACAAATTTGTTGTTAACATATTCTCCTCCATTCTCTGATCTTAACTTAAGAATTGGATGTCCAGATTGTTTCTCAACAAAGGCCTTAAAGGCCAAGAACATGTTAAAAACTTCACTCTTGAGTTTTAAGAAGTATACCCAAGTGCGTCTGGAAAAATCATCAATGAAAGTTAAGAAATACTTGCAACCAGGGACGGAAACAACAAGAAGTGGACCACATAAATAACTGTGCACAAGCTGCAAAGGGGCTGAAGTGTGCCAAGAGGCATGTTTGTCAAAACTATCCCGATGATGAGTACACATCCAGAGCAAACACCATCTCAGCAAGATACCATAGGAAGACTTGTCACCATATTTCCCTTACATAGAGTTTGAAGAGAGCGATAGATTAAGTGACCAAATCACTCATGCCAAAGTTGGCTCACTTCATCATTATGAGCAACAAAAACAGAGGGAAGACATGAATACCCAAAGTTGTCAAAATTATACAACCTTGTGGAATCATCCTCAATGCCAGTAGCTAAAATATGTCTAGGATATTTGAGGTCCTTGATTACAACATCATGAGGTGAGAATTCTACTATTTTCCCTTCACGTGAATGAGTTATCTGATAAACAAATAGAAGGTTGCATGACAAGGTAGGAACACATAGTACATCATTAAACTGACCATTATCTAGATGAATGGTTCCAAATCCTATAAAACTAAGAGATCTATTATCACCAACATAAATATGTTTGGTGTTACAATCATTTAAAGAAGAAAACATGGCTTTATTTTGGCCATGTGGTAAGAAGCTCTAGAATCAATGAGTCACTCATGATAATGAGAAGAAGAAGATACATTTAATGCATAACCAGATCTTGATTATTGACAACCACAAGCAAAAAGTGCCATTCCTGAAGATGAAGGTGAAGAGTGCTCCAAATTGATGTTGTGCTTCTTCATTGCTGCTTATAAGGCTTCCATCTTTTTAAAACATTTGGACTCTATATGGCCATCATGATTTGCAATGTCTATTTGTCTTCTTCCCTTTGTTTTTATTTGCCTTATCATTTTGGTGAGTTGCTTTTTTAGTTTGCGGCTGAAATTGCTTAGGACCCTTGTTTGGTTTCAGACCATACTTTTTAGGATACTGCTTCTTGGGATTTTTTTGATATGGTTGCTATTGTGCTGCTAAGTCTTTCTTAGAAGTGTTTCCAGAAGTGATAAGACCAAGGTGTAAGATTTTTTCTTGTTCTCTTATCAAAGAATCACAAAAGGCATCAAAAGAGGGGTTCTTGTAGGCGGTTCCTGAAGAAATGATGGCTTCTCTAGTGGAATGGAAGGTGGAAACAAATACAGAGTATGCAGGGCCAAACTTATCAATAATGGAATTATGAGACTACCATAGTCCATTTTGACCTTACAACCTTCTAAAAGAAGTCTTAAGGGTCTTGAATTTGGAAAAAAAATCTTTAATAGAGGAGAAATTATTGGGGTCCAAAGTAAGCAATTCATTTTCAAGCTAGTTGGCCCTAATTTGATTTTGAATGCCAAAAACAATATTTAGCTTTTTAAGGGCTTCATTAGGGGTGTCAATTTCAAGGATATGAAATCGAATATCTTGAGCAATGAACATTCCTATCAACCCTCGTGCTTGATCTTGTTTATTTTCCCATTTAGCGACTTTATCATCATTGAAAGGTTTAGTTTCTTGTCTTGTGGCTATTGTATAAATCCCTTTACTTCTAAGTATATCTACCATGTGAGGTAGCCGTTGGAAATAATTGATGCTGTTAAGAATAATCGGGCATGCACTTTCTATTTTAAAAAAACCGAACCTGAAAAAAACTGAAACTCACTGCTCCAATGGAAAGATCTCGAAAAATTAGGCTAATTAAAAAAAAAGCTCGAAAAACGGTTTCTGGATGAAGAAGTTATGCCTTTTTGAAAAAACTGAGTTGTAGATGCTGAATAGTTATGCATTTTTTTTTTTTAATATTCTTCTTCAGTCTTCGGTGTGCGTGCTTTTTCCTGCACAAAAATCTGAGCAAAAAAATAAATAAATGCAAGCTTTACGGCAGAACATTAGATTTTCGGTTAGCCTTACTAGAAACTATCTATTTTTTCACTATTTTCGATTTTCCGAGATCACACAAAGACGCGGGGAAAGAACATACGTAGCAAAAAAAATAATCTTCTTCCTGCTTGTGATTTGTTGAGATTGCACACAGCGCAGAGAAAAGAGCATACACAAAGAAGAGGGTATAGATCTGACAAATAAATAACACCTTAAAACTGAAATAAATAGAGGGAACCGAAATAAGCAGAACTATTAAGAAATATAACTGCAAAACAAATACTTTATACCTCCGGATCTAAACTGACATAACTTGGGCAACCAGAAACCTTTTGCATGAAACGAAAGACGTTCCTCACTGTAACGGACGTTCCAGACACAACATAGCAGTTCTCCAGGCCGGAAAATGTTCATAAATAGTAGATCTAGAAAACGACAGTCGCATACAGTCAAACCGGCGTCGGATTTGGATCAACAACGGACGTGGCCCTCAAAAAATCTCTGATACCATGTAGGAATTTACAGGGTAAGTTCCATAGATAAAAAACCAAAGGTCACCGCTCATAAATAGATCACAAATTAGTACACCAGTATTATCACGTGGTTAAGACGCTCGAAGAGGGAAACAGTCCACGACTTCAGCCAACGTGACCACTTCAGGCAATTTATTAATATGAAAAGAAAAGTTATATATGTTTATCTCATAAACGGTTACCGGACAAATTACCCTCCATGCTCTTTAAATAGAGATCATGGAACAATCGGGTGTTAAGCCAAGTATCAAGTGTCGTTAATATCGAGGAGAGAGTGAACTGTCAGATCACTACAAATCGTGACCATCAGATTATAAGTTACAAATGTACATAGTAAAGAAACACACTTTACCTAACTGTACACTAGACTAAGTTATTCTTAACTATTTCCTATGTGTCAGAATATCCTAACAATGATGATGATGCTAATGTTAGAGATGCCTACTAATTGATGCTGACAATGTGTTAGAGATTCCAACCAGTGGATGTTGATGAGATGATGTTGATTATGTTAGACTCTGCTGGCAAAGTTGATGATGATTGGTTATAACCTTTTCATAGAGAAATTATGCCAACATGAGAAAATCTAGATAGTCATTATGAATACCTCCCTACTTAAGAAGGAGAGTTGATTTTTGTAACTATGGTCAGTGTTCATAATGTATAATTGAGTTATTAATATATTGGCAAAGATTATTTTAAATGCTAAGAGTCAAAAGAAAACATTTTGTGTTAAGTCCCATTTGTACTTTCAAAAGAAATAAATTTGAGATTTTGAAATAAAGTTTTTGGCTCCAAAATATTATGTCAGCCTCCTACTAGTCAAGTCGGCCTTCTCAAATGGTCAGGCCGGCTCCAAGTAAAGACACACCCATTTGGCCCAAGAGAAGACTATTTATATGTGTCATTTCATCCTCCTCCATGGCCAAGCATGGATCACATATTCAAAGGTGTTTTTGGATGGTCTAAGGCAACAAATATCTCATCTCCAAGGTAGTGAATATCTCATCTATGAGACAATGGATATCTTATCTCTAAGGCAACAAATATCTCATCTTTGAGGCAACAAGGTCTGAGGAAAGAAGGTTGAATTTCAGAAGTGAATCTTTCTTTGGGTATAAATTTTGTGAAGGGACTGAATCCCTGAGGAAGGGATATTTCTATGGAGGGAAAAAGGCAGAATTTGATGCATATCGAATCATTGACTTGACTAGGAGGATGGACTAGGTTTGACCTAGTTGTTGACTTAGATGTATCTTTGTTGAATTGAATAATGATCTATTGAAAGGGTTGTTGGGATTTACCGAGGGTAAATTTCTTGTGTTGTTTGTGTGGCTATCTCTTTATGATCACGTTGATGGCCCAAAATGACCATTCAATATTATAAGGGAGACCATCCGGTCGAGAACTTAAAGCAGCTCCTTTTCCATTTGGAATGGTGGTTCCAACTGGTTAAACTAGGTTCAATTAACTTCTCTCTATCTTGGCTGGCTCAAAGCATGCATTTTTCTTACCAATAGAGAGGAGACATTAGATCAACCCTCTTGCTGAATTCAAGCAAGAAAGTGATCCTTAAGCTAATCTCGGGCTCAGCCAAGCCATAACTAAAGTTCTGCGCTTGTATGAGGGGACTTTTAGAATGTAGAAATTACAACTAAATGCAAATATATTCTAAGATGCAAGTAAACTAATCTTATCTCGAATTTGGAAAATGATAGTCCTCTCTCAATTCAAGAGCAGATGAACTAATTGAACAAGTGAAAGACATTGTTTATATGATTGAATCCATTATATAATTTTCATTAAATAAAGAAGTAGTTCTTTTAATTAATGAAAAGAAATCAAAACTTTAATTTAATTAACCAATAAGTAGTTACTTCCCAACACACTCCTATCTCAATGAATTTAGATTAATTCTGAACTCTATTCTATCCCTCAGAGATAGCTCCTATGTAACTTCAATAACATAAACTAATGACATGATAATAGTGCTCAATATTAGAAGCCATACACTATTTAGAACAAAAATAAAACCAATTAGAGAAATTATGGAAATAGAAGATTAACTCACAATTCAAGAAATAGTACATTGAAATAAATTTTTTATTAAATTCATGCCAAAATTTCATTACAAGTCTGTGTTGATTTTTGGGTAGCATTGAATGTGCGTAGCTCCGAAACTTTGTGGAGGGGCTAGAGAACATGAGATCTCCAAGACCCAGAAATCATTTGGAGAAATTCTGGCCAAAGCTTAAGTTGTTCAAATAATTAATTATTTTAAATGGAACCTAAGTTAAAACTTAGGGAATTTAAATAATTAAAGTAAATTAATTTAACATGTGGGTTAGAATGTTCTAAGTGACGAAGATCAAGTATTTTCTAATCTTAGTCGTTGATTAGAGATTAGATCATAACCGTTGATTCATCAATAGGAAAAGTATAAAGGAAGGATTGAGGGTCAGTTGGAGAACACACAGAGTGACTCTAAGAGATCGAATTATTCTGACAGAGTAGTGCTCAGATGAAGATCAGATCTGAGTAATACAGTGCAACAGTGAGGGGCATATGCAGTGATTGGTTGGAGGACCAAGAGTACATAACAGAGCAAGGGCAACATAAGCAACAGAGGGACCAACATAGCCACCAGGAGAGGTGTCACAGATCCTAGAGAGGGTGACACAGGCCCACCTAGTGGCTCCGAGAGACAGTCCAAATTTAGCTGGAGACTGGGGTTTCTGAGACTGGAGGGATGAAAATCAGTTTCTGAGAGGTAGCTCAGCGTAAAGAAGGGGTGACATAGTCCTCAACTAGATCCACACAGGCCTACGCATCTACTGCGTAGAGGTTGTTGTGGCTTCACCAGTTTCTGATCCGAATTAGCCGAGACTTGTAGTGTGAGGTAAAAATCACGATTTATTTATGTCTGTTGAGGTTTTTCTCTATTGGGTGAGCCAAATTTTGGCACCCTAGATGTACTCAGAATACTGTTGTTTAATAATATAAACCCTCATATCTGTTGCACCGGTTTTCTCGCATTGGGTTTTTCCGAGAACATTTGTCCAAAAAATATGTGTGTCCTTTGTTTGAATGTGCCACTTATTTTCCAGTACTTGATCTGTATAATTGTGTAGGCTGCAGTGTATTTGCATTAGTATTTTTACTGAAGATTAAAAAAAATAACTTGTAATTTAAATAACGCAAGTTGGTAATGAAAATCAGATATACTGCAGTAGGATTTCTGTTGGTTTACATTCAAAAATTTTCAAATGGTATCAGAGCTGTTATAGATCAAGTAAAGCTGAGGCCATCAATGAAAGGATGAAGAAAAATTTGATGCAGGGAGGCAATTGTCCCGAGTGACAACGCTGAACCAGAAAGAGGCCGAGGAAGGGTGACACAGTCACCAGAGGGGATCACGCAGAGCCTATGTCAACCAACTAGGGTGGCACTGGAGCTGCGTAGAGGCAGCGCAATGCTTGCTGGGCTAGAGCAGAGGTTTTGAGCCTCAGTCTTTTCGGTTGCCATGGCTGGAAGAGAAGTTTGATTTTCTTTAGGAGTTGTTGGTGGGGCATTGATTCTGTTGGTGTAGAACAATGTCTAGTGGGGCAGTGCCAAAGTAGAGGGAAACAGTTCCTCAGAAGACTTCTTGCCAAAAATTCTAGGTCTAGTGCTGATCAACAAAAAAGAGTGATCAGAGAGGATTGATTCGACATCAGTGGGTGGAAGGATTTCCGTGAAGGAAATCAAGATTCATAGGGAGCTTGTTCCTTAGAGGGTTTCTAGTGCCAAAGAAACCCAAATTCGAGTTTTTCTGGGGCAGCAACAAAAGAGGGAGAAGAGAACCAGTTTGACATTTTCTTGTTGAGAAGAGATGGCTGTGGAGTGATAAAAAGGGTCTTTTTAACTCCTAATTACCTCACATTAATTGTCAACCCAGGGACGACTTTTTATTTCAAGAGTGTACTCAGTCTGAGGCGGCTATTTACTCAAGAGTAATGTTTGTGAAGATGTAGTATAAAAATACAAATGCAGAAATAATAAATACTTGAAAAGAAATCTGCTTGAAAAGAAATCTAATTACAAATGACAGAAATGTAAAGACTACACTATAGCAACCTTGCTAGACATCGATTAGGGACGCAGTAGTAATAACTCTTTCCCCTAGAAATCGATGTGAGATGACCAAATCTGGGGACCTGGAATGATTAGCTCTGCCCTCTACAGTTTAGAGATCTCAAAGCAAGTGAAAACAACTCAAAGGAAATGAAATCTAAAACGCAAACTGGAAAGGAACAAAAATCTAAAAGCAATGAACATGAATTGAATAACAGCGTAAAATAACAGTGAATTCAATTCATAACCAAGCAATGCTTTAATTCTGTCGACAGTCACACAACAATCACTAAAGTAATTTATAAATGAAAGGAACAACAACTGGAATTAGATACAGGAAAACAACATTTTATAACAATTGAATCATGAATCATGCTTCTTGTAAAGAATGGAATAACAATGACTCTGTATTTGATCCAATTAGCAATAACTCAATTCTTTAATTGTAATAAACGAACTTCACACAACAGAAATAAACTAATAGAAATACAAACAGCAGATCGCTCCACCAGGGCTGGGTCCTCAACCACTGGTGAAGCGTTGCCGTGCTTTACTCCAGCGCTTGAGAAATGGAACAACAGTGAACTCTTTTATTAATCAGGCATTAATAATGTTTACAAACAGCTCACACTCTCTTAACAAGAGCCGATGCACAATTCTGCAAATTACAATAAGAAAAGTCTCTCCATCCCCCCATACACAATACATGCTTCCCCTTTTATAATCAGAAGGTGGAGAAATTAAATAGCAAATAGGATCTCTAATAATAATATTGAATTTATTCCAACCAATTGATCAACAATAAAATAGATTTACATCCCTCTTTCAACAACAGCAAGTCGAATTTGGCTTTGTAGCTGAGATTTGGAGGACGGCCGCAACCACAGATCTGAGAAAATCGTGCTCAAAGAACCCTGCGTTTCTCTCAGTACAAGCCGAATTTGGGCAAACCATTCTTTGATAAAGTTAATTGGGTCCGTTCTGAACAAAACCCATGTTTCGGATTTTCCAGATTCGTCTTCATTTGCTCAGAATCTCAACCGCAAAACTGTCACTCCTTATTCCAGCGCATTTCTGAGTTGGCACTTTTAATGATCAAATCTTCAATCTGGAAATTATCTTGGAGGCTAAAAATGGTGAATAATGTTACAACTGATTTATTAAAACTATCATTGATAAAATCATGCATATTCATCAATTTATTAGAAATAAAGGAGAATAAATAATATTCATTCATAAGAGCATAAATCATTATAAAATGGATTTAAATAATAAATTATAATAAATGACGTGATGAAGAATGGTAGAAATGGGTGGAATAAACATTCACAATTGATAATAATAATGGCATATTAACGGCCCAACATACCCCCACACTCAATATGTTGCATGTCCTCATGCAACGAAAACTGAATATATTGTATGTCCTCATGCAACCCAAAGACAAAAACCCATGTGTTAACCAAGCAATAAAAAATATGTTCATCTCAGCTCATGAAATGGATAGAACAAATGAATTCTACCTTAATTAATGAATATTCACTTTTAGTAATCTTGATGAAGGCATAACAATTTTTATATTGACATTCAACTATATGTATATATGAAGTTGCAACAAAATATGATATAAGTAACAACAAACTTCATTAACCATTTTCTCAAAAATTACAAACCAGCTTTTGTTGAAATTTGGCAAGTAGATTTATAATATATGAATGCCTTTATGATCCAAAAATCAGACTGTTTTGATGCATGGATCATGAGATATAAACAAAATGACTGTAGCTGAGAGTGCATGATTTCCGAAATTTTATGAACCAATATTTCTTGAAATTGTCTGGGTTTGTATTAATGATACGTCTGCATTTTCCAAAAATCACAAGAATTGAGTTCATGGTTTTTTTAAAATATTATGGAAATCAATTTCTGCATTGTGTAAAAATGAAATTGTATGCCTTAAATGAGAAAGAAAATTGAAAACATCCATCATGCGTAGCAATTCCTCCCCCTCTCTGAAAAATTAACATGCCCTCATGCGATGCTAGAAAAAAATTGAGGTGGTTGCTACCAGCTGTTGAATTCTATGCTTGGTGTAAAACAACATGGAATAAGGGAGGTGTTGAGAATGAATAAGAATAGCAATGGATGATAAAGAATATAAAGGGCATAGTCATAAGAAAGAAATGAATGAAAGCAACACTCCCCCAAACTGAAAGATGATATGCCGCTGAAAAAGGGGAAGTGGTAAAGATGTGGAATGAAGGATGATAAATGATGCTCAAAATGGATTTTTATGAAATTCTCCTAAATTCGTAATAAATCAGAAAATTATGCGATTTTACTTCAAGTTTTACCTCCAAAAATGTGGAATGACATATATGGACTGGCAGTTGTTGAAGCTGATGTAAGCAGAGTTGGTGCTGAAAGTGATGCAAAAGGTGTAATCCAGGTAAGCACATCATGTCTGAAGAATTGTTCACGTTCGCGAGTTGCTCGAGCCTCTTCTGTTAGTTGCAATACTGTAGTCATGCTGTGAATAGAATTCTGCCCATACTTGTTGTTTTCCTGCAAACAAAGCACTATTTGGCATACAATGTTCTTGAATCCATAGTGTAAGTTTTGAATAGAAATAGATAAGATGCATGCAAAACTTTCAGTCAGAAAAACTTTTGTCAAATCAACAAGTTATGGCAGAGTGTAGTAATCATATCGCATGCTATCCCATAATGCATACATTCCCCCTCCAATTGGAAAAGGAATTCCATGACCATAAAGCGTATGAGAGGTGTTGTGCTGATGGCAAGGCAAGAGAATGAACAATATATCAGTAAATGAAGCAGAGTACACATATCAATGATAGGACAACGAGAGTTATGATTATAATGAGAGCAGAGTGTGTAAAGATAGTTATGAATAAGATATAAGACGCTTTGGATTGATGATAAGTTACGAAAAAGAGAAAAATGACAGCAATATGCCAAAAAGATGCTTTGCTGATGGTATTCTAGCTGAAAAATGATGTGATTGATTATAAAACAATTTCTCATGCATAAAGGTTCAAAATAGGGAAAAAAAGTAAGGAAATAACTTCTCTGATAAAAAGAAAAAATAAGAAAAGGGTATTATAGTAATAATTGACGATAAGATATAACTTCAATACCATAAGCAGAGCCGCTGCTGCCAGCAGGCGTCCATAGCCTCGGCAGGGTTGCTTTTTAACCCATATGAGCCATGATCCTCAATTTATAAATGGAGAGTTACAGTGCTGTTCTACAGAAGAGATCAGTGTGCTGGCGTGGTGACCAGATAACCACACTGCCATTCACCGGGATGTAGCAAAAGTGATCAGGCCGGCTCGTGATGAGACCTCCTGTTCCAAGGATAATTTGACTATCCAATGGATCATAACCCTGGTGTGGTGGCCATAATGGGAATGTCACTTTGTTACAGCCTTATGAACATGGTAGGCTGGCTCGTACTGAGACCCCCTATCCTCCATCTGTGAACAAAATTTTGTTATTATTACACATTTTTATGATAAAAAGAGGGAGGCTCAGTACTCCTTAAGAGCAGGGATGGTGGAAGAAGTTGAACATGTCAATAGAAAAAAATATACCCATAATCTCATTTATTACAGACAGAGAAGATTATAACCAGGAAGGGTGGAACCAACATGGTATTAAGATGATCAATCAATATCATGTTCAACAGAAAACAATGCAGTAAAGTAGTATATAAATAATTGTGTCCCTTTTGAAAATAATTTATCATCAAGGAGCTGTCCTGTTAAAGATCATAACATGAATGATATTAACTTGCTTCAATAGAATCCATAATTCTTGTCCTCATAAGTAGTGTACTTCATGCCATGAAAGGGAATCAGTAAAATGTGGTTGAGATGAACTAGGAATAATCCCACAAGAGGAAGGAAGGGTTGCTCCCAAAGTGTTGCTTCTTTGAAGGAACAGCAAAAACACTCAAAAAAAGTGTTGTTCCTTGTAGGGACAAGGAACAACAAAGGAAATGCACACAAAAAAACAAAAATACACACAAAAAAAGTGTGAAAATGCAAATGTCGTTTCTTTGGAAAAAGGA
>JAXQQM020083378.1:0-205654 GCA_034641835.2 Pinus albicaulis | reverse complement strand
ACCCTTAGGTAAAAAATTATCTTTCAAATCTAGCATTTCAATTTCATCTTCAATTACTTCCTCTATATCTACCTTCTCTAAGTTATCTATGTCAAATTGAGTAAATATAGTGGGTTTGGTAAGTTTATGTGCATCTATGCTATTTATTTTACAATTAACATCTAAATCTATGTTACATTCAGAATCTAAATTACCATCAATATCTATCATACAATTTTTAAATTCATCATCACTATTCAAGAAATGGTAAATGTGTTCATCTTTAGAAAAAATCTGCCAGTATTTCACATTATCAGGGACAATGGGCTTATATTTAACTTTAGTAGTATATCTATGTGTTGATTGAAAAGGTAAGTTACATGTACTAGCAAAAGTTTCTAGGAAATGTGCTTGAAAATTTTGTTTTCTTGGAATAGTAGCAAACTTACATTCTAGTAAATCATCACATAAATCAACTATTGCATCTCTATATCTGACTAATCTAGGATTATGAACAGAGTAATCTCCATTTACCTGTTTAATGATTAACTCTGAATCTCCCATAATTAGAATCCTTTGACCTCCTAAATTTCGTATGATTTGAAGGCCTAAGATAAGTGCCTCATACTCTGCCATGTTATTGGTGCATTTAAAGTTGAGTCTAAAGCCATGTCCTTCCGAATGAATGGTCTCAATGTTTGTGATCCACACTCCAGCTCTTGCTCCTGACTTATTGACTGAACCATCAAAGCCTAAATGCCAAAGGGCTTGATGGAAAATATTATCATTGTTTGGTTTAGGCTTTGTTTCAATTAATTCAGTTTGGATCTCATTATTACCAGAGTTACATAAAATGGAAGAGTCTAGATCATTTGGTGTTGAGTAAATTGGATAATTGATTGATCTCTCAGCACTGCTGACCATGTATTTCATTAGATTTTCTCTGTAAAGTTTCTTGGGTTGTCCAAACACTGTTATGGTGGCATAGCTCATGTCTAATTGTAGAGATCCCTGCAACTTAGCTCCCCATGAGCAATAAAGAAGCATACCATATTTAGGTGGGATATCAGCTACTACAATATCCATGACCATACTTTTATCGGGATATTGAACCAAACTGACACACAAGTCTTTTATCAATCCTATGCATTTGAAATTGTTTGAATCAAAAGAGAATAAATATTTATAAGGCCTTGTTATTTCTAAATTCATAGTTTCCATAATAGCTTTCAGCATTAAGTTGTGAGAATCTCCTGAATCTAACATTGCATTATGTACAATTTGATCGTGAATAGTAAGACATATATATAAGGGAGAAACTGATCCATCAGAATGTTTACCATTAACATCTGGGCCAAAAATTAATTCAGGCTGATCATCATTTAGATTAATAGAATCTTCACAAATAATCATGTTCAAAGTTTCAGTAATTGTTGTTTTATACACATCATTCTTTACCAATTCTGTCAAAGGAATTGGTATCTTTAACTTTGCTATTTCAGTTTTAATATTAAATGCTAGTTGAGATTTACTAATCTGAATTAGTTCCTCTTTTGTAACAGTAATCTGAGTGGGTTTTTCAGGTATTTCAGTAGATGTACTCTTATCTTGAGTTGTCTTTTTGTTTTCTGTTTGAGTTTCCTGACTCTTGTTGCCTTTAGTTCTCTTTTCAGGGACAGATTCAGGGGTAACAAGAGTTTTTTCAGACTTTGAAATTTCAGCAAAAGGTTTATTGTTAACAGTTTTGGGATTTTTAGAATCAACATGATTCTTTTTGGAATTAGGAATTGTTGATTTTTTTGAATTAGGGGCTTTAGTAGTGTTAGCCTTTTGGGAATTACTGGAGGATTGGGCCACTTCTTCAGTGATGTCAACAATTTTTGGACTTGGTCCTTTCTTGGGACTGGGAGGATTGGAATTTTGCTTGTTTTCCCTTGGGAGAATTTGAAAAATCTTGGTTTTTGGTGCTTCTACATTATTTTTGGTTTGATTTTGTGAAGTGTTTTTTGTAGAAGGCTCAGTGTTTTTTTCTATTTCTAAGGTTATATTGACTGTGAATTTCATTAATGGCGAAATCATAACCTTGTTTGAAATCAAAGGATTCACTAGATCCTATTTTGAGTTGTTGAAGCTCAAAAAGTTCTTGATCCTCCTGTGTAAGGAAAATTGTGTTTTCTTCATCTATCCCCATTACTATATTGATGTCATCCTCATCTTCTTCATCATTGTGAGAACTCTCAGCATAGTTCTCTTGGAATGGGGGCCTAATGTTTTGATCTGGGGAAGTTTCTTTACCTTTCCCAGGATTATTGCTTTTTCTGTAGTTGGGATGTCTGATTTGGAGTTGGTTATCCCACTGTGGTTTTTTCTCAATGTTGTCTAATATTTCAACTACTCTTTCTAAGGTTTTAGCAAAAAAGTCAAATTTACCATCTAAGTTTGAATTCTCTTCTTTGATTGTGACTCTCCTTTCATTCCTAAGTTTGGCTTTTCTAGCTAGAATATTAATTTCTACACTAACAACATCTAATAGCATTTGTTCTAATGTTTCAACATTTCTTTCTCTAAGTTGGTATGCCATATCTGGATCAAATCCATCAGGGAATTTAAGAAGCACAGAATATGGTGTAGGTTTAAGATCTGCTGAAATAGAATTATAGAAACTGTTGTATCTAGTGCAATAATCCTAAACAGACTCATTTGGAGCTCTTTTTAAAGAATCAAACTCAGATAAAATTTGCGAAGAGTTCTTTTTCTTTTCCCATTTATTTAGAAATTCTCTATGAAATGCAACTAAATTAGCTATACTACCAGAAACTAAATTCTTAAACCATTTCTTAACTTCCCCAGTTAGACTTTGAGAAAACAACCTCATATATACATCCGATTCATCTATTTCATAGATTTCACAATAATCTGTCATTCTGATAACATGTTGTTGTGCAGTATATTGTGACAAGCCATCAAATACTGGTATATTTTTTTGATAATATTGGGGCATATCATGAAGGTTTTGAGGCAAAACAAGGGGTGCATATCTAGCAGCCATAGCTTGAAGCTTAGGTGAGCTAGGGGGTACACTAGAAATGAGAGGAGATGTGCTGGTTATAGTAGCTGATGTGCTGAAAGCTGTACTTGAAGAACTTGGAAAATATGTTGGTATATATATGGAACTGGCTGGAAAAAATGTAGTGCTTATAAAACTGGTGGATGCAATGGACTGAGTGAATGATGGAAATACTATCCTAGGCTGCAAAGGTAACTCAGGAATAAATGGTTCTGTGGATGAACTTGCAGTGGAGTCTAAAAATGATGTGACAACATATAAAGTTGAATTTGATGTTGGAATTATTGTAGTGTGTAATTGAGAAACTGGAGGTTTAATGTGAGATAATAAATGAGCTAATTTAATAGCTTCATTAACATGTTTAATCAATGCAACATTAATACTTTCAACTGATTTTGAGTTTCATATTTTTCTGATTTTGTTGATGCTGAAATAATTTTCTGTTTTTCATTCACAAAAGAAGTAAACACATGATCGATGATAGTTTCCTTTAAATCAGTTTTAGATTTATTTTTAAACAATGATTTTTCAAACTTGAAATAAAAATCAATATCAGATAAGCTCACTAATTATTTTGGTAAGGAATTAGCTTTTCTCAAGGGCACTTCAGCTTCTAAATTAACAATCTGTTTTTTCTTTTTATTTTTTCCATTCTGGTCTAGGTTATCTACTATTACTGCAGGCTTAGGATCCAGGTTAGACCTGGTATAGTAGGTTTTCCTATAAGCCAGAATGACTATTTATGGATACCCACAACCCTTAAAACTAATCTTAAAGAAAAAGGATAGATTAAAGATCTTCCTTTAAGACTAATTTTAAAACTGGAGATTGGTTAGATCCCCAGTGGAGTCGCCATTATGTTATCACTCAGTAATTTCTCCAGGTTCAAGAGAAATAGTCCAAGGTAACCACAAACCTACTTTGGAAATTTAGGATCTAGCCTTCCTAAATTTCAAAGAGGGCTCTCTCTTTATGATTTAACTTTGTTTTTGTTTAATGTTTTAGGCTAGTTATGATAGTTCAATTTGGTTTTGGTTTTGAAATGTTTGGTGGAAAATAAGATTACTTGAAGACAAATTAAAGAGGAATATACTAATTCATTGGGCTATGGAGTCAAAGTCTAGCAAGCGGAACTAGAAGGCAAGGCCAAGAGGATGCTAATATATTCAGGGCAAGGTAGATAACCCTCAGAGATTTGGATAGATTGTTTTGATGAGATGGTTTGTTTCGGGATAAAGGGAAATGAAGAATCCTTTTGATCCGGAAAAAGAAGAAGGAGGCAAGGGTCAAATGGGACTAGGAGATATTAAGAATTCCTAAATCCAGAAATCAGTAGAAAACATTTAAATGATTAAGTAATTAAGACTGGGATTTCTAACACTAGTCCTGAAGTAATACTCCTATTTAATCGTTAAGATTGAACAACATATATGAAATGTATGTAACTCAGAAAGTAAACAATGACAAGATAGATGCACCTTACTCTTCAAATTATTGCATGAATCCTGAATTATGAAGTCCAATTGGAAATTGTCTAGACTGATGCTTTGAAATCAACACATGTTAGCCTCCAACGTATCAAAAAAATTTCTATAATGATCTTAGAAATTTTATTCCACCCTAAACACTTCATAAACTGAAGTTTTTATACAAAATGTTTATTACAAAATATCTTAGAGAAATCTAGGAAATAAAAATATCTTTACACATTAAGAGGGACAACTACTTAACAACTTAGCAAGCTATCCTCTTATCTAGAAAAAATAGTGATATCTTATCTAACAAAAAACTATTTGTTTGAGTAGCTGTCCATGCTTGCTGGCACTTTGCAAATATCTTTTGAAAGATGACTTCATGGATACCCTTTCCACTTTATATCCTTTAACACTGCCTTTTTTCCTGATACTCTTTCACACTGTTCATTTATCTATGATACACTTTCAACTGATATATTAACCTTTTGACAGCTGTAGAATGAAATTTTCATTGTGGTAGAAAAATTAACTCACTGTCATACTTGGATTTCCATTTTACCCTTTCACTGCTGTAAAAGATACTTATCAGCAATAAAAAACCAAAATCACATAAGCTTTTTTGTTTTTCCTTCTCAGCTTCACTGTTTTACATGTGCCTTTCTTCATTGTTCTACCTATATGCTGTTATAACAAATCTGTAAACTCTTGCCAATGTTGAGCACTGGGTATCTTCATATTTTTCAACTTTCTATAGATTTCATCTGCATCTGTGTACTTTGCAAAATTTGGTTTGACCATGAAAAGATGTTTAATCTCATTTTGTAGAAAAAAAAGATTTTCAAAGTATTGTAGAATCACTTTACCAGTGGGAGAACCTTGTGGCAAAGGCTTGTTTACTTGATCTTTGGCATGGGCCCTTATTTTCTTATCATAGTCTGTTTGGACCATCAGGTTCTCATTAAAGCCATGGATGTTTGGAAGGCCAGCTTCTCTAAATGTTGTATACTTTGTCAAATTTTTTTTTATTGATAGGTTCATAGCCTCACATTTCTCCTCCAAATTATTCATTATGTTTCTTTTTGTGAGGAATTTATTGATCTGAAGTATTGTCTCAATCCTATCCTGTATTTTCAGCTCCTCAAGTTCCACTCTGTTTTTACTGTTTAAGAATGTAATAAGCTTTAAATCTTGAGATGGTTTATTTGCAAGTTCTTCCTTTGTCTTTTGAATCTCTACCTATGCTGCCAAAATTAAATCTCTTTTCCCATATATAATTTGAATTGAAGGCCATTGGAGATGTATGCCTTCAATTATTTTGGTCCAAAGGTGGTTTTTTATATAGGACAACTGTTCACTAAAGTTCACTTGCTTTTGCAAAGTCTGTATCTATTCTTCAAGTCTTTTTTCCCTTTGTTCAAATGTCCCTTTGATGTTATTAAAGAATTTCTGTTGGATTATTCAAGAGTTTGAACAGTCTTCTTTAAACCATTGATTTCATTATTCTTAAGGGACATCTTCTCCATGGCTTTCACTATCTTTGTTGCTTCACCTATTTGCTATACCTGTGTAGATGATGATTTTGTGCGGGAAGTAGTATTTGATTGCATTTATACTGTAGTTACCAATGACCCTTTGGGTTCCAACTTGTCTCCCAATGTAGAAGGAACAACAACATTAACAATATGATAACTGTGGGAATAGGAGGAAATCACTTTATTTCAAAGCATCTTTTTATTTCATAAGGATATCCATTTGGTCTTCCATATCCTTGACTTGAGCAGTCAGCTTTAGTATTAATTTTTCCATTTCATCATTTTCTGTTTGTTCTTGCAGTATTTATTTTGCTTGTGGACGTTCACTTTGAGGAAGTTTTAATTATTTCCTCAAAGCAGTAATTTCATCATTCTTTTGATTTATCAATGCTTGAGCAACTTGTATATTTGATGGATCCACCCCTATCTGAAGGACTAGATCTTCTAAGGACTTAATTCTTAGCTCTTTTTCATGTAAATAAGCTTTGTCCAGATTCATCTGATCTTGAATATTAAAAATAGTGTTTTGCATTTGTGTAGCACTCCTGGTTTTATCCACTACTTTTGAATAGAGCATTTTTGATGTATGTCTATGAAATTCTATTTGATCCAGCTCATGAATGCTCTCTGCATCAACTTCTAATTCTGTCTTTTTATAATCTGAAATTGTTTTAGGATCTGTAATCTTTGGCTGAAGGAAGGACATGATTATTTTATTAGTTGAATAATCAAAAGATGTTAATAATCTGTCCTTGTTACCTGGTTTTTCTTTGAGAAATTGAGAATAAATTTATCTTTTGATCTCCTCATTTTGCTCCTTAATTTTCTTGTACTTTTGTTTTATATCCGAATCTTTTCCCTTTGCTGTTTTGGAAGAAGAGGGAATTTCTAAATCAACCTAATTTTCAATCATTTTCTTGCCCTGCTTATCTGATGCATCCTGTTCTTTTCCAATTTCTGTCAATGTTTCATTCACTATTACTGTGGACTCATTATTTTCTTGCTGATCATTGGTATCATCTATTTCAATAGCCTTTTCCTTTTCAACAGTAATAATTTTGGCCATTTTATTGTAAATCAATTTGAACTTGTTCTCAGTAATAGTTTCAGTTGAATAACCTTGCTCCTCTCTGCCTCTTTTACTTGAAGTTTCTGTCTGTTTGAAGAACATCATTACCTGCGAATTGTCTTCTTTTTTTGTTTCTGTATTAGTATTAGGGTCTACTAATGTGTTTTCCACCATTTATATTTGATTGGAAAATTTCTCAATATTTGGTTTTGAATCATGTATAAAAGGTGGAAGCTTGCATTTGATATTTATAGCACTGAGGAAACCCTGGGGGTCATAATTCCACTGAAAAATTTCTTGAAATTGATATTCGAATAATCTTCTGGATATTTATTTTTCAGCCTCCCTACTGTTTACTATGAAAGGGCCAATCTGGTTCTTCAACTTAAACTAAGTATTTTTCTTTGAAGCCATGAAGTTTATAGCATTTGCATTTAAAACTTGCCTTAAATATTCCAATGAAAAAACCTTGATGGTTAAAAATTCAGGTAAATTATAAGGGGAAAAATTGGTTCCAAATATTATTATTTATGTATGTCTCTTATATAAGTACCAATCTCCTACTTTTCATTGTTCAGACATTTGTAATATTATTTTCATTTCCTCACTCACTTTGGGCTGTTCTAACTTGTAAATCAAATTCATGGCTGGCCTAATAAACAAGTTTGAAAAATCTTTGTAACTGAATTCATTTCCTTCCTTTCTGAGCAAGGATGTCAAAAATATTACTGATAGAGGCTGGCCCTCTACATTCATCTTTTGTAAAGCAATGGGAAAATGCTCAGCTTGAAAAAATAGAAAAAAATGGAATAGATATGATGAATATCTAAAAACTCCTTCATTAGGTAATGTTGTCAACTGATGATGGATGCTATCAGCAATGAATCTAGAAAAATCAAAGAACATGGTAGGAGGCTGCTCAGGAGACAATGTACATAGAAAACCAATGACAGATGCATCTATGAATTCCTCATTGAAGTATCCTAGTATAAATGATAACATGGAAATCACCTGTCTAGAAGCTTCAGGGAACTTTGAAGTGGAATAAGGAGGTTTAACCTTTGGGATGTCTAAATACACAGGCATGAAATTTTGAAAGACCATAAACCTCTTAGGAAAATCCATACCTAAATATAACTAGGTCAATGATTCAATAGACAATGGAACTACTCTGGGATCAAATTTTATTTGAAGCATCTCATTTATATATTCTACTGTAATGGAAAACAAAATCTCCCTATTTGCATTGACAATGGATCTTTGATCAGGAACATAATGTTGTTGACACACTCTGACAAGGTCTTGGGCTGGATGAGTGACAGGAACTACGTATTTGGGCAAATTGGATTCCCAAATAGGTATGTAATCTTGATTTTTATCCAAAAATTTACTATGACACTAGTTATGAATCTCTAGTAGATTAAATGCCACTATAGGTTCTGCAATCTTGTGATCTAAATCAGTTAAAGGAATGTTTTCTTCAGTGGAAATTGGAGGTTGAAGGGGATTAACAGTGGCAGCAGAATTGGTAGTAATTACTGGAGTAGGTTTATTTATTTTTGAGGGTTCAGGCTTGGAAGGCTTGACTGTCATAGCTTTAGAAGCTTTGGGACCCCCAGCTTTAGGTGTAGTCTGCTTCTTTGTCATTTTTAGGGTAACTAAAGCAAGATTATACTGTTTGTAGTAGTTAATTTATAGAAACAAAGGAATCTTAAGCAAACCTGGGACAAGTTAAGAATATGGAAATTTGAGTAAGAATTCAAGACATAAGACAGGTTTTCTGGATGGATAAGATTGAAAAAAGGGATTTTTTGGCTTTATGTGTGTTTTTAAACCCTTTTGAACTGTGGAATTTGTCTTTCAATGGTCTAGAATTGAGAAATTGGCTTTAAAACTGAGCTTTCCACAAATGGAAATTTCTGAGAAAAATTTGCGAGGGTTTGCCCTCTTTTTCAAGGTTTTGGACACACTAGGATTGGCAATTCAATTCTTTGTATCTTAATTCATTTGATTGGTAGTTCAAATCATGAACTTTGCAGGTCAAATTCAGAAAAATACCTGATTTACAGGTGTCTTGATAACTGAAAAGGGTTTCTGGTGGTATCTTCGGCTTTAAACTGGATTTTTTGACGTAGAGGATAGCTTCAATGTGCTCCATCTATGAAAACAATGGTTAAATCCAGATTCGGGGCAATAAATTGGTCAAACAGGGGCTTAGGGTTCTTTACACAGTCGGGTGGAGTTTTCTTACCAGTCGGGATTGCACAAATACATATGAAAAATGATATATTAAAGGTTTAAACTTTAATATGAATCAACATAGAATGCATTAAATGCAGGTCTAATCCAAGGAAGGAGGTGGTTTTGATTTTTCGAATGCGAAAAACCACTAGTGGGTTTTGCGTCGGGATAGAGTGGTAAGTTGTTTTTTGCAAATTGAACACGATCGAATAATATGGCGCCACATTGCGTTGGGTGGTTTCATAAAACAACTCATTTCGCGCGATTTCAAGCTTAGGGCCATCGATCAGTTTCAGAGTGCGATACAGATCATGTGTCGCTGGATCTAAAAAAATGGGAGCGAACGGTCGGGATGTGATGGGAAGTTGTGGGGAAAAGGTTATGGTGGGGTCAGGGCAGCTTTATACGATGGCGCAAAATATAATAAAACCTTTGTAAAAATAGACTTTATAACCAAGGTTTTACTATATGGAATGGTTTATATATAAGCGGGTATAATGCAAAGGTTTTGTTGGGCGATGTTATATATATAAACAAAGTTCATATACATGGTAAAAGAGCGCATGAGGTGAGTTTTAACCAAGGTTAGAATATGGTAAAGCTTCGAATGATAATAAGATTTTTATAGTGGCGCGGATGAAAAAACTTTAGGATAAATGATATAAGAGAGGTGATGTGGTAAAGCTATATTTTTCCGATAGCTTTATTTATATTTATATTTTATTATATATTTATAGAACATGGAGGGGTCCAATAATTATATGGGACAAGATTTTTTATATATGGTTTGATTTAGATCAAATGGGGTATTTTTCGGGTTTTTAATTTAACACGTGGATATTTAACTTTGATAAAATATCTTATAATAGTGGGTTTTAAGGGATAATAAAATAAAATTATTTATAATAATAGGACAAGGAATCTTTATAGGGAATTAATATATAATTTAGAAGTTAATATGAAAAAGGGACAATGAGAACACCAAAATGTAATTACATAACTTAAGAAAAGTGATAATGTAATAAGCAAAAAGATTTAACCATTTATAATTTAACCACTTTAACTTAGAATATAATACTTTTGGAGGGTTTTTATGTATGAATGAAGGAAATTAGTCAAAGGGTATTTTATTTTTCATTAAGTAAAAGGTCTTTACTTATGAATTTTGAAGTGAAAATGGATGAATGTAGGGTTAATTGATGACAATTAGGGATTAACATAGAAATTCAACACTTTTAACTTAATAGTCATTGAGCCTTGGGTTCAGTACCAACAGAAGTTAGAGAAATGCTCTGAGTCTCTTTGACTGAAAGTATAGAATGTAGAATAACTATAGGGGAAGGGAAATTAGTGATTTTTTCCCGGTGAAAGTATTTACATGATTCTCCCACTTCTTTCTACCTACCCAAATTTTAATCTAACATTTTTTCTTCCACTTTGTAGGTGCATTTGAGCTAGAAACCTTGAACATTTTATTCTTTTGAAAGCAATAAAAACTATCTAAATCTACCTTATATCATCTGAGGGCTCAGATTAAACTGATGAGCACCTCTTTATTCTCTACCTATCTACTAATTAGTCTGGATTAAACTGTCTAACTAATTTTTATTCACTATTCTACAACAATAAAATTGAAACATGACAAGTCAAGATTAAGTAGTTCAACTCATCATGGATTATGGCATTTATTGACACTCTGCCATAATCATCAGTAACAAAGTGAAAAGTAGTGGCATTTGAATTTGCACACTTTCATGTTTTATTTCTTTTTATTTGGGGTATATTATTTTTTCTAAGTCCTTTGATCTTTCTTTTAGGACTTTTACCCTCTTTTTGATTTTCTATTTTTATTTTTTACAAAATATGGGAAAACAACTTGCAGAAAGCAAAGAATTTACATATTTTACAAGACTATCATAAGTCAATTCCAAATTATGAATCCTATACTTATAGGACCCTAACAACGACTTCACATGGGGATGGCATTTCCTGGTGAAATGTCAAGAACTCTGAGATCAGTAGCCTTCCATTTTGACCATTATGATCCTGTAATTATCTTCTTATTTCTGCAAAAACTCATACTTATGACATTTTACTTTTCATAGCTTAGGGCCTTCACTCCGGGCTTCAACCATGGAAAGAAAACATCCAATCCAATCTACACACTTGCAATGAATATTTACAATAATATAAAAAATAAATTAGGATTAACTATTAGTTAACTCAAAGGAATAGTAGTGTTTGAGCATTCTACCATTCACTGGTCCTTCTCGAATGTCATTTCCATCCAAATTTCTGATAAAAAATGCATTGTTACCTCTGTACCCATAAATAACATAAGGACCTTTCCATAGAAAGTCAAACTTTGCATGCTTTCCTTTTTCCTCTCTCCTGGAATCCCATTTCAACACTTTATCTCCTATGGAAAAGTCATCTTCTTTTGTTCTCTTATGAAATATTTTCTTTATTTTATCTTGAATGAATTGAGATTTTTCATATACTTCTTCCCTAGTCTATTGCAGATGAATAGTCTGATTTATCCTTCTCTGTGTATCATGGATTTCTACTTGTGATTCTTGGATAATTTTCATAACTGGAACACCTAAAGAAGATGGGAAAATTGCATCCATCCCATATACAATCTGGTAAGGAGATGTTCCAATTGACTTCTTGGTAGTAAGTCTATCTGCCCATAAGGCATAGACTAACTTTTTATTCCGGGTTTTCTTATTTTCCTCAAGTAGTTTTTTGATAATACTCACAAGGATTTTATTGGAAGATTCAGCTAGGCCATTACCTTGAGGGTAATAAGCAGTAGAGTGGCCTATAGTTATATGATACTTGTGACAAAAGGCAATGATTTTCTTAGATTCAAATGCAGTTGCATTATCAGTAATAATTTTCTGTGGGCATCCAAATCTAGATAAAATGTTGTTTTCTAGGAAAAATATAATGACTGAGTCAGTGGATTGTCTGGTTGGAATGGCTTCAATCCACTTGGTGAAATAATCTGTGGCATTCAATATCCATTTGTGTTGGCCAGAGGATGGAGAGTGGATTTATCCAATGAAGTCTAACACCCATTGTTGAAAAGGCATCTCAGTAGAAACAGTTTGAGTGGCAAAGGTAATAAATTTCTTTTTCCTTCAAAGATATGACATTTGTGACATGAAGTAACAAACTTTTTCACATCAGCAAATAAGGTAGGCCAGTAGAAACTAGCTCTAAGAATCTTATCTACTGTACTTTTCCAATATAAGTGTCCTCCACAATCACCTGTATGAAAATATTCAAGAATTTTATCAGCTTTTGATTTTAGTAAACAATTCAGTAAAATCCCACTTTGTTCTTTCTAATAAAGCATTTTATCTAGAATAAAATATCTCATTGCTTTCATTTTGATGAATATAGCTTTAGTTCTAGTTAATCCAAGAGGAGCTTGTAAATTTGTAAGTACACAGATAATATCTGAGTACCATGGTGAGTCTAGATAGGCTTCACTGATCAATGGAGTCGTCATCTCTTCCTGGTCATCAACCTGGGAAATAAATTTATATCTAAAGCATTACAATTGGATTCAACCATTAACCTGGCTAAACCTTGTCCTTTTATGAGCTTGGTTGGTTTAATATCTATGTCATATTCAAGGATAGTGGCAATCCACTTTCCTCTTCTTCCATCTGGCCCATCCTGTGTAAGAATATATTTGACTACATTATTGGGGACATAGGCAATAATGTGGGAGTAAAGAATGTACACTCTGAAATATTTTATGGCTTTAAATAAGGCTAAAGTTTTTTTTTCCATTATGTTATATCTCAAAGGTGCATCTCTAAGGGTTTTACTAAAAAATGCTATGGGCTGTTCAAAACCTTGGTCATTTTTCTGTAGTAGAACTGCAACTATGGTATGTTCTGAGGCAAATAAAAATATTATGAAATATTTCTTGAAGTTTGGGCTAATTAGGACTAGTTTTTTTGTTAAAGCATGTTTAATGGATTCAAATGACTGTTTTGCTTCAACTGCCCATTTTAACACACAATCCTTTTTTAACATGTTGTTCAATTCCTTGATGATTTCTGCTAGATTATAAATAAATCTTCTTAAAAAGTTAATTTTACCTAAAAAGGTTTGTAATTCCTTAATGTTCCTAGGTGGTTGAATTTGCAATATGGCTTCTATCCTTGCTGGGTCTATCCTAATACCTTCCTTGGAAATTATGTGTCCTAATAATTTACCTTCTTAAAGTCCAAAAAGACTCTTTTTGGGGTTTAAGGATATATCATATTTTCTACATTTAATGAATACCTGTCTCAAATGATCCAAATGTTCATTATTAGATTTAGAAAACACAGTAATATAATCTAAGTAAATAACCAAAAAGTCATGGATTTCTTTAGCAAAGGCTATGTCCATAGCCCTTTGAAAAGTAGCTCCAGCATTCATCAACTCAAAAGGCATTTTCACATACATGAAAGTGCCCCAAGGAGTGGTAAAAGTTGTTTTAGGTTGGTCTTCTTCTTGAAAAAGTATTTGGTTATATCCTGAGAAACCATCTAATAAAGAAATCCTAGAAGATCCAACTACCCTTTGTAAAATATGATCCATCTTAGGTAAATGGTAGTTATCTTTCAAAGACACTTTATTGAGATTTCTAAAATCTACACATAATCTTATTTCTCCTGTTTTCTTCCTAGTAGGTACTAAGTTAGAAACCCAATCAGAATATCTGATTGGTGCAATTATTTGGGCATCAGAGATGCGTTTAACTTCTTTTTCAATCAATGGTAATAGGACAGGATTAATCCTCCTCAATTTTTGTCTAAATGGTTTTTTATTATCTTTTATAGGAATCCGGTGTTGAATGATGTTGGTGTCATATGATTTTAAATATTCGTAACTCTATGCAAAAACATCTTGGTATTCCTTTAAAAGTTCAACATATTTTTCTTTTTCTTGTGGGGGTAAAATTTTTGACAATTTAATCATTTTTTGTTTTGTGTCTGTCCCAATATTACATTCTTCTATGTCAGACTTGACTAGTTCCATTTTAGGCTTTTTGGGCACATGATTGGAATCAAACAAATCCTCCAAAGGAGTTAAACCCTTAGGTAAAAAATTATCTTTCAAATCTAGCATTTAAATTTCATCTTCAATTACTTCCTCTATATCTACCTTCTCTAATTTATCTATGTCAAATTGAGTAAATATAGTGGGTTTGGTAAGTTTATGTGCATCTATGTTATTTATTTTACAATTAACATCTAAATCTATGTTACATTCAGAATCTAAATTACCATCAGTATCTATCATACAATTTTTAAATTCATCCTCACTATTCAAGAAATGGTAAATCTGCTCTTCAAAAAAAAACTGCCAGTATTTCACATTATCAGGGACAATGGGCCTATATTTAACTTCAGCAGTATATCTATGTGTTGGTTGAAAAGGTAAGTTACATGTACTAGAAAAAGTTGCTAGGCAATGTGCTTGCAGATTTTGTTTTCTTGGAATAGTAGCAAACTTACATTCTAGTAAATAATCACATAAATCAACTGCTGCATATCTATATCTGGCTAATCTAGGATTATGAACATAATAATCTCCATTTACCAGTTTAATGATTAACTCTGAATATCCCATAATTAAAATCTTTTGACCTCCTAAATTTTGGATGATTTGAAGGCCTAAGATAAGTGCCTCATACTCTGCCATGTTGTTGGTGCATTTAAAGTTGAGTCTAAAGGCATGTCCTTCCGAATGACTGGTCTCAATGTTTGTGATCCACACTCCAGCTCCTGCTCTTGACTTATTGGATGAACCATCAAAGTCTAATGCTAAAGGGCTTGATGGAAAATATTTAATTCAATTTGGATCTCATTATTATTAGAGTTAAATAAAATGAAAGAGTCTAGATCAGTTGGTGTTGAGAAAATTGGATAATTGATTGATCTCTTAGCACTGCTAACCATGTATTTCATTAGAGATTCTCTGTAGAGTTTCTTGGGTTGTCCAAACACTGTTATGGTGGCATAACTCATGTCTAATTGTAGAGATCCCTTCAACTTAGCTCCCCATGAGCGAGAAAGAAGCATACCATAATTAGGTGGGATATCAGCTACTACAATATCCATGACCATACTTTTATTGGGATATTGAATCAAATTGACACACAAGTCTTTTATCAATCCTATGCATTTGACCTTGCTTGAATCAAAAGAGAATAAATCTTTATAAGGCCTTGTTATTTCTAAATTAAGAGTTTCCATAATAGCTTTTGGCATTAATTTGTGAGAAGCTCTTGAATCTAACATTGCATTATGTACAATTTGATCGTGAATAGTAAGACTTATATAGAAGGGAGGAACTGATCCATCAGAATGTTTACCATTAACATCTCGGCCAAAAATTAATTCAGGCTGATCATCATTTAGATTAATAGAATCTTCACCAATAATCATGTTCAAAGTTTCAGTAATTGTTGTTTTATACACATCATTCTTTACCAATTTTGTCAAAGGAATTAGTATCTTTAACTTTGCTGTTTCATTTTGAATATTAAACGTTGGTTGAGATTTACTAATCTAAATTAGTTCATCTTTTGTAACAGTAATCTGAGTGGGTTTTTCAGGTATTTAAGCAGATGTACTCTTATCTTGAGTTGTCTTTTTGTTTTCTTTTTGAGTTTCCTGACTCTTGCTGTCTTTAGTTCTCTTTTCAGGGACAGATTCAGGGGCAACAAGAGTTTTTTCAGACTTTGAAATTTCAGCAGAAGGTTTATTGTTAACATTTTTGGGAATTTTCGAATCAACAGGATTCTTTTTGGGATCAAGAATTTTTGATTTTGTTGAATTAGGGGCTTTAGTAGTGTTAGCCTTTTTGGAATTACTGGTGGATTGGGCCACTTCTTCAGTGATGTAAACAATTTTCAGACTTGGTCCTTTCTTGGGACTAGGAGGATATGAATTTTTCTTGTTTTCCCTTGGGAGAATTTGCAAAATCTTGGTTTTTGGTGCTTCTACATTCTTTTTGGTTTGATTTTGTGAAGTGTTTTTTGTAGACGGCTCAACTTTTTTTCTATTTCTAAGGTTATATTCACTGTGAATTTCGTTAATGGCGAAGTCATAACGTTGTTTGAAATCAAAGGATTCACTAGATCCTATTTTGAGTTGTTGAAGCTCAAAGATTTCCCGATCCTCCTGTGTGAGGAAAATTGTGTTTTCTTCATTGATCCCCATTACTATATTGATGTCATCCTCATCTTCTTCATGATTGTGAGAACTCTCAGCATAGTTCTCTTGGAATGGGGGCATAATGTTTTGATCTGGGGAAGTTTCTTTACCTTTCCCAGGATTATTGTTTTTTCTGTAGTTGGGATTTCTGATTTGGGGTTGGTTATCCCATTGTGTTTTTTTCTCAATGTTGTCTAATATTTCAACTAATATTTCTAAGGTTTTAGCAAAAAATCCAAATTTACCATCTAAATTTGAATTCTTTTCTTTGATTGTGACTCTCCTTTCATTCCTAAGTCTGGATTTTCTAGTTAGAATATTAAATTCTACACTAACAACATGTTATTGCATTTTTTCTAATGTTTCAGAATTTCTTTCTCTAAGTTGTTATGCCATATTTGGATCAAATCCATTAGGGAATTTAAGAAGCACATAATATGGTTTAGGTTTAAGATCTGTTGAAATAGAATTATAGACACTGTTGTATCTAGTGCAGTAATCCTAAACAGACTCATTTGGAGCTCTTTTTAAAGAATAAAACTCAGATAAAATTTGCAAAGGGTTATTTTTCTTTTCCCATTTATTTAGAAATGATCTATGAAATGCAGCTAAATTAGCTATACTACCAGCAACTAAATTCTTAAACCGTTTCTTAAATTCCCTAGTTAGACTTTGAGCAAACAACCTCATCTATACATCCAATTCATCTATTTCATAGATTTCACAATAATCTATCATTTTGATAACATGTTGTTGTGCAATATATTGTAACAAGCCATCAAATACTGGTATATTTTTCTGATAATCTTGGGGCATATCATGAAGGTTTTGAGGCAAAACAAGGGGTGCATATCTAGTAGCCATAGCTTGAAGCTTAGCTAAGCTAGGGGGCACACTAGAAATGACAGGAGATGTGCTAGTTATAGTAGCTGATGTGCTAAAATCTGTACTTGAAGAACTTGGAAAAGATGTTGGTATATATATGGAACTGGCTGGAAAAAATGTAGTGTTATAAAATTGGTGGATGCAATGGACTGAGTGAATGATGGAAATACTATCCTAGGCTGCAAAGGCAACTCAGGAATAAATGGTTTTGTGGATTAACTTGCAGTGGAGTCTAAAAATGATGTGACAACATATAAAGTTGAATATTATGCAGGAATTATTGTAGTGTGTAATTGAGAAACTAGAGGTTTAATGTGAGATAATAAATGAGCTAATTTAATAGCTTCATTAACATCTTTAATCAATGCAACATTAATCATTTTAACTTGATTTTGAGTTTCAGATTTTTCTGATTTTGTTGATGCTGAAATAATTTTCTGTTTTTCATTCACAAAAGAAGTAAAAACATGATCGATGACAATTTCCTTTAAATCAGTTTCAGATTTATTTTTAAACAATGAATTTTCAAACTTGAAATCAAAATAAATATCAGATAAGCTCACTAATTCTTTGGGTAAGGAATTAGCTTTTCTCAAGGGCACTTCAGCTTCTAAATTAACAATCTATTTTTTATTTTTATTTTTTCCAATCTGGTCTGGGTTATCTACTATTACTTCAGGCTTAGGATCCGGGTTAGACTTGGTATAGTAGGTTTTCCTAGAAGCCAGAATTACTATTTATGAATACCCACAACCCTTAAAACTAATATTAAAGTAAAAATATAGATTAAAGATCTTCCTTTAAGACTAATTTTAAAACTGGAGATTGGTTAGATCCCCAGTGGAGTCGCCATTATGTTATCACTCAGTAATTTCTCTAGGTTCAAGAGAAATAGTCCGAGGTAAGCACAAACCTACTTTGGAAATTTAGGATCTAGCCTTCCTAAATTTCAGAGAGGGCTCTCTCTTTATGATTTAACTTTGTTTTTGTTTAATGTTTTAGGCTAGTTATGATAGTTCAATTTGGTTTTGGTTTTGAAATGTTTGGTGGAAAATAAGATTACTGGAAGTAAAATTAAAGAGGGAGCTACTAATCCATTGGGCTATGGAGTCAAAGTCTAGCAAGTAGAACTAGAAGGCAAGGCCAAGAGGATGCTAATGTATTAAGCGTAAGGTAGATAACCCTCAGATATTTGGATAGATTGTTTTGATGAGATGGTTTGTTTCGAGATAAAGGGCAATGAAGAATCCTTCGATCCGGAAAAAGAAGGAGGCAGGGGTCAAACGGGACTAAGAGCAATTAAGAATTCTTAAATCCGGAAATCAGTAGAAAACATTTAAATGATTAAGTAGTTAAGACAGGGAGTTCTAACACTAGTCTTGAAGTAATACTCCTATTTAATCATTAATATTGAACAACATATATGAAATGTATGTAACTCAGAAAGTAAACAATGACAACATAGATGCACTTTACTCTTCAAATTATTGGATGAATCCGGAATTATGAAGTCCAATTGGCAATTGTCTAGACTGCTGCTTTGAAATCAACACATGTGAGCCTCCAACGTATCAGCAAAATTTCTATAATGATCTTAGCAATTTTATTCCACCCTAAACACTTCATAAACTAAAGTATTTATACAAAATGTTTATTACAAAATATCCTAGAGAAATCTAGGAAAAACTCTAGTAAATAAAAATATCTTTACACATTAAGAGGGACAGCTGCTTAACAACTTAGCAAGCTATCCTCTTATCTAGAAAAAATAGTGATATCTTATCTAACAAAAAAATGTTTGTTTGAGTAGCTATCCATGCTTGCTGGCACTTTGTAAATATCTTTTGAAAGATGACTTCATGAATACTCTTTCCACTTTATATACTTTAACACTGCCTTTCTTCCTGATACTCTTTCACACTGTTCATTTATCTATGATACACTTTTAACTGATATATTAACCTTTTGATAGTTGTAAAATGAAATTTTCACTGTGGTAGAAAAATTAATTCACTGTCATATCATTTCAGTGTCATACTTGGATTTCCCTTTTACCATTTCATTGTTGTAAAATATACTTATCAAAATTAAAAAACCAAAATCACATAAAATGCTTTGTTTTTCCTTCTCAGCTTCACTATTTTACATGTGCCTTTCTTCACTGTTCTACCTCTATGCTTTTATAAAAAAATTGTAAACTCTTGCTACTGCTGAGCACTGGGTATCTTCATATTTCTCAACTTTCTGTAGCTTTCATCTGCATCTGTGTACTTTGCAAAATTTGGTTTGACCATGAAAAGATGTTTAATATCATTTTGTAGAAAAAATAGATTTTCAAAGTACTGTAGAATCACTTTACCAGTGGGAGAACCTTGTGGAAAAGACTTGTTTACTTGCTCTTTTGCATGGGCCCTTATTTTCTTATCATAGTCTGTTTGGACCATCAGTTTATCATTAAATCCATGGATGTCTGGGAGGCTAGCTTCTCTTAATGTTGTATACTTTGTCAGAAACTTTGTTATTGATAGGTTCATAGCCTCACATTTCTCCTCCAAATTATTCATTATGTTTCTTTTTGTGAGGACTTTCTTGATTTGAAGTATTGTCTTAGTCCTATCCTTAATTTTTAGCTCCTCAAGTTCCACTCTGTTTTTACTATTTAAAAATATAATAAGCTTTAAAGCTTGAGATGGTTTATTTTCAAGTTATTCCTTTGTCTTTTGAATCTCTACCTGTGCTGCCAAAAATAAATCTCTTTGCTCATATATAATTTGAAGTGAAGGCCATTGGAGATGTATGCCTTCAATTATTTTTGTGCAAAGGTAGTTTTTTATGTAGGACACTTGTTCACTAAAGTTCACTTACTTTTGCAAAGTCTGTATGTGTTCTTCAAGTCTTTTTTCCCTTTGTTTATGTCCCTTTGATGTTATTAAAGAATTTCTATTATATGATTCAAGAGTTTGAATGGTCTTATTTAAACCATTGATTTCATTATTCTTAAGGGACATCTCCTCCATGGCTTTCACTATCTCTGCTGCTCCACCTGTTTGCTGTACCTGTGTAGATGATGATTCTGTGTGGGAAGTAGTATTTGATTTCATTGATACTGCAGTTACCAATGACCCTTTGGGTGCCAACTTGTCTCCCAATGTAGAAGGAACAACAACAGTAACAATAGGGATAACTGTGGGAATAGGGGGAAAATCACTTTCTTTCAAAACTTCTTTTTCTTTCATAAGGATATCCATTTGATCTTCCATATCCTTGACTTTAGCAGTTAGTTTTAGTATTAATTTTTCCATTTCATCCTTTTCTATTTATTCTTGCAGTATTTATTTTGCTTTTGGATTTTCACTTTGAGGAAGTTTTAATTGTTTCCTGAAAGCAATAATGTCATCATTCTTTTGCTTTATCAATGCTTGAGAAACTTGTATATTTGATGGATCCACCCCTATCTGAAGGAATAGATCTTATAAGGACTTAATCCTTAGCTATTTTGCATGTAAAGAAGCTTTGTCCAGCTTCATCTGATCTTGCATACTAAAAATAGTGTTTTGAATTTGTGTAGCACTCCTAGTTTTATCCACTAATTTTGAATAGAGCATTTCTGATGTATGTCTATGAAATTCTATTTGATCCAGCTCATGGATGCTCTCCGTATCAACTTATAATTCCGTCTTTTTATAATCTAAAACTGTTTTAGGATCTGCAATGTTTGGCTGAAGGAAGGACATGATCATTTTATTAGTCGAAAATCAAAAGCTGTTAATAATCTATCCTTGTGACCTGGTTTTTCTTTGAAAATTTGAGAATAAATTTCTCTTTTGATCTCCTTAATTTGCTTGTGCTTTTGTTTTATATCAGAATCTTTTCCCTCTGCTGTTTTGGAAGAAGAGGGAATTTCTAAATCAACCTGATTTTTAATCATTTGCTTGCCCTGCTTATCTGATGCATCCTGTTCTTTTCCAATTTCTGTCAATTTTTCATTCACTATTACTGTGGACTCATTATTTGCTTGCTAATCATTTGTATCATCTATTTCAATAGCCTTTTCCTTTTCAACAGTAATAATTTTGGCCCTTTTATTGTAAATCAATTTGAACTTGTTCTCAATAATAGTTTCAGCTGAATAACCTTTCTCCTCTCTGCCTCTTTTACTTGAAGTTTCTGTCTGTTTGAAGACCATCATTACCTGTGCATTATCTGATTTTTCTATTTCTGTATTAGTAGTAGGGTCTACTAATGTGTTTTACACCCATTCTATTTGATTGGAAAATTTCTCAATATTTGGTTTTGAATCATGTATAAAAGGTGGAAGCTTGCATTTGATCTTTATAGCACTGAGGAAACCCTGGGGGTCATAATTCCACTAAAAACTTTCTTGAAATTGATATTCTAATAATATTATGGATATTTCTTTTTCAGCCTCCCTATTGTTTACTATGAAATGGCCAATCTAGTTCTTCAACTTAAACTGAGTATTTTTCTTTGAATCCATGAAGTTTATAGCATCTGCATTTAAAACTTGCCTTAAATATTCCAATGAAAAAACCCTGATGGTTAAAAATTCAGGTAACTTATAAGGGGAAAAATTGGTTCCAAATATTATTATTTCTGTGTGTCTCTCATATAAGTACCAGTCTCCTACTTTGCATTGTTCAGATAGTTGTAATATTCTTTTCATTTCCTCACTCACTCTGGGCTGTTTTGATTTGTAAATCAAATTCATGGCTGGCCTTATAAACAAGTCTGAAAAATATTTGTAACTGAATTCATTTCCTTCCTTTCTGAGCAAGGATGTCTAAAATATTACTGATAGAGGTTGGCCCTCTACATTAATATTTTGTAAAGCAATGGGAAAATGCTCAGCTTGAAAAAATAGAAACAAATGGAATAGATATGATGAATATCTAAAAACTCCTTCATTAGGAAATGTTGTCAACTAATGATTTATGCTATCAACAATGAATCTAGCAAAATCAAAGACCATGGAAGGAGGCTGCCCAGGAGAAAATGTACATAGAAAACCAATGATGGATGCATCTGTGAATTCATCATTAAAGTATCCTAGTATAAATGATAACATGGAAATCACCCGTCTAGAAGCTTCAGGGACATTTGAAGTGGAATAAGGAGGATTAACCTTTGGGATGTCTACATATGCAGGCATGAAATTCTGAAAGACCATAAATCTCTTAGGAAAATCCATCCCTAAATATAACTGGGTCAATGATTCAATAGACAATGGAACTACTCTGGGATCAAATTTTATTTGAAGCATCTCATTTATAGATTCTGCTGTAACGGAAAACAAACTCTCCCTCTCTGCATTGAAAATGTATCTTTGATCAAGAACATAATGCTGTTAACACACTCTGACAAGGTCTTGGGCTGGATGAGTGACAGGAACTATGTATTTGGGCAAATTGGACTCCCAAATAGGTATGAAATCTTGATTTTTATCCAAAAATTTACTATGACACCAGTTATGAATCTCTATTAGAATAAATTCCACTATAGGGTCTACAATATTGTAATCTAAATCAGTTAAAGGAATGCTTTCTTCAGTGGAAATTGGAGGTTGAAGGGGATTAACAGTGGCAGTAGTGTTGGCAGTGATTACTGGAGTAGGTTTATTTATTTTTGATGATTCAGGCTTGGAAGGCTTGACTGTCATAACTTTAGAAGCTTTGGGACCCCTAGCTTTAGGTGTAGTCTGCTTCTTGGTCATTTTTAGGGTAACTAAAGCAAGATTATACTGTTTGCAGTAGTTAATTTATAGAAACAGAGGAATCTTAAGCAAACCTGGGAAAATTTAAGAATCTGGAAATTTGAGCAAGAATTCAGGACAGAAAACACAGGTTTTATGGATGGATAAGACTGAAAAAAGGTATTTTTTGGCTTTCTGTGCATTTTTAAATCCTTTTGAACCGTGGAATTTGTCTTTCAATGGTCTAGAATTGAGAAATTGGCTTTAAAATTGAGCTTTCCGCAAATGGCAATTTCTAAGAAAAATTTGCGAGGGTTTGCCCTCTTTTTCAAGGTTTTGGACACACTAGGATTGGAAATTCAATTATTTGTATCTTAATTCATTTGTTTGGTGGTTCAAATCATGAACTTTGCAGGTCAAATTCAGAAAAATACCTGATTTACGGTGTCTTGATAATCGAAAAGGGTTTTTGGTGGTATCTTCGGCTTTAAACTAGATTTTTTAACGTAAAGGATGGCTTCAATGTGCTCCGGATATGAAAACAATGGTTAAATCCAGCTTCGGGGCAATAATTTGGTCAAACAGGGGCTTAGGGTTCTTTACACAGTCGGGCAGAGTTTTCTTACCAGTCGGGACTGCACAAATACATATGAAAAATGATATATTAAAGGTTTAAACTTTAATATGAATCAACATAGAATGCATTAAATGCAGGTCTAATCCAAGGCAGGAGGTAGTTTTGATTTTTCAAATGCGAAAAACCATTGGTGGGTTTTGCGTCGGGATAGAGTGGTAAGTTTTTTTTTTCAAATCAAACGCGATCAAATAATATGGTGCCACGTTGCATTGGGTGGTTTCATAAAACAACTCATTTTGCACGTTTTTGAGCTCAGGGCCATCTATCAGTTTCAGAGTGCGAAACAGATCATGTGCCATTGGATCTAAAAAAATGGGAGCAAAAGGTCGGGATTTGATGGGAAGGTGTGGGGAAAATATTATGGTGGGGCCAGGGCAGCTTTATACGATGGCGCAAAATATAATAAAACGTTTGTAAAAATAGACTTTATAACCAAGGTTTTACTATATGGAATGGTTTATATATAAGCGGGTATAATGCAAAGGTTTTGTTGGGAGATGTTATATATATAAAAAAAGTTCATATATATGGTAAAAGAGCGCGTGAGGCGAGTTTTAACCAAGGTTAGGATATGGTAAAGCTTAGAATGATAATAAGCTTTTTATAGTGGCGCAGATGAAAAAACTTTAGGATAAATGATATAAGAGAGGTGATGTGGTAAAGCTATATTTTTCCGATATCTTTATTTATATTTATATTTTATTATATATTTATAGACCATGGAGGGGTTCAATAATTATATGGGACAAGATTTTTTATATATGGTTAGTTTTAGACCAAAGGGGGTATTTTTTGGGTTTTTAATTTAACACGTGGATATTTAACTTCGGTCAAAAATCTTATAATAGTGGGGTTTTAGGGATAATAAAATAAAATGATTTATAATAACAGGACAAGGACTCTTTATAGGGAATTAATAGATAATTTAGAAGTTAATATGAAAAGGGGACAATGAGAACACCAAAATGTAATTACATAACTTAAGCAAAGTGATAATGTAATAAGAAAAAAGCTTTAACCGTTTATAATTTAACCGCTTTAACTTAGAATATAATACTTTTGGAGGGTTTTTATGTATGAATGAAGGACATTAGTCAAGGGAGATTTTATTTTTCATTAAGTAAAAGGTGTTTACTTATGAATTTTGAAGTGCAAATGGATGAATGTAGGATTAATTTATGACAATTAGGGATTAGCATAGAAATTCAACGCTTTTAACTTAATAGTCATTGAGAATTGGGTCTGGTCCCAACAGAAGTCAGAGAAATGCTTTGAGCCTCTTTGACTGAAAGTATAGAATGCAAAATAAATATAGGGGAGGGGAAATTAGTGATTTTTGCCCGGTGAAAGTATTTACATGATTCTCCCACTTCTTTCTACCTACCCAACTTTTAATCTAACATTTTTTCTTCCATTTTGTAGGTGCATTTGAGCTAGCAACCTTGAACATTTTATTCTTTTGAAAACAATAAAAACTATTTAAATCTACCTTATATCATCCGAGGGCTCAGATTAAACTGATGAGCACCTCTTTATTCTCTACCTATCTACTAATTAGTTAGGATTAAACTGTCTAACTAATTTTTATTCACTATTCTACAACAATAAAATTGAAACATGACAAGTCAAGATTAAGCAGTTTAACTCATCATGGATTATGGCATTTATTGACACTCTGCCATAATCATCAGTAACAAAGTAAAAAGTAGCGGTATTTGAATTTGCACACTTTCATGTTTATTTCTTTTTCTTTTGGGGTATATTATTTTTTTTCTAAGTCCTTTGATATTTCTTTTAGGACTTTTAACCTCTTTTTGATTTTCTATATATACATATATTTTTTTTTTCTTACAAAATATGGGAAAAAAAATGTGGACAGTAAAGTATGTACATATTTACAAGACTATCATAAGTCAATTCCAAACTATGAATCCTATACTTATAGGACCCTAACACCTGAAAAACTCATTTTTCAGGAATGGCTGCTACAGCTCTTGAAATCAGCACTTGGATCCCTTATATTTGAGTATCTAAGTCCTAAATCCAAGAGGATATCAGAAATAATTCTTTCTAGGTCAGTTATACAGGTCTCCCACACCTACTTGCCTTGAGAAAGTGCCCAATGAGGGACTGCAGCAATGTATAAGCACTCTATTAGAGCAGTAGTAGGCTAATACCACATGTAATATGTTAATAAACACTTTTCTAAGAGAAATATATGTAGCAGCAAGGAAAGGGATCTATTGCTTTAACCAAAAGTGGGGAAAGACAGTGATTTAAGCCCTAAAAAGGTCATTTTCAGAAATCTCCATAAACACATAGGAAAGTGACGGTTGGATCTGTTAGCTTAGGGCAAGAGGGACTCCAATACCAAATTTCAGCTCAAACAAATCATTATATCTATGTTAAACAGACCTCTCACTCACGAAATGACTTAAAAAGCCTGATTTCCCATGACTTAGAGTATGCAGAAATTACTGAAGCACAGAAAGCGTGATTTTCTAAAGGGGTTAACTCTAATAGGGTTTTAAAATCAGTAAATTGGATCAAGGATATGCATCAAAAATTTCTTAATATAAAAGAAAAGAATTTACATGAAGAATGCCTCAGATTGAGGTGCTGCAACAATGGATTGTGGGAAGCACCGCTATAAAGTTGCAAAAGTTCTTTCTCAAGGGAGTGGCCTAATATAGAAATTGGGGCCCAATGCTGGCCAAGAAACTCATATGATATAACATGCCTCCTTGGAGCCATGACCTACAAAAACATGGTGTAAGAATGCATGAAATCAGAATATAAAGCATTTGTAACATGATCATGTTTTCCACCAATAATCCTTCTCCTATCCAGGGAGTGGTGCAAGGATTTATTCTCTTCCTCAATAGAAGGAAGAGAGGACTGATATAAATCTCCCTTAGAGTAATGTGGCTGGTCCATCTTTACATTCTTCATGCATCTTTGACAATGATGATGTAGCTCTCCTTGAAAGTCCCCACAACAATAGCTCCTCAAGTTGATTTTGTTGATCCTCGTAGAAAAGAGTTGGCTGAAATAGAACTCCCCCTTTTTTATTTCTTCCATGCCAAAGGTGACATGTGGAAAGCTGCCCTTCCCATGTTGCTTTTGCCACAGCGCAGAATGAGTGGGTGTAGATGATGTTGAGAGGATTCTTCTCTCCTCCTTGGATCTACCCAAGACTCCAAGTGTTGTGCCAAACTCTCCCAAGGTCTCCACTCCCCTATCATAAATGAATGATGCCTCAACATGTGAAGCATCCTTCCTCCTTTTCTGATCCAGTGGTCTCCTTGGTGAAATCTCCCCATATAGTGAGACATTCTCAACAAGAGATGATTGAATATATGAATGGATAAAAGTCTACATGCTTCCACTGCGCAATCCAATGACCTTATTAGGTGCATCACCCTCCTGCCATGGATAGGGATGAGGTTGAATTTCTCCCCTATCTCCTCCTTATTCCTCCATGGTTCTACACCTCCTTATCAATGGCACATGTAGGTCATGAATTGTGCCTTGATCTCCACACATCTCCCATAGTAAGACACCAATTTCTTCACGTCTTTGAAGATCTTTGCACTTCATGAAATGATAAATTACACCTCCAATGGGATCTCTTGATGAGACCTCCTCCTTGTGCATGACCTTCCAAAACTAATGAGGTCTTGGATATGCTACAAGTAGAAGTCTCTCTTTGAGCTGTGGCAGGCTCATTGAGAGAGTGTCATCTAGAGAGGAGAAAATGTTTCTCACCTCGAGATGTCTACCTTTTGACATCTCTTTCTTCATAGCTCCCTGAATGAAGTTATCATCTGAATGTTACCATGAGGAATGGGTCCTTCTATCTTCAATATTGTATTTGGATAGTGCAGTGCACTTTCTACTCTAGATTAGCAGTAAGTGATGATCCTGGGTCATACAAAGACAAATTTCCAAGGCTTCCCCTTAGATTTTCTGAAATGATACCAAATGGAAATTCAAGCATACCTTGGTGAGTCTCAGTAATATTTTGTAGGGCTGCAAGAGTTCTTCTCTTCAATATGTTGTCTAATCCAACTACTGCTATAGATGGCTACCCGTCCATGATGGTGACAGTGCTGGTACAAGTCTCCTCAAATGGAGAAGAGGACTCCTCCTCTAATCTTCTATTGTCAAACCTCCTAATTACTTGATGCAGAAAATCATAAAGAGTAGATATACTTTCATGGCTTACAGAGCTGATCCACCAAGAGCTTTCTTTGCCCTTCAGGTGTAGCACTAAGATCTCTACAGCTTATTTTTCCACTACTGGATGCAGTAAGAAAAATGCCTCTAGTTTCATCACCCAAGTCTCTACTGCATAGTCGAGTGATACATCAAATGTAGACAACAAGAATCTATTGCCTCTTATCATCCTCTTATTTTATGGCCTCTCCTCTTCTTTAAATTGAATAAACTGAGGAAGATCTAGAGTCTCTTTGGAAGCTCTAGGCAGATGTTTGTACTCTTCCAAGTACTAACTTAGAATCTCCTGTTCTAAGTGCTCTTCAGGCTCCTCATACTTCCTCAAAGAATAGGAAGTGCATGGCTCTTCTTCTTCTCCTTGAAACCTTCTAGAGGCCTCACTGTAGCTTTCTCCTCCTTGAAACCTTCTAGAGGTCTCACTACAACTTTCTCCTCCTTGAAACCCTCTTGGAGTTCCATTCCATCTCTCTTCTTCCATTGGTTGAACCTCCTTGGAGAGTCTCTTCATAGATCTGAAAATGGATGAGAGTAATATCATCATCTCCATCATTCTAACCTTGCTCTTTTCTTTATAGTACTTTTTCTTGAAGCCCACAGGCTGAGCCAAAGATCTTGCTCTGATACCACTGTAATATTCCTAATTTGGAACAGCTAGCAAGGCATGCCTGAAAAATGCATTTTTTAGGAATTTTTGCTACAAATATTTAAATCAGTAGTTGTATCCCTTATATCTGAGTATCTAAGTCCTAAATCCAAGAGGATATCAGAAATAATTCTTTCTAGGTGGGTTATACAGGTCTCCCACACCTAGTTACCTTGAGAAAGAGCCCAATGAGGGACTGTAGCAATATATAAACAATGTATTGGAGTATTAGCAGGCTAATAATGCATGGAATCATCTAATAAAAAAAAAATTAATAGAAATATATGCAGCAGCAAGGACAGGGATCTATTCCTTTAACAAGAAGTGGGGAAAGACAGTGATTTAAGCCCTAAAAAGGTCATTTTCAGAAATATGCATAAAAAAAAGGAAATTGACAGTTGGATATGTTATATTAGGTCACGAGGGACTCCCATATCAAATTTCAGCTCAAAAAAATCATTATAGCTAAGTTAAATAGACCTCCCACTCTCGAAATGGCTTAAAAACCCTGATTTCCCATGACTTAGAGTATGCAGAAATTACTGAAGCTCATATAGCATGATTTTTTGAAGGGGTTAAATCTAATAGGGTCTGAAAAATAATTAATTGGATCAAGGATATGGATCAAATATTTCTTAAGAGAAAAATAGATAATTTACATGAAGAATGCCTGAGATTGAGGTGCTGCAACAATGGATTAAAGTAGGAAAGCTTAACAGCATAAATTTCAGGAGGATGAAGAAATATTTTATTACATTTCAGATCTAGGATGGATCTGAAAATAAGAACATAAATCTATTACAGATCTATAAGCCAAAGAGGCCCTTCTTTACACTCCCCTTGGGGATCTCAGCAAATGATGCACCACGGTGAGTAGATCTGAGATCTAAGGCACAGTTTTGCAGTAGTATTTAGTAATTTTGTAGTATATACAACAGTAACAGATCATATCTTAAGGGTACATTGATTTTTTTGCCAATCCATGGATCACCTCAGTGAAAGGAAGGATCCTTTCCACTAGAGATCTCTCCTTCGGGAGAATTTCTAAACCCCCTGCAACTCGGCTCTACAAAGAGGATGCAGTATCTTCAAGGAACTATGCAAATGGTGATGTAGTATTCTTGGCCTGATGCCAAGATAAAAAACTAAAGCTCAACCGATGGATGCACTTTTCCAAGAGGTTAAAAGACACACTCACTCAGAAGAGGCTCCAATACAAGCTAAATCTGAACATATCTAGTTCTTCACTTGCTGCAGCTTACGTAAGCAAGAAAAAACTCACTGGATCTATGTTGCAATTGGAAGTAGAAGCTTGGTCTCCAAGCAGATAGTGGACAAAGCAGGACGATATCTCCTCCAAGAGCTACTCCATGAGGGGAAGTGAATTCCTAAATAGGAAACTGTCACAATCCTTTGCTAAACAGCCAAGAGAATGTGGATTTTTCTAAGAAGAAACAATCCTCTAAAATCAGATAATAATCGACAACCTTCTTAGGTTTCCCTCTCCTTCCTTTTATAATATTAGGGTTTGAAAAACCCTAAACCACCTTCATTCATTTAACCCTGTTCACATGGAGGACCTCCTTCTAGAACTGCACTAATCATCCATGAGGTTCAATGCATCTGGACTATGTTGTGATTTGGTCCTATTGACCCAGTCAAATGGCTCAATCCCGTTTCACACACAAGTGGATTTTATTAAGACAACCCTGATTTGTCTTTGTTCACATTGGGCATTGATTTATTTTGATATTTTCAGGAGTTTACATGTCCTCCTTTAAATTTTATTCATCAAGTAAGAAAATCAAAACAAAATGAAATATTCCTATTAGCTTGGGCTAATTAGGAATATTATAGTCCTCCCCTCCAAAATGTTGCTTGTCCCCAAGAAACTGATAAGGTAAGTGCTGCAACACTTCTCTTCCTTCTTTGGTGACACCAACATGAGATAATCTCCCCCCAAAAGCCAAGTGTTCACCCATCCATCTATCCATGTCTTGCTCCTCCAAAGTTCTCATGAGATGTAAATAGCTCATCCCATAAGGAGGCAGTAATTCATATGAAACAAGCGTGGTTTTCCCCATGCTCTCTCTGAAGTGTGAAATAGAAAATACATGGAGAGTGGTCATCCCATGAGGCACATGCCATCCTTCCTTCCTTCCTCCATACATTCCCATAAAAAGTATAAGTGCATCATCAAGATAGAAAATCAAAATAATGCACATGAAAACAGAAAATTGTACATATGGAGGTGGGTCATAGTCCCACATGTGGAACCAACTCAAGGCATCCCCTGCTTGCATTAAATATAGATATGGTAAGTGGTTCTCCCACCAATTACTTGCTGCCCACACCATATCACCATGGCTAGAAATGTGATATATGTTTGGTGCTTTGGGGAAGCACCTGTCATGCTACAAAATCTCCATTTTTCTCTCAAGGGAGTGACCCAATACATAAATTTTTGGGGCCCAATGTTGGCCAAGAAGCTCATATGATATAACACTCCTCCTTGGAGCCATGACCTGCAAAAACATGGTGTAAGAATGCATGAAATCAGAATATAAAGCATGTGTAACATCATCATGTTCTTCACCAATGATCCTCCTCCTATCTAGGGAGTGGTGCAAGGATCTATTCTCTCCCTCAACAGAGGGAAGAGAGGGCTGATATAACTCTCCCTTAGAGTCATATGGCTGATCCATCTTTACATTTCTCATGCATCTTTGAAAATGATGATGTAGTTCTCTTTCAAAGCCCTCACAAAAATAGCTCCTCAAGTTGATCTTGTTGAGCCTCATAGAAAAGGGTTGGCTAAAATAGAACTCCCCCTTTTTTACTTCTTCAATGCCAAAGGTGTCTTGTGGAAATTTTCCCTTCCCATGTTGCTTCTGCCACAACGCAGAATCTAAAATGAGAGTGGGTGTAGATGATGTTGAGAGGATTCTTCTCTCCTCCTTGGATCTACCCAAGACTCCAAGTGTTGTGCCAAACTCTCCCAAGGTCTCCACTCCCCTATCATCAATGAATGATGCCTCAACATGTGAAGCATCCTTCGTCCTTTTCTGATCCAGTGCTCTCCTTGGTGAAATGTCCCGATATATTGAGACATTCTCAACAAGAGATGACTGAATATATGAATGAAGAAAACTCTCCGCACTTTCACTGCACAATCCAATCACCTTCTTAGGTGCATCACCCGCCTGCCATGGATAGGGATGAGGTTGAATTTCTCCCCTATTTCCTCCTTGTGCCTCCATGGTTCTACACCTCCTTATCATTGGCACATGTAGGTCATGAATTGTGCCTTGATCTCCACACATCTACCATAGTAAGGCACTAATTTCTTCACATCATTGAAGATCTTTGCACTTAATGAAATGTTGAAGTAAACCTCCAATGAGATCTCTTGATGAGACCTCCTCCTTGTGCATGACCTTCCAAAACCAATGAAATCTTGGATCTATTGCAAGTAGAATTATCCCTTTGAGCTGTGGCATGCTCATTGAGAGAGTGTCATCTAGAGAGGAGAAATTGTTTCTCACCTCAGGATGTCTACCTTTTGAAATATCTTTCTTCATAGCTCCCTAAATGAATTTATCATCTAAATTTTCCCATGAGGAATGTGTCCTGATTTCTTCATTGTTGTCTTTGGACAACGCAGTGCACCCTTGCCTCTCTATATTAGCACTAAGTGATGATCCTGGGTCATACAAAGACAAATTTCCAAGGCTCCCCCTTAGATTTTCTAAACTGATACCAAATGGAAATTCATGTATACCTTGGTGAGTCTCAGGAATATTTTGTAGGGCTGCAAGAGTTCCTCTCTTCATTGTTTTGGCTGATCCAACTACTGTTACAGATGGCTACCTATCCATGATGGTGACAGTGCTGGTACAAGTCTCCTCAAATGGAGAAGAGGACTCCTCGTCCTCTAATCTTCTACTGTCAAATCTCCTGATTACTTGATGCATAAAATCATAAAGAGTAGATATACTTGCATGGATTACATAGCTGATCGACCAAGAGCTTTCCTTGCCCTTCAGGTGCAGCGCTGAGATCTCTACAACTTCTTTTTCCACAACTGGACACAGTAGCAAAAATGCCTCTAGTTTCATCACCCAAGTCTCTGCTGCATGCTCGAGTGATCCATCAAATGTAGACAACAGAAATATGTTTCCTCTTATCATTATCTTACTGTATGTCCTCTCCTCTTCTTTTAGTTGAATAAACTGAGGAATATCTAGAGTCTCTTTGGAAGCTCTAGGCAGATGTTTGTACTCTACCAAGTAATGACTTAGAATATCGTGTTTTAACTGCTCTTCAAGCTCCTCATCGTTCCTTAAAGAATAGGAAGTGCATGGCTCCTCTTCTTCTCCTTGAAACCTTCTAGAGGTCTCACTATAGCTGTCTCCTCTTTGAAAGCTTCTAGAGGTCTCACTACAACTTTCTCCTCCTTGAAACCCTCTTGGAGTTCCATTGCATCTCTCTTCTTCTATTGGTTGGACCTCCTTGGAGAGGCTTTTCTTAGATCTGAAAATAGCTGAGAGTAATATTATCCTCTCCATAATTTTAACCTTGCTCTTTTCTTTATATTACTTTGGCTTGAAGCCCACAGGCTAAGCCAAAGATCTTGCTCTGATACCACTGTAATATTCCAAATTTGGAACAGCTAGCAAGGCATGCTTGAAAAACGCATTTTTCAGGATTAGCTGGTACAGATCTTGAAATTCACACTTGGATACCTTATATATGTGTATCTAAGTCCTAAATCCAAGAGGATATCAGAAAGAATTCTTTCTAGGTTGGTTATACAAGTCTCCCACACCTAGTTGCTTTGAGAAAGTGCCTAATGAGGGACTGCAACAGTATATAAACACTGTATTGGAGTAGTAGTAGGATAATAACATATGGAATATAATAATAAATAGTTTTATAATAGAAATATATGTAGTAGCAAGGAAAGGGATCTATTCCTTTAACCTGAAGTGGGGAAAGAAAGTGATTTTAAAAGCCCTAAAAAGGTAATTTTTAGAAATGTACGTAAAACCAAAGGAAAGTGATGGTTGGATATGTTAGCTTAGGTCAAGAGGGACTCCTATACCAAATTTTAGCTCAAAAAAATCATTATAGCTAAGTTAAACAGACCTCTCACTCTCGAAATGGCTTAAAAACCCTAATTTCCCATGACTTAGAGTATGCAGAAATTACTGAAGCACATTCAGCGTGATTTTCTAAAGGGGTTAACTCTAATAGGATCTGAAAATCAGTAAATTGGATCAAGGATATGGATCAAACATTTCTTCATATAAAAACAAATAATTTACATGAAGAATGCCTCAGATTGAGGTGCTGCAACAATGGATTAAAGCAAGAAAGCTTAACAGCGTAAATTTTAGGAGGTTGAAGTAATATTTTATTACATTTCAGATCTATAATAGATATGAAAATAAAAACATAGATCTATTACATATCTGTAAGCCAAAGAGGCCCTTCTTTACACTCCGCTTGGGGATCTTAGCAAATGATGCACCAAAGTGAGTAGATCTGAGTTCTAAGGCATATTTTTGCAGAAGTATTTAGGAATTATGTAGTATATACAATATTAATAGATCATATCTGAAGGGTACATGGATTGGTTGGCCAATCCATGGATCACCTAAGTGAAAGGAAGGATCCTTTCCACTAGAGATCTCTCCTCCAGGAGAATTTCTAAACCCCCTACAGCTCAGCTCTACAAAGATGATGCAGTATCTTCAAGGAATTGTGCAGATGGTGATGTAGTATACTTGGCCTGACGCCAAGATAAAAAAATTGAAGCTCAACCGATGGATGAACTTTCGAGGGGGTTAAAATAAACACTCACTCAGAAGAGGCTCCAATACAAGCTAGATCTGAACAGATCTAGTTCTCCACTTACTACAGCTTACAAAAGCAGGCAAACCCTCACTGGATTTGTGTTATAGTTTGAAGTAGAAGCTTGGTATCCAACGAGATAGTGTAAAAAGCAGGACAATATCTCCTCCAAGAGCTACTCCATGAAGGGGAAGGGAATTCCTAAACAAGAAACCCTCACAATCCTCCGCTAAACAGCCAAGAGAATGTGGATTGTAAGTAGACAAAATCCTCTAAAATCAGATAATAATCAACAACCTTCTTAGGCTACCCTCTCCTTCCTTTTATAATATTAGGGTTTGCAAAACCCTAAACCACCTTCATTCATTTAACCCTGTTCACATGGAGGACCTCCTTCTAGAACTGCGTTGATCATCCAAGAGGTTCAATGCATCTGGACTGTGTTGTGATTTGGTCCTGTTGACCCAGTAAAATGGCTCAATCCCATTTCACGCACAAGTGGATTTTATTAAGATAGCCCTGATTTGTCTCTGTTCACATTGGGCATTGTTTTATTTTGATATTTTCAGGAGTTTACATGTCATCCTTTACATTTTATTCATGAAGTAAGAAAATCAAAACAAAATGAAATATTCCTATTAGCTTGGGCTAATTATGAATATTACAGTAGGCTGAAAAGGAAAATGCAGATCTACTCAAATATGGAGCTCAGATGATGCCAAGATTCAAGGTCTGGCCAATGTGGTGGATTCCCAAGAGAACCCAGACAGGATTTTCCAGATCTACAACTTTGGAAAATCACCCTCCTAGGATTTGATCCTTGATCTGTTGGGAATTATAGATCTAAAGCTAGATCTAACAAATAGATGGTTGAAATATGTCACAAGGTCAGATCTAAGCTTGAAAGGTTGATCCCTCCTTCAAATCTACAAGCTAGAAGCTCTAGATATAGCTTCTCAATCCTCTAATGACGATTACAGCTACTGTAACACAACTGGAAATAGAAATTGCACTATGAGGGAAAGAGAGGCATTATGCCTACTGAAATATGCAACAATAAATGCCAGGCTGATGGAAAAACATATGGAAAGTTGAGGGAATGATCCCTCACAAGCTTACTAGCTGAAATGCTAGCAACTTCCTTCCTCATTTTTGGATCTGCAAAATGTACAGTGTAATTCTTGAAGGTATTATTTCTACTAGGAGGTCAGTAAATTTTTGCCTGATGCCAGATCTGAAATGAAGCTCTGGCAATGCTAATTTATAAGACCATGTTCATAGGAATAAACCTTCACAAGTTCTCCAGCTGAAGTACTGAATAAAACTTCCACCTTCCAAACTGATCTTCAGAAATCTGCAATTTCTAAACGTGAATGTTCTGCATAAAAGTGGGAAAAGATATGTGGCACAAATTCCTGATGTAGAATGAAGTATAATACTCTTTCTAGAGCTACTCAAAGAAAGAGGTGGGATTCCCAACCAAGAACACCCTGTGCTAAACAGCACTTGCAATCTCTGCTAAACAGCCCAAGAAAGCAATAGAATGTCACATGATAGTTCTAGATCTAAAAACATCCTCAACATCAATAATCACAAGCATTCCTTCATCTTTTCCTTCATATTATTTATAGAATGTTTGAGCCTTCCCATGCCTTGGCACTCATCTAGACTGCGTTGTGCATGTGGACAGGATCCTCCATGCTTGACTACACTATTTGACCAAGTCATCCATCATGTCTAGGTGCAGTGTACACCCTCTCCATCATGTGTGCATTAATTGCACAAATTCCTCCATCTTCTTATCATGAATTCTCCATGATCTTCTGTTTGACATCTTCAAGATCTTAGTTGACTGTATCAACCTCCATGATCTATCTCAATTAATGAGACATAATCTCCAATTTCATTCACATTAGTAGTTTCTCAACTACCTCATAATGTATATCTAGGCTTAATAAATCCAAATTCACACACAAAAAGTGGATATTTATTCATATTGATGATTATTGGTCCCTCCGCCATTTTATTTACTTAATTCATTAAGAAAGTCAAGAATTCTGATATTCCAAATATTAGGTGAAAATTTTGGAATATTACAGTCAAGAGGCATATGCTTGTAAAGGAAAATGGAACACTTGAGAAGGAAAAGCACTAGTGGAACAATTTTATATCATGAATTAATGGAATTATTGAAAATTTATTTAGAATGCGACACCTAAGATACACATGAAAAATGTGTTTTGATCCGTGGTGGAAGTATGCAAATACTGACACTCACACACACAACACCATATGTACATAACACCATATTTACAACACACACACAACACCATATGTGTATAGCATTGCATATACAACATGTACATAGCACCATAAGTACACAACACCACATATCCAACACATGCACAACACCATATGTATAAAACACTGCATATCCAACATGCGCACAATATGATAAGTACACAACACTGCATACCCAGCATGTACATAACACCATCTATACCTAACACTACATATGCAATACACACTCAACACCATATATGCTACAAACATACAAGATCATATGCACACAATACTACATATGTTACATGTACACGTCACCATAGGTACAATCACTGAATATACAACATGCACAAATATACACAAAAATAGCATTGCACATACATTGACCACACACTGACTCCACAAAGAAACCTTACCTCGAGTGCCTCTCCACTATCCATGCTTATCCTACAATGTCACAAATCACACTACCTTCACTTTTCCGATGTACCCTTTAGCATTATGTCATAGATTTGTCAAAGTTACTCTTCCAATTGATTCCTTATAAGAACAAGAACTTCTTCATGCCATTCACCTACATAAGAAATCATTCCTCCACAAGAGTGATCCATGGAGACCCTATCAAACAGTGACATAGACACATATATACATACATATATAATTTTTAGCATAAAATATTCATCATCTTGTCAGAAAACGACATACATACATGCATATATACATATAAAAAATAGCATTAAACAATCATGGTCCATGATGGCCCTGTCAGACACATCATATATATATATATATATATATATATATATATATATATATACATTATATAAACACCAACATAATCATGATCACAACATAATTACCAGATATCATAGGGTCAAGGTTAAGAGAACTTCTTTTATCTGTGCACTCCATGCAAAACATTGAGAAAAAATGTTCCAAAAATAAGGCATATGACGCCTTAAATCCATTTAATTTACCTTTTTGGTTACCTTTATATCTATACTACCACCATCCATTTTCCACAATGGACCTAGCTAGTCCAACCAATTTTCATAGTCTTACCTTCCATTGCACTTAATCATGCACCAAGATTTATCCTTGTATTACATTACCTATTGGGTACCAGGAAACTCTCCCCGAGATCCATTAACTTTCCTCTTTCCCAAAAAATTCCCAATAATCTCAAAACCTAAAAGGAAAGAACAAGAGAAAGCAAGAAGAATACAATGAAGAACCAAAACCAATATGACATCGAAACAAAGTTCCATGTTCATGCACTAGATGCAATCAAGACTACAAATAAAGCACAACAGATCAAAAGAGTACTAACAAGCATCACGACTCAATCCCCATTGTTCCAAACACTTCCAAAGGAAATATCATCCTAAGCCTTCTTCAAGATTTCATGAAAATATCTTTCAATCAAATCGCCTCCATCATACTGCCATAAACACATAAATGTTAGTGCATAAATAATATAACAACATACCAGTTATCTTACCTTGTTGTGCCAATCATGTTGCCTTGTAACTAAACGTGCTCATTTCAGTCATATGTTCCAAATATCAAGACAACATATATATCAATTCAAAGCCATCATCTACCAAGATTGACAACTGTGTCATAATCAGCAATCAACTCACATTCATCGGTTATAATACATAATGCCACAATTATCACCTTCTTGCTTGCAAGTATATACTGACTATCAGAGCACATATAAGTTATCAAAACCGCCTTAAATCAAGATCATTCCTTCATGAAATCTTACAGACACATATACTCATATTGTGGTGTTAAATAAACCTTCAAACAACTATAAAATTACCATATTAAATAAATCAATTAGATGACATAATGAACACCAAACACTCAACACGATATAGATGCAATAATCCAATAGTTGAGTACCAAATACACAATGTAAGAAATCTCATACTTTAATGTATCTCAGGGGAGGCTATCTTGTCTCCACAATCAATCTAGGTTAGAAGAATATAGATTCACAACACATCAACTCCAACCTAAATAAGGTCATGGTATCCATAACAATAAATAACTAACATGGTCACATCTTAAGCTCATAAACATTCTTCATTCATGCATACAATCACATATGCACAACCAATCTAGAAACAATATAACACACTATCATAATTAGGTTGAATCATACATGAATGTCATAATCATAACCCACTACATAGGCCAATCCAAATTCGCATGATACACATAACATAAAAATATTAATGCAGTAACCCTAATCATCAATTTAAATAACATATAACAACAAAAAGTTAACATATAACATTGTCATCAACAACATATAACATACTCATCAAGTTAATAACATGCCTGACTAAGCAACGCATGTACGTATGATCACACTAATCAACTATCATCTATCATAACATCAACAGAATGAGACACATACATATAACCATAGTGCATATGACTACATTGATCAACCAACATTTCACACATGTAACCATAATAACAATAGAATGACAAACACATAACTAACCTTAATGCTTACAACAACCATGAATCACATACCTTCATGGCAAGCATAGAAACTTGTATGATGATCTTCTCTTACCCGAAAATCCATTGTTGCAACATCACCTTGATGATATGCATCTCGTACTCTATCTCAACCAACACATCAACCTCATAACATACAAAAACATCATGATGACCTAATTGCATACAATTACCTCATGCACAACAACCTCAATCAATCCAATGCCAACTTGACCATTTGCATCCACTTGACATGCATAACAAATCATGAACGACCAATGCATGTCCCACATATAGCATCACATGAGCAAGAATATCTAGACTACACATAAGCATGACCAATATGTGACTTAGCATAAATAAGAAATCCATACAGAATATTTAGAAATATGTAAGCAAGTGTGCATGGACCATACATAAGCATGAGTAACACATAACCAATCATACACTCAAGAAATCATTCTGAAAACAACACCATCCGCCCCTCCATGGCGACACTAGTGCCACCATGGCCAACACACCATAGATAAAACAAGTACATATAGGCCAAAATCATACTAAAAACATACGCAATTAACATAAATGCATGACCAACACACTTCCCATCCAGTTTGAGGGTTGACCTTGGCTTTGATACCACTCTATGGTATTAGATATCATGCAAAAAGAACATAAACCAAACAACACCACCATGCATACACAACAAGAACATAGAACATAATCATGATGAATGCATATCAAATTTACATGTATGCACGAAAAACACACATAGACCAAGGAGAGCACAACCACACTCTAATACCACTCTGTAACACCATGTTCCTTTAGCTACTGAAGTAACCAGAAAAATGGGTAAAAATTTGATGAGAGGCTATTGATATGATATTCAACACCCTAGATAAATTTTAGGGAGTGGAACAGATGGAAACATAATAAATAGACCTTACACTGCATCATTGGCATCCCCAAGTGGTAACCCAACCTTCTAGGGCCTTTTTTCCTGAAGGGGAACTGATTTTTGACGTATTTGAGGCTTAGCCACAAGCATGTAAGGGATAGGGAGTGGTTGTAGACCCTTATTCATGGGATTTCCTTGTCAAAGATATGGTTATGGCCCCAAAAGCTCAATACTATGCATGCAACTCTCATATTCATGCCACATTTTTAGCCACGAGTCTAGGTCACTACCCAGAACTTCCTGTAACTTCCAGAGAGGGTAAATAACATTAAAAAAAATACAAGGAAGAAATCACATGATTGAGAACTCATCTGACCCGACCCAACCATGCCAGTCATTTTGTCAAACATGTCACAAAAATTGCATTTATAGGTGTAAACAACATAATTAAACATAGGGGTCTCTTACAAAGCTGAGAATAGAGAAGAACAATTCCTCCCCTATATCATAAGCTACAATATAGTCTATTAGACCACACATACATTGCGCATTAATTTATAGGTAAAAACATAGATAGAGCCATACATCATGAGTGATAAAATACATGTTTATAACCAACATATAAGAAATAAAAATACAATCGATATAACAACAAATAAATCCACACATAAACCAATACATTTGCATATCCAATACTAGAGGAATGAGCTCTTCATTATTGTATGTAAAAACCAACTAGAGATGCGACTTCCACATTCCACCCAACCAAATATTGGTTGAACCAAGTATCGCTTCTACCAATCACCCCTCTGCCATACTCTAAGCATGAATGTGGGACTTTCTCAAACACACCAATCAACACTAACCCATATCTACAGCAACCAAACTCTATCAACCTAAAAACCAGTGGTTCCATCTCATGGTCGGACATCACTTACCATCACGGATTGGTCTCCACCCAAGTTTTTCCTGGGTTGTAGAGAATTTTTCCAACCAAGTCTCCAGGACTAGTAACTTAACCCACTGAGGGTTCTAGATTGTTTTTCTGGCCAAGGCTCCAGGACTAGTAACTAAACCTAACAAATATTCATCGAGCTCTAGAGCGTTTGTACAACTAAGCCTCAAGGAACTAATAACTCAACCCAACAGCTAAAGGAATCATGAGAACCAACCAGAAAAAAAAAAATTGAAATAAACCCATAATACCATGAATGTCGAGGAAATGGCAAGACTAGGAAATCCACATGCATACACCATGCATACCAAAACTAGGAAGGAAAAATATACATGAAGCTCGACACCTGCAATCAAATCATGTTGTATTTGTTGATTCTGATATCCACCTACTCTATCATGCTCTTCCTTTTCCTTCTTGCTCCAAATCGTCAAGTATCCACACAATCCAAGAGTGAACGAAGAAAACTCTAAGTATCCAAGAGTATGAGAGAGAGAGTCAGAGAGAGAGAATAATGATAGAGCTCTAAAAGGGCACTCACAAAAGGTTACGAACTGATCCTCATCATCCTTTTTATTAATGAAGCCTTTATTTTCTTCATTTTCCTTATTTTCCTTCATTTTCCTCCTCGCATGAAACCTGACCTTTCACCCCCCTTTTCTCCTATTTTCCATTATTTTTATATATAAAATTCCAATTAATGCCTCATGCCTTTCCAATGCCTTTGCTAATTTCCTTAGCCATAATAAACCGAAATGAACACTCGCTATGATTGTTTTCCGACCATTCATCTTGGAATATATGTCCCATCGACCATGGTATTAAATACTTTTAGATGACTTTTTACAAGGGTTGTTACACCTTCCTTGGCACGAGAGAAGTCTAGGTCAATTTTTTTGAGGAATCTATTTTCCCTTTTCCTCATGGATCAATATGATATACCCACACTAGGTAAGAATTACTAGTTTTTTTTTAATTGCAATGGCTTAGTGGTTGGATAAATTAGCTCGCAATGCCTTATTACATGCCTCTGTCTCCTTTGGTTCTCCTCTAAGGCAGATTAGTCAATCGAAAGGGTGTATCTTATGAATTAGTACCCAAAGTTTTTTTGAGTTCTTTGCTCTAATTTTTTCTACATGGTGTTGTGGTGTTCACCCTAAAAGGCGCAATTGTGTACTAGGAGAGCAACGATTTCTGGTAAGGATTTCACGAACAACTCGCTTATTCGACAATTTCACTTATAAATTTTGGGTTTTATTAATCTTGGTTTCTTCCTTAATTATCATTCAAATTAAGGTTAACAAATTTCTGACTCTTACCTTCTATGGGCTTGTCTTAGTTTATCAAAATATGTTTCCAGTTCCTTCTCATTCATAGAACAATAATATTTTTTTCTTCTAAGAACTAATTACACTCGGAAATTTGTTTCTAAAATTTTAGTTATTAAATGGTACAGGACTTCCTTTAAAACATAGATTTATTCATAAATTAAATAATTATGATTTATCCTCACATCATTCGACTATGCAAACACTTAATAATTCATATTTATATCAATTCATAGAGTAATACAAAGATTAGCGAGCTCCCTAGAAAAAAAAAAAACACAAAAATTATTACCAATTTTTGAGCTCATAAATAAAATAAATGACTATCAAACCAGAATTTTTGCTGAGAGAGGAAACTTAAGAATAACACATTATTATTGAATCTACCATAGAATTGTATTCCTTAGTTCGTCCCCATTTTTAGATTTAACATGCCAAGGTATAAAAAACACTTATTGGTCCTTGCAAGAGGAATTTTATGCCTTTCTTCCATAAGGGATTTTTCCTTTAGTAACATCCCACTTTTGTGGCTTTTCTCAACCACTGGCCTAGGCTCGTTTTTGCACTAAAGCTTGAATTTACCTCCCGTGATGATTTATGGTAATCCCAACTTAGCATTTATCCCCAGCTAAGCACTTAAGTGATTTTTCTCTCCCATCCATTAACTTTATATAGAATAACTTCTATAACCTTTTATCATGAAAGATGAAACCTCATAATCAAGTGTCTATTCTCAAGTATTTTGAATCTCATTTATTATTGATAAATGTTTATTTACATAAGTATTCCATCACAATTCATGGCTTTTTGTGCCATCATCATTAGGGAAAATTTTAAGAGCCTCCCTAAATTTATATGTATAATAAATGGTTGAATCCCTATGATACATAGGAAAAATGGAAGGTGATTTTATTATCAATATATTATGTGTGTGTGTGTGTGTGTGTGTCTATATATATATATATATATATATATATATATATATATAGGCAAATCTCTCACCAATAGATTATATTACCTTATAAAATTATGGTGAATTCACTAGTAAAAAATGGAAAATCACTAAGAAATACTAGGGTTGTTGTAGTTACTTGGAAATAAGAGGGTATTGAATAAGAAACTATAAAACAACTTGACTACATTTCCCATGAATCATAATAGACTTAAAATTTACAATCATACGTGCCACTCTAGTGATTAAACCATACATATCTGGAACCAACAGTTTCTGCCTAACAGTTGCTTTCAAAAGTGATAGTGAAATCATAGTTGAGATACTCACTAAATTTTTAAATATTGGTGGTTGGAGAAGCATATTTAATGGATCATATTATATGGTTGTATTTTCATGTCTCAAAAGCATAACAGGTAAATTAATAGAAGACCGCATCCTATCACCCTTTCCTAATGTTAGGACCATATTAAAAACTGAGGTAATATTACTACTGTGAATATCAGTATATGGAAGGGGAAGTCTCAATAGTCAAGACAAACATTTCCCAGAATGTGATATAAATACTTCATACTTAGATTTCAAAAAATAACGTAATAGTTGCATAAAAGGGTCTAACATTACTATTAAATATTAATCACTCTTATCTACTTTTAATTTTTTCATATGGTTCTCAAGAAGTATCAGTGAAAACATTGAAATTAGATACCTATTGGTTGTATGTAGCTTATCATCAGTAGGCCCATTCATTGAATTTTTATACGAGTCCAATGATCTTTAAGATACTAGGACATGTTTAACAAACAAATAATTCTTCCCACTGATATTTTCTTCCTCCATACCATCGTCAATCAATGTATAGACAAAAAAAATTATGCCTTACTTGATGATGCATTAGCCTAGAGATTGGTTTCTAAATAGTGTAACATGGACTCAATCTTGACTTTTTATTTTGGTGTAAGTGTTCTATGAATATTTAATCTAACATGTACTGACAATGTAATAGCATGCATAGAGAAGAAATAATTTGAGCAATTAACTGCGAACTTTAAAAATATTTGGTACTCATCTCCTTCATTTTGAAGGAAAAATTTTCAACTTCCTTTCTTCATCAACTTCTGCCATGATACCATTTTCTCCAACTTCTAGAAGTTGTTGAACACAAGAATCAATATCTCCAATGTCTAGGGAAGATAAAACTTTCGATAGGATGAAATTAATAGTAGAGCCAAAAGCATGGAATTCATAACCCTTTGGTAATATTGTATGTAGTGTTTTTGAAATGAACTGCAAATATTGTGGTCATAACTCATTCACACATGCAACTATGGAAGCCCTAACATAATATCTTACAAAATTAGAGTGACTCCTCAACAAATTTTCAAAATCCTGCATAATACAAGTAATATCGAATTCCATTGTTTCCAAAGGCATAAGTTTCAATACCTTTAGTGGAGAATGACTAACTAAAATATTAACCAGATTTGAGTGAGATATCATCAACTTATTTATCTCAGGTAGAACATACTTTTGTAGATGTTCATGTATTTCAGGGGAGATAATATATTTGTTACCACTATTCCTCCTTAATTCCATAACTGGCTTATCAAATGTCGGTTCACCAATCTCAATTTGATGATCATGTTTTTTCTGGTTCTACAATAGAGGACATTACATTAACAAAATGAAATGTATCTAATATAGAACAAATCAATCGTATAAGTATATGTTATTATCTTCCTTAGGGAAGCCATCATTTGAAATTCTCTCATAAATAAACTGAAGTGAGAGACCCTTGTTACGTTACCAACAATAAAAGAAATGGTTTCTAAGCAATAATTCAGAACATTACCCTCCCTGACATCTTTGACCCTAAACAACAAACTCTAAAAGAGTGGCACAAATATTTGCATGATATTTCCCTTCATAACATTCCATGTACGGTAGACATGTCAATAGATTTCTACAAGTTATGGTAAGAAAAGGATAGTGAAAATACTAACAATATGCCACTCTAATGTCACTCACATATATAAACATATAAACACATACAGACTCAAAAACTATATCTTACCTCAGATATATTTCTAACATCTAGGACATCTCTAAACAATGTCATTTCTCTTGATCTCCTATGCTTATGGATAACCAAAAAATTTAATACATGCTTTTAAATGACATGCTTAATAGATATTTAAGACCAATTTCCACATCCATCATTGATGCAAGAATCAAGCAGTCCTTGCTTCACCATGTTTATATGATTAGGTTTCAACTTTCTTCTCACTTTTTAGGCCATCTTGAAAATCATCCTATTGCATTACCCACTCACTTTATAATACAAAGGCATAAAATTGAATAAAGAAAGCCTCCATCTCTAGAATATTCATACGAATTTCAAATATTTCATTCCGATACCTACACCAACAAAAAAATTGGAAGGATAAATGTATCTATACAAAAATCATCACAACAAAGAAACATTTTACATCTTATTAAAATTTCTATGTGTAATAATAATCATCATCATCATAATACTCCATGTATTATCCTCCATTTCACACTTTCTCTATATCCTCCATTTCATCATCTTGTTTATTATTGATGCACCATACTAATTTTAGAAAGCACCATTTCCAAGTCCTATTATCATTTTTCATATTCACCATATTTCTTGGAAAAATATTGTATGTTTCCACTACAAAACAAAGTTCTCTTACTATTGTCAAGGAAAATCATACAGTACAATTTCTACCATTGCTGAAGGTTATACATCACAGAAATCATCACTGATATGATCATGGATTAAAACCTTCTTCAACAATATTGAACATAAAAAACCCCATGTGGTTTTGTATTTGGGTTTTGATGATTAGACTAGTGATTCTTTTACTGAAGTCAAGGATTTAGATTCGGCAATGATTTTTTCAATTTCTTTGCATTCCCATGCCAAGATAGCTAAGAAGATTGAAATGAACTTTAGATTAGGGAAGAAGAGCCCTTGATTATTTGTCTCGGGCTATTATTCAATACAAATTCAGGAGGCATGATTGAAAGTATAGGCCAACACCTTAGGTTGCACGATGAAAATTGGGGCTCACTATATGAAAACATGTCTTTTGATCCAAGCAATCAAAGAGGATGCACAATAATTAATAACAAGTGTGAGAAGAAATTCATAAAATTTATGGATTTTTTTTTTAAATACTTGAATCATAAGAGGTTGATGGTAAATGTTTTGATCTCAATTTGCATCAAAATAGCCAATATTCCTTTTGTCTTGGATGGTCTCCCATTTGTAATATTTATAAAGGGAATCTCCAGAACATTCCTCTCAAATCTGGTGAATTCCAATATATACCAATAAAATAAAAGTATCCCTGCTATTATGCCCACTCCTATGAAATAAATGATCATGGAGATCATGCACTGGATGGTGACCAGGATAATAAAGTTTAAAAGGTATTTTTATCTATGGAATATTTTTCTTGAAAAATGTTTCCAGTAAGATGCACCCTGAAAGATAACTACTATGAGAGGTCAAATACATATGGTGAAGAGGATTCATTTGATGTTATTGGATCATATTTTCCAGCTTATCAGTATTTTGTTTTGACATTTCACTATTTTGGACATTGATAAATAAAAAAGAGAAGGGGCGCTACATAGAGGAGATGATGACGTGGTTACACTAGGTAACTAAAATTTCCTTAAACATATTGGACTAAAGATAATATTCTGAGTATCTCAAGTTCCCCCTAGTATGACACATATCACCAAGTCAGAGGCAGGTGTTACCCACCATTTGGTTGGGTACTATCAAAAGAAAAATTTTGAAGCACTCTTCAAAGTTCAAATATATGTGATAATCCAGGAGCAATCCCCGGGGTAGGTATGATTGTTGTAGTGTATTTTGGTCCTCTTACCTACCATCCTAGACGTCCAAATGTTGAAAAACCTTGTCTCTCGTAACTTCAAATCGTAGTATATTTTTGTTACAATATGGATCTTCCAGCCCTCATGAAAGCATTTAAATTAGGGAGTGTGGTAAAAATATTCATCTCAAGGACCAAGGGTGCTACAGGAGTCCCAAATTGAAGTTTTATTTCCTTTTTCGGCTGAGAATGTCACATGCAATAAAATATTGATTAGGCTGAAGGAACATAACTTTATTTTTTATAATATTGGTGTTGGCAGTAGTTAACTTGGGAAAGTTTTGTTGTTTTCAATCCTATCTCAGGACTACAGAGGCACTTATATTTACTCTGTAGAAAATTTATTGATGGAGATGATGAATGATTCAATGGAAGCTATAAACTTTGATTATGGTTTGTAACAAGGAAATAGAGCTCACAACATACTTATGTATAGTATGACCAATCAAGGTAGTGATCTCTAGGATAAGAGAGGTAAAATGTGGCAATCTAGAGAGCTGAGTGAAAGGGAGTTGCAGACTCCTATGGAGGTGCGCAAAACAAACCTCCAAATAAGATTTTTTTCTGCAAATAAATTCATGTGAAGTAGGCCTAAAACATTCAAAACTGACCGAGTTAACATGGACTCAAATCATGCCTAAGTTGTGACTAGCCTATAGAAATTTAGCCTAAACAGTAGACCGAAATTGCAAAATGCCCATAAGGGAGTTTAGTGAGAATTTAATTAAATTCTATGGTGTGTGTGTATATATAATCTCTTGGCGTTGCCCTTAATCGAAGGGTTGACCTTTGAATATTTGGAGCTAAAAGTAAACTAAATAAGAGTGTTGATTTGACCCATATGTGGAAGAATTTCTATGACCTGGATTGTTTTGATGCAGAGATATTAATATAAAATTTTATAAAACTAATTTGGATCACTATTGGGGTTGATCTATGTGATTGTAGATGGTTATGGGTGTTTGATTTTTTTTTTAAGATAATTTGGAGAGCCTCATATCCACCTTTCAAGGGAATTTTAGAGTGCTTTGATTGCCTTTTATGGATGATTCTAGTTGCATTGTTGAGAGATCATTGGAAGAAGGGTGTTGCTTCAAGGTTTTTTGTACTTTTTTGGAGGTTCAATTAAGACAAGATTAAGAAAGGAAAAGGATCCCTTGGGGATTTTGGAGCTAGTGTTGTACCTTCGGATGGCACAAGAGGTATGTTCCTTATACGATCAGTTGATCCACATTGGAAGTGGTGACAATGTATATCTTTGTGTATATCATCCACCTTTGGAGATAACCTTGGGAATGTGTCCCAAATTTTGAAAAGTAGAAAAATGGGAGGGACATGGCAGTATTGGAGCCCACATATCCATTTGGAAGGGGGCTATGGGTTATCTTGCTAGAAACAATTTGGGAGTTTTATGGACCTCTATGTACTGTAAGGGACCTTTCAAGAGGATTTAGGGATGAACAACACATACTGAAGTGTAGCTTTGTACCATGAATAGGTGCCCAGTTTAAAGAGGGTTTCTTGCACCACAAGGAAATGCAAATTGGATGATGTTTTGTGTTTCTTTCTTGAATTTTTAGATTATATAGACACCCTAACATGGAATACAAATTATTTTGTTATTAATATAAGTTTTCTTCTCCAAATTCCCTTTTCAGTTTATGTTTCATTATGATTTATTTAGAGAGCATTCACACACTAACCTAGGCCTCTTTGATATTTATTTCATGAGTGAGCAAGAAATTTAGAAAAAAATTTCTATTTTTAACCCAATATAAATGATACCAACTACAACACAAGATAAAACTATAAGATACTGAGGAAGACTTGTAGAGTACCTTAAAAACATTTCTCTTAGCAGTATTTCTCACTCCAAAATATTCATAATATATTTTTTATTTTTAACCCCAAATAAATAATCATCATACTACATAGTCATGGTTAATCACATCAATGTAATGAGTAAATATGATTTTATTTACATGCTCATGATTAATCACATTAATGTAATGATAGGAGTTTATTTTCATGACTAAGGTGTGTTGATCTTTTAGGCTACAAATTCTACATGGCATGTCATATGCCGTGTTGAATTAATAATTTGAGGTGCCACCATGGGAAATAGAGGTGTAAGAGAACAAATACAAGGTGTAAGAAATATATCATAAGATAACATACCATGAATACTTAATATAAAATAACCCCACCATAGATAGAAAATTGATGAGGAGCCCTAAGACTAATAGATTTTACAAATACTTGAATTGATATGCATAATGCAATTGATATGTCAAATAATATGACACAAAAATAGACAAAATATTAAAAAAAAGATGCATAGATGACCCTTAGGGCCATTTCGTTCATTACTTTTATCTTTCAAAAAAGAAATCCCATCTCATCTATCTCTGTTGGTTCCAACTACAAGATGACACAGATCTACCTAAAAACAAAAATAAGTATATGACTGATTCCATCTATAAATCATCTCAACATAATATGGAACAACACTATACAAGATATTAAAAATAATCTACAACTCTAGAAAAAATTAACAAGTTCAATAGACTCTACATTGGACTAACCACAATTTAATAAAGGACAGGGGCCATCAGGGGCTTGTTGCACATGTTCCCCCTTTGCACAACTTTGGCAATGTTTCACGTGAGTAATGAGAAAGAAATTAACATCAAATTAGAGATCATTTGGGATGAAACTATTTAGGTGTATATATGCCTTCTCCCTGTTTGCTTCTTTTGGTACCCAACAAAGATACTTTGTTATCTAATACACCTATATGTAAGTATCTCCCCAAATTAAAAATTAAAGTCTAACAAACAGTGGAGGGAACAAATAAATATAAAAGTAATTGGGGTTAAAAAATGTCCTTTCAAAAGGTCAGCTAAAAAAATAACTAATGATTTTTTTTTGTCAACAAGAATAATCACATGAGACCTTGGACGAAAAGGAATCTTCATTATAAAGAGATTCTATTTCTAAATATTCACCATTCTGAGTTGTCCCTGAATGCTCATCAAAATCATTATAGCTTTTTATCTCTACTTCAAGTTCCCTACTAAATGAAAAAGATGGATTTGATGAAAATTTCTTATCATTTACTTGCCATGAGAGATCCCATATTTTTTATTGCATGAAAAGGAAGAAATATTTTTTTTTTGAAAAGGTCTAGCCTACCATTCTCCAAAGAATATGTTGGTTATCCTGAGATTCCATAAGACTTTTATGTATTGAGCCTAAAGCCATAGCATTGAACCGGTTCCAGGAAGCCAAAATAATTCTTAAGAAAATAAAATGTTTTGAGATGATACCTAAAATGAGTATGAGAAAATTGGCCAAGTACATCCATCCCCAATGTGCTGACCTTAGACTAAATTTTATTCCATGTAAATCTACATTGGAAACTTTTCTAGCTGCATTGAAATATTCAGTTGGTTGCGCTCTTCCAACTATAAATCTCGTAGCACAATGGCCATTTGAAGCAGGTATGTCATAATGGTGACAACTATGGATTTGTACTCATTTCAATGGACCATGAATCCCCCATGCTTGAATTCTATAACTAGAAAATTTTCCTTGATGACTCCCATCCTTACCTAGAAATAAATTTTCTTTTGAGTCACCTATCCAAATCCAAGTAGATGCATTATCAATTCACTTGTGTATTATATTATTATGGGGAGGAGGATATCCAACAAATAATGACAAGTCAAAGTGCAACTGAATCATTCCATAACTTGAAGATACACACATCGCATTCTCTGGAGAGCCTAGAACAACACAATAACCAGACATTTGTCTCACTATAACATACGTAAGATCTTCTTACGATGAAGATGATTTTTGACCTGTAAATCATATATCATTGATTGGATGTGATCCTCAATAAGTGTAGGAAAATCCAAGACATTTACTGCATTTTCTCTGAAAGCATGTGCATATTGAAGAAGTTGTAGCCCATGTATGATCCAATACCCCGCAGTCAGTTGTGAGCATATTTTGCAAGTGGTCTTGCAAGTCACAAAATATACTAAGAAAAGCTAAAAACCAAATTAATGGCATATTTTGTCTTTATAGAAAGCATAATCTCCAAAGACTCAAATAATAAATTATAATACTTGTTACAAATAAGTGCATTTTTTCATTTTCAGTTAGACAAATTATGGCACATTGAATTCGTACTACAAATTAAAGGAACAGAATCACCCTAAATCAAGAGAAATATTTATCACTTCAAAACATATAAGAGACAAATATAAACATTGTATAATTATTCTTTCATTCAAAAATATTCCTGTGGAAGAAGAAATTATTATTATTCTTCATTAAAAAGTAAAAATTTTTCATTACTTGCAATTGTGTTCTTCCATATAAAAGAACCTATTAGCAGAAAATGATTCCATCCATTTATATCATAAAAATACAGTTCTTGGACGTATTATGTATCATGGAAACAAGTACTCATTTTTCCCTATGTGATAGAAACTATATTATAATATCAATAACATCATGAACTCGTTTTAAAATAACATAAATAGTTGATGTTAATAAAAAATGGCAATTGATGTGTAACAACATCTTAGCACATTATCATGTAGCAACAAAAGACAAAGGTCCAATTTATCATTGCCAACTTAATGTAGTAGTAAGAAACCTACACTTAAATCCCAATACACACTAATAGAAAGATCATAAATTATCTCTTTAATTGCTCAATGTGAAACAAATATATTTGCAAGCAGGAAAAATTGAATCTTAATACATTGAGATACGTTGTCTTCATCTCATCAGCACCTTGTCTTTGAGGGTGAGAAAAAAAAATGTAACACATATTTGACTAGTTTATTATCCGATAGCTTGCCTTAAGTTGAGAGTGACATGGTTAGAAAAATTCTAATTATATAAATGGTCATAAGTTATATCAAATCTAACTAATGTTCATATAGTAGATTCTCATAAAGTTTTTGGCGAAATAAATTTTCCAATAATTATCTCAAAATACAAGAATTTGATGTGAAGTGGAGTTGAAAGGGGGAAAGTGAAAACTAATGTGGTCAAGTATTCTTGCTTAAAAAATGGTGGGATCTTTAAGATTGAAGGATTGATGTGCTCCAGCCTCTAACAAATGCATGTCATGATTCAATGACTTAACGTGCTCTAGCCTCTGATGAATGCATGCCTTGATTTAAATATCTTCTCAATTATGCTTTTGTTAAATAGTTTCATGTTTCAAAATTAATTAAAACAAAATGTCTCAATGTGGAACGTGTCTTAAAGAACAAAAGTTTGAATAAATCTAATTAATTGGAAATGATAACATCTATTTATGACAAAAAAAAATGGATATAACATTCAAAATATATGTGGATAAGTAGTGAGGAAGGAATGAAAAACATAATTCAATGAAAAAAACCTTTAAGAGTCACAATATCAAGTATTTAGCTCAGTTTTATAATGGGCATTAATCTAGATGATTTTATGAGTGGCCATTCTTGTGAAATTGAACATATAAGCATATATTTCACAAATATTGTGGCTCCCCCATAGCTAAAATCACCCTTAAAGTTATGAGGTTCTACAAAATTATGAAAAACATCATTTCCTCCACTATTGTCATATTTTGACTCTTATGCGGAATCTAACTTGGCAACAAATGAAGATAATAATTTCACAACCAACAAATATATATTAGAATTTTTTGTTATTTGTTTCCAAACACTTCCAATGCTCATAACAAAAATTGAATGAGGAGAACGAATATTTCACAAAATTAACGAAACACAGAAGATCTGAGGTCATTCTTATTGGTCATTTATGTTTTACCGAATCATTCTATATTTACACATGGAATGTAAAATGTTCAAATGAGATCTTAGAAAAATAAAATGAATTTTTATTCCTAAAATAATATAAAACCTTAAAACAATATGCAGAATCTGGACGTATTCTGAGAGAAGAAATATCATAGGGAAATTTTATTAACAACAAGAAGGATACTACTCTGCGTCTAATTTATAATCATTAAGGGAAGAGGATTGACATCAATTTAGAGGGTTGACATCAGAATTTTCAAAGAAACAATATGTGAACAATAATGAGCATTTTGTCAACCTGAAAATAGAACTAAAAGCCTAAAGGCTATAAACAAATAAGGCTTAACCCTAACATTATATCACAATAGAGAACCTGTAATCTACAACGACCATTACACCAAATAAATTATCGAATTTACAAATTGTTGCCCTATCACTATGGGAATATGTTGAACACGTTGTCCATGATTGGGTCATATCTTTCCACCATACCTTGGGTCAGCCTTATCCTGCAATTTCATGGTTTTCATTCCCAACAATTTCGTGGGTTATAAAAAAATGAACTTGTCAGTTTAATTCATGAAATTCACATGTTCAAATTCAAATTTTTTCTTTCTTTCTTGCTTAATGACCACCTTTGTTCAAAAGGCAATAGGAGAGGATATCATTTTTTCAGGAGGTCAATCCCTACTAAATTCCCCCAAAAGGGGGCATGAGAAAATCCCCCCCCCCTTGTAGTACCCACATCTCAAGAGCATGGGAAGAGTGACTCCTGCTATCAAGAATGCTCCATGTTACATTGTATATAAGAATTCTATATGCACATTATCGAACATCAACAACATTGTCAGGATACAAGGTGGAGATTACTACAACATATAGTTACTCAGGATCCCATTCATAAGTCCTAGACTCATTTTGGGGCTTATTTCCAGCAATTCCATGGGTTCGAGTGCAAAAAACGTGTGGGTTGCATCCAACAAATTCATAGATTTGCATTCATTTTATTTTCATTTTACTTTTTTTTTTCATACTCAATGACCAAAATTGATCAAAACAAGCATGGGAGCATCTCATTTTTAAGGGGTAATTCCCTACCATGTCCCCTCAAAAGGGAACATACAGAAACATCCCTCTTTTAGTACCCACATCTCAGGAGCACAAGAAGAAAAACCACTATCCTCATGAGTGATCCCAATGTTACACTATATATAACATGTCTAACAGTGCATTATCAAATGTCCACGTGTTTTTCAGGAAGGAAGGTGGGAATTAATATAACATATAGTTACCTCGATTCCCATTCATAAGTACTAGTTACATCCTGGGACATGATTCCTAACCCCTTATTAACAAGGTGTATGTATCACTTTTTGTGTGTGAGTGGCAGTGTTTCAATACGCATTTCCAAGACCCTCCCTTCTAAGTGAATGTTTTGAAATTATCATCAGATTCATTTTTTATTGAATCGAGGTTTGGGGATCTAGTCGACTACTAGTTGATTGGGCTCATATATAGAGTGTTTAATCCTTTTGTACGCCAATTTTAAAAATATAATATTTTGAGCACAGAATGTTCCTAAGGCTATTATCCAAGCCAAATTTATCACTCATCCCTTACACAATATGGGAGAGATACCCCTAGCCATTTGTTCTTACAAGGGAATTTACTCCATGGGCCACTCAAGGCACATGCAGTGTTGTTTCACAAAGAATTCTTCACTTACCAGTGCATAAACATCTATTAAGCACCTTCCTCCTTTAGGGATTCTCTTGAAGCCCCTAGCCACATCCACCCTCCAAAACAAGAGATCAATAGGGAAGTTAAAGGTTGCAAGAGAAGGTTGACTTGTTATTTTTCTCATTTAAATTCAAGATTATTAGTAACATGGCTAATTCAACTTTTTCATTTGAGGGTTTTCTCTCATGAGTGAAACATCAATTTGATTTCCACATCTCATGGATGGAGAGGATTTGACAATTTGAGGTCTGGAAGATAGTACAATTGAGGGTAATGATGCATTGATTGAGATATCAACTTAAAGATGCATATAAAACCCCAATTTGCAAGGCATATGGATGAAAACATTAGGCTTGAGTTGTCGCACAACCTTTAGTCCCTAACTTACCTGTTGAAATTATATTTTTCTTCAGATCTCAAATATTCCTTACCTCCTTTAATAAGCATTGGTTCCCATTCTTCTATTTTACAAGAACATTACCCATTCCAATGATTTTATAGCTTTTATCATCACCTAGATGAACCTGCCCAAAATCTCCTTGGACATATTCATGAAAAGGTTTCTTATCAATCATGGCATGGAATGAGGCCCCTGAATCTACCACCTAGGCATCAATAATATTTTCTAAAGAAATAATCAAAGCATATTGGAGCACATAACCTATCACATTTGCTTCATGATTGTTTTCTTGATGTCCTTCTCCTTATTTTCCCTTCTGAGACTTACAGTCTTTCTTCAGGTGTCCTTTCTTCCTGCATTTCCAACACATTATCCCCGATCTAGAATTGGATCTGTCTTTCCTTGACATACTATGATATCCTAGGCTCTTTCCTCTTTCCATTTTTCTTCCCCTCATCTTTTCACTCAAAGCATTACTTTATGTCTCACTGTAGATTTTTTGTCACATTTCCAGGTTAAGGATGGCACTGACAACATCATCAAACTTTAAAGTACTAGATCTGGGTACAGAGTTACTAATGGCCATAACCAAACCATTCCAACTTTCTAGATATGAGCATATAAATAACAAATACCTAACTTCATCATCAAATTTTACCCTATAAAACTTAACTTATTGGTAACTGTATTAAATTAGTTTAAATGGTCAGCAAAAAATCCACCTTCTCACATTTTCATACTAAATAAATGCATCAAAATAAATACCTTATTTGAGGTCAATGGTTTTTTATATAGTCTATAAAATGTCGTAGTTAAACCCACTCTTGTCGTTTCCTTCGAAATATTAAAGTTTATCGATGATGTGAGGCATAACCGTATTGTTCCAAGTGCCTTCTTCTCACGAGAATCTCCCATTTAGCATCTGTCATACTTGACAACTCCTTTATTTTTCTACTCAATCTAAGGTACAAATATTTTTCATATAGATAATATTCCACCTAAATCTTCCACAACGGGTAGTTTTCAGCGTTAAATTTCTAGGTTTTAACCCTATACAAAATTTATCTGGAAATGAATCTTAAAAACAGAAAATAAACAATAGAGAGAGAATAAAACATAAAACATATATACAAAGATATTTTCCCGTGGATGTAAATTGGGACTACCAGCTTGATTTTTCATTATATTCCTTTTGAATCATTCATAAACCCCCAATCCATTAACCCTAGATTATAACATAACCGTAGCTCCCTTGACCAGATGTACAAAATACCAGGGGCCGAGAACCATCATGCCCCAAAACCATGTGTAAACCCATGTAGAAAACCATGGGCAGGTGCTCCCACCAAAAAATAGCATCCAAAAAGCCCATGCATCGGGCTAACTATTACAAAATATTACAAAAATATATCAAAATTGCTACTAGGGGACCCCGCTCCAAAAATTTGAGATCAGGTACATCAAGGGTAAAGAGAAAAGGGTTGCAGATGCACTTAACAGGAAGATATAGGTGAATCATGTAGCATATATGATTTCTTATGGGACATAGTTACAAGATAATATCTTAAAGTCAGGAAAATAGGATGATAGGTATTGAGATCTTATGTACATGTTACAGTAGAGTACAGGTGGAGGGAAAAGTGCACATGATGTGGACTATCATCAGTCTGGAGATGGCTTGACCATATATAGGAAAAGTATAGGTGTTCCAGATAGTAGTTGTATGAAGAATATTATCTTGTGGGAGTTTCATGAAAAACCATATTTAGGTCATCTATGATACCAGAAGACATTGACAACAGTGAAGAAATTTCAATATTGGCTGAATTTGGAGAAGGATGTTGTAGATTTTGTGCTTAGATGTTTGAACTGTGAGAAAGTAAAGGAATAGTGTAAACATCTAGGTTGATTGCTAAAACATATTGCGATTCCAGAGTGGAAATGCGATGATATTTCCATGAATTTCATTACAAGTTTTCTGAGGACATCTAAGAAGCATGATTCCATCATGGTTATGGTGGAAATTTTGACTAAGGTAGCACACTTTATTCAAGTGAAGAATACGTCTTCATATATTGATGTGGCATGGGTGTTAATCTAAGACGTGGTCAGATTGCATGATGTTCCAAAGAAGACTGTGTAAGATAGAAATGAAAATTTCACTTCCAAATTTTGGAAGGATTTGTTTTGAGGTTTAGGTATCGAGTTGGCCTTCAGTGCAACTTATCATTCGAAGACAGATGGACATGTAGAGAGGGTCAAAAAGATATCAACGTACATGTTTAGGATGTATGTGATGCATCAACATAGCATATATGGGGGGAGTACCTTTCATTGATTGAGTTCTCTTACAACAATGGTTACCATAATTCATTGAGGATGAGTCTATTTGAGGCATTGTATGGGTGGAGTTGTAATACTCCCATCAGTTGGAGTGACCCAGTTAACATGGCATATTAATTGGACTATAAATTTTATAAAAAATGGAACAGGAAATACATGGAATAAAGAAGAACCTAAAGGCAACACATGACATGTAGAAAAGCTATGCATATCAAAATTGGTTGCTTAAGGAGTTTCAGGTTGGGGAACAGGTGTACTTGTGCATCAAGTCGAAGAAAATTTCCTTGAGGATTGGATCTTTTTCCAAGTTGAAACCTCAGTTTTTTGGAATTGTCAACATTCTTGAAATGATTGGGCTATTAGCCTATCGAATTCCACTAATCCGACAGTGAAATTCCATGATGTTTTCCATGTGTCATTTCTTAGGAAGTATGTTAAATACGTTGATCATGTGATTGACTAGTATGTATTGCAAGTGGATCTAGAAGGAGAATAGCAGCTAGAAACTCAGTTTATATTTTAGGGAAAGATGGTCATGCTCCAAAACCAAGAAATTGAGTAGGTTAAAGTGCACTGGAAACAATTTTGGCCAGATTAAGCTACATGTGATATGGCGAATTAGATATGGGCAATGTATCCTTTTCTATTCACAAGTTGAGATAATGTCCTTGATATATGTTTTGGTATATGTTTTGATGTGATTTTTTTAGTATATGTACATATGTATATGGATTTAAAACCACCATGATTTATGTTATAAAAATCCAATAAGACATATAATGTCATGTTGTTATGTTGTTATGTTGTCATGTCGGTTTAGTTATCAACGAGTTTATCATTGTAAATATTACAATGAGCTAAGCTATAAAGCTCCATGGGTAGTATTTTTTTTCTTTTAGTTGTCTTGTTGGTTATAGGTGTCATTGAAAATTGAGGATGGTGTTTCCCAAAGGGGGAGGGTTCTGTAACAACCTTGGTGAAATTTTCATGTAATAAAATTTAATAAAGGAAAAATAATAACCACAGTCATAGGACACATATTCCATGTTGAATTTTGGGAAAAAAATCATAGTGTGGGTGTTTGTTTTGATTATTATGGCTAAGGAAAGTGGAAAAGGAAATAGAAAAGGATTTGGAAAGGAAAAGTGGCATTTATTAGCATTTATTTATGAAAATAATGGAAATCATGAGAAAATGAATGTGAAAGGTCACAGGTTGCATGTGAGGAGGAAAATGAAGGAAAACAATTGAAAATGAAGAAAATAGAGGTTGCCTTAATGAAAAGGATTCTGAGGATTAGTTCATGGCTTTTGGTCAGTTTATTTTTGAAGTTCTCTCTTTATTCTCTCTCTCTCTCTCTCTCTCTCTCTATCTCATTATTGGACACCTGGAGTTTTCTTGGAGAACTTTGGCATTGAATAAGGAAAATAGAAGAAGGAAAATATTAAATTAAATATCAAGAAAGGAAGAGGAGGATCAAGGATCTACAATGAGATTATTTGTAGGTATCAATTTACACGTGTTATTTCCTTGCTATATTTGGAATGTGTGGTTATGCATGCATGTTCTTAATTCTTTTACTATCTTTGGCATGAGTTTTTCCAGTTGTGATACTATTCTTGAACCTTGCCTTTCCATTTTCAGATAACCATGGTGTGATGGGGTTCTCATGTTTTTGTCAAGGTGGATTGCCGAATGGACTCAAAGATTAGTGGGGTGGTCTCAGTATTATCCACGTGGCCTAGAAATATCGAGATGGGATACACAGTAAATCCTAGGTGTGAACACCTCTACGGAGCCTAGGAATAACTTGAGTAGTGAATGGAAGGATACACAATAAAGCTCGGTGGTGAGTACCCTTGATTGGGCCTCAAAATCTTGGGCTAGGATACATGGTAAAGCATAGAAGGTAGAGACGTTGTAGGCCTAGGAATATCTTGACTATTAATGACGAGATACATGGTAAATTTGGGTGGTTGAGACAAAAAAATTCCTCATGGTTTAGCTGGATAGATTGACATGAATCCATGCTTTTTTATGGCCTAGTGATCCAATGAGGATTGTAGTAAAGCCTAGGAATATTGATGCGAGTCAGACAGTTTAACCTCGAGAAGCCCCAATTGATTATTTTGGTTTTGATTCCCACATTCATGGTTGGAATATGGGACGAAGTTGATTGGTTGAAGAGAGATTTGGCTCACCCAATATATGATCGGGTCAAACATGGTAGTTCGATATATGGTTGGATTTTGTATTCATTAATAAGAAATTTAATGTGTAAATGTGTTGGTTCATATGTGGCATTTATGGTTTTTGTATTCTCATTACTTCTATTGTTTATATGATTGTTAACAATATGTTTTATGACACTAATTGTGTATGGCTTTCATCATGCTTTTATTTATAAATGAATGAACAATGAATATATGACCTAATATATGATAATTCAACTATAGTGATAAGGCATCAATACTTCTTAGTGATTCTCATATAAGTATGATATCCCTATACTCATATTTGTTTTTATGACCTATAGAATGCATAATTGTGATGTGTTTGATGAAATGCATGTCATGGATAGAAGGGGTCCAGTCAAGTCCTAGTTCAAGTATTTTCATTTGTATCATTTTTTATGTTACTTTTCATTTTTCAGAGTTTCATGGAGCTCTGGGTAGTGGCCTGAGTTGTGAAACTGAAAGTGCCACAAAATCTGGGGATGCCAGCAGAAAACTACGTGTAAAAGTCTCCACTCATAGGCATTCTTTGTTGTGGGAGTTATTGGAGGGTCCCGTTCATATGTATTCCCATGTCAAGGGAGTGATTGGGGCTTCAAAGAAGAAAAATTCTAGGTTGTCGTAGGGGTTGAACACCTACAAGAGATAGATATCTCCTAAAGGTTTTGTAGCATGTGTAGAAGGTCAGATTGGTTGTGTTGTGTTGAATCCACTTCCTTAAATGTAAATTTGGATTTGAATCAGATCATAGTAGCCTCTCATCACATGTTTAGCCCTATGGACCGATTAACTTGGGAAAATGTGGGAGGAGGGTGTTACAACAAGAAAATACCTTGAGATGTTTGAGAGATAGTTTCTTACTAGTGCATACCTCATGTTTATCCTTATCATCAAATGCTCATGTGCGTGAACTATTTATTAATTAACATGAAGTATCCACTGCCTCCTCTGATAATTCTTATCTTGACCTAGCACCACCACCACCGACCGCACTCCTTTCCTTTTCCATCAACATAGTGTTCATCCTTTCTGCAGCTCCATTATATTGAGGTTTGTATTGGGTAACCTTCTTCCATGTTGTACCACCCCTTTTACAAAAGTCTTCAAATTACTTCCCATAGAAATCTCCACTGTTCTTCATGCTTAACTCTTTTATTTTCTTCTCTCTCTAATTCCCCACTAAAAATTTAAATTCTTTAAATTTTTGAAAGAATTTATATTTATTCTTGGTGAAATATATACTTGCATTCCTCGAGAATTCATCTATAAATGAATCCTAGTACACATATTTCCTGAATGATGGAACCATCACATGTCCAAACACGCCATTTTATACTCTTTTTAGTATTCCCTCTGCCTCTTCGCACTATAGAGGAAGCTCACGCAGTTTTCCTTCACATTTAATTTTTTTCATAAAATTCAAAGTATAGATAAGAAATAAACATATCTTTTACGGTACCATTTCCAAGTAGTTCAAACATGTCCCATTCATTTATGTCAAAACATCACCTTTTCTCGTGAACCTACATATTTTCTCCTTTTTTCTGCTTCACTCTCACGAGCAAGCAATGGAACTGTTGCACCTAACACTAAAATTTCTTCCTAATAGCTTATACACATTTTCAATATAAATTCCCATTACGAGTACTATTTATTATTGAACCATCTTGTAGGTATCCTTTCGAAAAATTATTTTTATATCGACATCACTATTTTTTCTTACAAAAACTAATTTTTACGCTAATCCTAGAAATTTCAAAACATGAGGGAGTTTCCTAATCCTTCCATCCCTAAGATTCAACTTATGTTTTCCTCATCCTATGATTTTGGCTCTCGAGTTGTCTCCTAAGGAAACCTCACCAACATAAAATCTTGCATACTCATAAAACCACTCCTTATGAGGATTCATATGAAAAAGTACACTTGAGTTGACAAAACACGCGTCATGATCTACATATGTACTTGAAGAAGCCAAATACACGTTCCCTCCTTCATCTAAGGGGGGTTTTTTTCTATAAAATGAGAACCTTCAAATCCCTTCATTTTCTCTAGATGTTTGGCATTACAATATTTCTTGTAATGCACTTCTTTTCTACATTACCAACATACCTTTACGACCTTTCCTAGGGATTAAATTTTTTATCTTTTTATTTATTTATTTATAAAATTTTAATTTATTTTAATTATTTATTTTATTTTATTTATTTATTTTTTATTTTCATATTCAGATCTCTCACACAAGGAGTTATTTGATGTTTTTGGAGAGTCCTCTTACAAAATTTGCATCTCTATTCTCGTTCTCCATGTTTTTCCATCTCACCTCCTCCAACAACAAGCATGAGATTATTTCACCAAATTTTAGGGTGGTTTCATTACTAACTATGGAAACAACTAGACTATCTAATGATTTTGGTAGAGAACATAAAAAACTAATGCACTTATCCTCATCTAAAATATTAATATGAATAGATAATATTGACCCATCAAAGTATTGAAGGCATTTAGATTTTCTGTCACTGAGTCTCCATATTTCATCCTCAATTTATACAACTTTCTCTGTAAGAAAAAATTGTTCACTAGGTATGTAGAATAAGAAAAAGGCCATAACCTGTACCACAAAGAGTTTGTTTTAACTTCTCGTGACACATTCAGTAATGCTAAATTTGAGAGGCATTTTCTCTTTCCCTTCTAAACAAACTTGATTCATTTTTCTATTAACATCCCTATCAGTACGATATCTAGATTGACAATACTCCACTACTCTCTATCAATCATCAGGTGTTCTATTGTGATATTCCACAACTCAAAAAGTTACCCATTAAATTTATCAATCTATATTTTTGAACTACTCACCATCTTTTGACGATGAGAATCTCTCCCGCAGGTCTCTCACTAAAGAGGGCCTACCACATGCCTAAACAAAGCCACTTAGCCACAAAGGTGTCCCTTGAAGCCAAAATTGTTGACAGAAAATGTAAGTTTTAAGGTCATCCAATTATTCGCTATAGAAAGATTCTTAATGAAGAAATAAAAGCTACAATGGAACACACAAATATTTACATCAAGATTTTATCATGGAACCCAAATCTAAGAATATCAACAAACGTTTTCCATTAAATTTCCCAAAATATTCTTTTGGGTTGCTTCCCCAAATCCCCTGCATTCCCAACAACCAAGGCGGGTTGAACAAGGCCCCCCTCGAACACCCTTATGTTTGTGTTGTGTATAAGTCATGCAAATAATGTAACACATAATAAAAAATTGAGACATATCTAATTAATATGGAAATTCAAAAATACAAATCATTCCCTTTTGGAATATTCTCATTTCTCATCTTGTAGATGACACCCTTACCCACTAAGTTTACTTGGAAAATACTCACATTGACCACCACCTTCATGCTCTTCTCTCCATCACCATCCCTATAAATCTATCATTTTAAAACTCTTGTCACTAGAGCCATCAAAATCTCTACTCCTCTCAAGGAGAAAGAAGAGCCCCATATTACAAATGCCCTTATGGCTAGTGGCAATTCTATCTCTAAAGTTAACAAGGTATCTCACTCTTCTTACCATTGTGAATATAAAATCTTTGTGTCTTCCTCGTCCTCCTTCCACTTCTACTTCTCTTCCTTACATACAAAGTACCACAATTTACATATGTAAGATTTTTACCAAAAATAATATAAAATATTTCTTTAAATCATATAAAACACTTAAACAATTATTAGTTATAACCAAAAAATAATTTGACCTTATCCTTCATAAACAAATCTATAACAACCATATTTCATACTAATAGATTCTTGAAATTAAAAAACATCCTCATATTATTAATGGAAATGTAGATACAATATTAATTAATTTTAAAAACATACATCATCCTAATTTTTAATCTTTATTTCATTTCCCTTTTGAATTATTGATTTTAATTTAGCATGTTTTTATTTACACTTATATTTATTTCTATACCCCATCTTAATTTTTAATTATTTTTCAAATTTTTCATATTTATCCTTTCCTTTTTCTACTTTATTCTTCTTTGACCATTATTTTTCCACTTATTCCTTTTTTATCCTTTGTTTACCAAATTTTTCTTATGGCTTTTTTGTGGTTTAGTTACCGATATTCAATTAATGTTTTCTTAATAGCTGCAATTTTTCTATTATTTTTTCCCTAATAAATAAAATTTAAGTATATTCTTCAACAAATTTTCACTAAAATTTAATAAAGTAAAATATTTAAATTATATAATCAAATTTTCACTCATTTAATAAAATTAAAAAAATTATATTATATAATCTCCACAATACAATATCCCATTAAATTATATAAACTTCATATAATAGCTTATCTTACTAGATTTTTTCAAACTTTAGATTTAGATTTGTCCGGCTATCCTTAATTGGGTAGAGTGCCTTTCCAGATTTCTGGAAATTCTAAAGAAATTTTATATTGTTTACTATTATATTTTGAAAATGATAAAAATACATTAAATAAATAAAGTAAAAGGATATATATATTTGGAAATTATAAAAATATAAAATAAATAAACTAAAAGATATATATATATATATATGGGGGTGTGAAGACCAAAAAAGTCGGTTCAAATGGGAACTATTTATACTATTCTTAACAATATTGGGTGAATACTGCAAGAAGGTCGGTCCAAATGGGAACGATATATAAATAAAATCATCTTTATTAATAAAAATATAGTTTGGAGATCCGGCTAAAACGTAGTTCCAACTTGAGAGATAAATAAAAAGTATAATCTGAATACCCTTTTGTCAATACTCTTCATATTCTCTCCGGACTGATTCTTGCTCTGCTGTTGAAGTGGTTTTCACGAAGAATGGACAAAGTGGAACAGGTTGAACTTGAGGGTAAACTGTATGAAGCAGGGAGGAGGCTGGAATCTCTACCAACGTCGAAGGATGAGCTACTTGAAGCTTTAGAGAATGTGGAGGCCAACTTGCTCTTGGTAGAACAAGCACCTTCCGTATCAACTGTCAAGGCAATGTTTCCTTCCATGGATTCTCTCATAACTCCATACCTTATGAGGCACCCTGACAAAGATGTAATGCTGTTGGTCATCAGTTGCTTCACCCAACTCACCAAAATAACAGCACCTGACGAACCATACGATGAAAAAGAAATGAAAGAAATATTTGGACTCATTGTCGGAAGTTTTAAGGAGCTGGGTGAGATGAACAATCCTTCCTTTCAAAGAAGATTTGGCATTCTTAGAACTGTCGGAGAGATCCAGTTGTGCACAGTTATGATGGACCTTGAATTAAACGACCTGGTCATTGATATGGTCAAACATTTGCTTTCTGCTGTTTCTCACAATAATTATTCTAATGATGTAAATGATTCCATGAAAGCAATTATTTGTCGGGTTTTGGATGAAAGCGATGATATATCGGAGGAACTTTTGTCTGTTTTACTCATCAACATGAGAAAAGAAATGAGTGATGCTTCACCGGCTGCGCATTCGTTATGCTTGGATGTCTTCTCGTCTTGTGCTGAAAAGCTAAAGCCTTATTTCACAGCAAAAATTTCATACAATCAGGAAAATATTTGCAATTGTGTGCATGGGTACCATAAAATTGTTTATGATATCTGCAGGCATCTAAGTCCTGAGATTAATGCTACGCAATATACAACTGCAAGTCCAGGGGGTAATGCACTAGAACCAGTTGCAACTTCCATGGATAATGCAAACCGTCAAGTTTCAAGCTCTGAATTGGTTAGGGATGAAAAAATGAGTAAGAAGATCAGGAAGAAAGAAGCTGAGAAAAAGGTGGAAAAGTCAACTGGACGGAGACAAGGGTCTCCGATAAAGCAATCATGGGTTAGAGAAAACCCTAGGCCGACAGCGGACAGCGCAGATAAGTGTTTAACAGCAGGCAAAGCTGGTGAACCGAAGAATAGACTTTCAAAGCCGAAATCGTCAAACCCTAACAGGCCGGCCAGCAAATTTCCAAGAGAGAAGAGCATTTTTGAAATGGAGAAGACTGTCGAAGCATTCGGAGAGGATGAGAAGTTGATCGGGCGGAAAATAAAGGTGTGGTGGCCTTTGGATAAAGAGTTCTATGAGGGGCTTGTGGAATCGTATAACCCCAAATCGAAGAGGCACACCATATTGTATTTCGATGGTGATGCTGATCGTGAAGATCTTCAACTTTGGAAGCAACGCTGGGAGTTTATTGATCACATACCTCATTCTAATTTATAGGTAATGCCCTTCTACAACATTCAATATGCTTAAATTAATTTGCTGCTCTCCTTGTGGATTTTGTAGCAAAACTTCATAGCGTGTTTAATAGATTGGTTTTATTCTGACATTCTTATATTTTGCTTTATATATTTCAGTAATTGGAATGGTGATCGTAGGGTTTATCGTTGGCTCTGTTGCAGATAATGATGGATCGATATTTGAGTTAACAACGGAGTATTTCTCAATCAGATATTTACATAAGTTTGTTTCTGTTTTGCCAATTCAAAAGTATTAGTCTATCAATTCAGAAAATCAGGAAGTACGGACTTTTAATGATCATTTTAATTGCGCAATATTTGGATTTTATTTGCTAAGTGAATGAATGTGCTATTGTTTTGAAAGCTTTCAATTGTCTGTTAGGCTTCCTTTATGGGCATTATTGGCGATTATCTTGGACATACCAAATTTAACCTAAACCCCAACTCGCCCTCGTTAGAACTTGCCATGTTCCGTAGGGTGTAAAATTAAATTGAAATTAACATTAACGTTTCATTTCGTTAAGTACTGGTGGCAGAAAATAGGTTGGTCTTTTTGAACGGAAAATAGGTTGGTTTATTTTGAAATGCACAAAAAATGATGTATTAACATTAACATTTGGTTTCGTTGGGGTTAGGTACTCGCGGTAGAAAATAGGTTGGTTTATTTTGAAATGCATAAAAAGGAGATATTGGGCAAATTCAATGTGAACTTATAGTTTTTATATTTGGTTCTTCATTATGTTCTCATATACAACATGTCTTTTACTTTATTGTAACTTTTATTCATAAAGATGTGCAAATTGTTTAGATGTAGAATGTCAAAGAAATGTCATCATAGGTTGAAGGATTTATATAGTTTTTCTATATGGTCTTTGTTGAAACTCTGTTTTGATTTATTTTTGTGGGAGATAAGCCTTTCTTTCGCTTGTCAAAGTCTTGTTACAATACTATCATTTAACCCTAACATTCCCTATACTCATGCATTCAACCTCATTCCCTTGACAACATGGTCAAGGTAAATTACTTTTTTTAATTTTTGTTTCCTAATTTTTTTATTATCTAAAATTAACATGGTATGAGAGCCTAGGTAAATACACAACCCAAGAAAGAGTGAGGAAAACAATCACTGGGATATTTTGGACAAGGGCAATATTAAATGGCCTTCTCATCTTGCTTCAAATTTCATGACAAGCTCAATGATAAGTCTAATTATCATGAATGGATGATGTCTCTAGACTTGACTTTGGAAGAGAATGATGTCGTGGATTATGTGTAGCAAAAGATTATTGAGCCTTCTTTAAATGCACTGGCATTCACTAAGACAAAGTACAAGAAAGGTGAGGTCAAAGCTAAGAAGATCATCGAGGATTCCATTCAAAAACATTTGGTTTCTTACATTTCTGAGTTCGGCACATCTAAGGAGATGCATGACAGGTTGTTTAGCACTTTCAAATATATCAATGCAAAGAAAGTCCTCTTTCTTAAGAACAAGTTGAAGGACATAAAGAAGGGTAAAGAATAAGCTATCCAATGACAGGATTCCAAGTTTTGATTAATTGTTGACTTGATGCACTCGAGAAGAAACAAGGATGATATAAAGAGAGATGCCTTCTCCACTGTTGAAGGACATAAAGAAGGGTAAAGGAGAAGCTATCCAATGACATGATTCCAAGTTTTGATTAATTGTTGACTTGATGCACTCAAGAAGAAACAAGGATGATATAAAGAGAGATGTCATTGTTGACTTGATCTCACTGCATTCTCCACTCATGTTAAAATGAAAAACAATTTTGGTTCAAAGAAACAAGGTCAAGGAAGATAGGGATTCAAAGATGGAAGAAAGGTTTGGCTTCAATTGTAATAGGTTTGGCCACTTAACTAGAGAGTGTACTAATAAAATGGATACCCCTAGCAATGACGATAAAAACAACAACCACAACAATTTCAAAGACAATGGCAATAAAAGGAGTTTGAGGTTCAACAAAAAAGGAAAGAGAAATGCTCCGGCGGCACAATATGTAAATGGTCAGCGTTCGATAAGATCAAGAAACTCCACGTATGATGAATCTAATGTTGTAGATAACAAGCAGAAAGAATTTTATCTTGTATTTTTTCTCTCTACTACCTCTCCTCTGGACACCTTGGATAATTGATTGATTGATAGTGGTGCATCAAGGCACTTCACTAGGTATAAAGAGGCTCTCTCAAATTTGGTAGAAAAGAATAAAAATTTGGAAATCATTCTTGGGGATAATTCTGCCCATTTCATGAAAGGAATTGGGAATCTTTCTCTTCAATTGAATCAAGGCAATACCATTCATTTACAAGAAGTACTATATGTACCTAATTTAAAGAAGCACCTAGTATCTATCTCGGCAATGGGGAACAAAGGATTCAAGGTGGAATTCATTGATGGAAAGGTACGTGTTTGGAAAATAAGTTTCAAAGAATCATTCACTCTTGGATTCAAGGTTGAAAACCTATACCAGGTTGGAGGAATTCCGCTAGGAGCTATGTCATGTGACATATCCCTTTAATCCAAATTATGGCACTTAAGGTTTTCTCACATTCATTATAAGTCTCTACCTGCTGCAAGGAAGATGGTCAAAGGTATGCCCGAATTTAAAGTAGAACATGAAGGTGTTTTTCAAATTTGTGCGAAAGGAAAACATACAAGGGAACCATTCCCTTCAAGTGATAGAAAGACAAGAAAAATTTTACAATTGATCCATTATGATTTATCTGGTATGTGTTCCTGTTGTAGTTCCTAGAGACAGCCTTGAGTTGCCAAAGACCAGTGCCTAGGACATCTTAACCAGTAAAGAGTATAAAGTATATTTCAGGCTCATTATCAGCTTAGGACTCTTTACCTTTTCAACTTATACGAAGCATTACAATATGAATGGGACCAAACTACTCTCAGATTCAGCAAGATATAAAAAACACAGCAGAGGCAAGAAGGGAATCTTCAATACATATATACTTCAGACAACTTAGAGACAACTTTCATCAAGGAGGGCTAGTTTCACAATGTTGTATAGGGATTTTTAACTGAAAGGCATTCGCTGTGCAGAAGGTGAAAGGAGAATACTAGCTACCAATGAAATGGTACTCGGAAAACATATTTCAACATAATATGGGCTTAGAAGCTAAGAATCCATACATCTCAATCAGTTCTGGAAGAATAACATCACATGATATTTAATACAGAAGAAATATGAATGAAGTGTTAGGTGGAACAACATATCATGCATGAGCCATATTTAAAGCGACATAAACCAGCCAAGTATAAGTATCAAAAGCGATAAATTCATACTCGAACAGGAGAGCCACTCGCATTCCAAAACATGATATAAGGAAATTGGAGACAATGAAATTAACAATGAAACAATATTACAAAGAAAGAGTCACAGACTATATATCATCAAGACTGGAATCCTCACATATGAGCAAAACTTCTCTTCGTTGAGACCCCACGGGCTCTGTGTATTTGTATTGATAATTCCACAACAAGCATACAAAATTATTTACACTGCGAGTTTCTTAAGAGAATTTGGAACCCTTTTTTCTCATTAGATCTTACTTATATAGACTTCTTCCTCTCTCAGCGAGAAGATATTTTTGGAAAAAATATCTCCTTCGCATAACCAAAATCTATTAAAGGTCCTTATCAAAACAACAAAATTTATGATGAGGAATAAGACCTCTCATCATGGATAGTCAGGCACTTGGCCGTTTTTAAAACAGAAAATTAAACAATAGTCTGATAAAAAGTAAAATGCTGGAGTGGAGCAAGCAACCCACTCGAAACTTAAAAAGTAACTAATTCAGTAAAAAGTAAATAGGCCACTGAGGCCGAATCATGAGTTGACAAGATTTCATAGGTGTGGAAGGGTCGAGGCAGTTGCAAATGCTGGAGGTGGGACGTTCGCTGATGAGCTGTCAATCTGGTTGGCAAACTGAGTGCATCTCTGCTGGCAGTCAGCTGAAGGTTCTGGCATCACAGCGAATCCCTCCACTTTGACATAGGCCTCTGTGAGGGCGTTGAAACCCGCCTCTGTAGGGAGCTTGTGCCTGATCAAATGGAGGAGGAGAAATTCCTGGCTGAGGGATGAAACAATAGTTTCGGCCTTTAACCGAGCAGTCTTATCTGGTAGGACGTCTATCCGATCTTTTTCTTTCTGAAGGCGTGTCTTATATTCTGTCAACGGTTGTAGGATGGATGAAGTGGTTGGGTCCCAGCAAGATGGGAGTCCAGCTGTTGTAATCTCGTCCCACATTGCATCGAACCGGTCCATGTTTGACATCACCTATTGCAGGGCTTTTGAAGCTGCATCTCGGGCTGCCTCTTTATCGATAATTTTCTGACATTCGAGGGCCTCCATGAACCGACTCGGTATGCCACGATTTTCCACTTCGTCCAATTCTAAACCTTGCAAGAAAGATATATATCTTTTAGCGTGCTGGGTTCTGCCAGACACGTTGAGGTCTGCCTCTTGAAATTTCTTGTTAAGATAGAGTATAGCAGATTTGTTTTCCCCTATCATTTTTAGGAAACCCCATTGTCCTGTCACCGCTAAGATTATGTCTAACCAGATTATACTTCTTGCTTCCCTAAGCATGATATTGCCCTTCATACGACTTTTGAGGTCAGTGATGGTTTTCTATTGGTCGGCTCTTGTCTTCTTTTCCAGCTCGATCTCTTTCTGTAGTGTTTCTATTTTCTTGTCATTCTCAGCCATGAAAACTTCTAGATCGGCAATTCTCTGCCTTGCCATGCTTGCATGTTTCTTTAATACATCGTTGGCGGCTTTCATTGCATTCAGCTGCTCTGCCAGCGAGCTTGTCTCTGGTGGGGCGGTAGCAGGTGGATAGTTGTGATTGTCCCAGGTGTTTTGCAGCTCCGTCAACCTACTCTGAAGAGTGGTGATTTTTTCAACCAGTTTTTCTCTGTCTTCCCTCTCCCTTGCTAATGTGTCTGCCAATTCCGCCTTTTCCTTTTCTGCTTGCACCAGCTCGGCCGTCTAGACATGGTGGGAGGCTGGTATGCTGAATTTACCTTTGATTGATGCGATCTCCTTCTGCAATTTTTCTATCAGGGCGCCCTGCGGGTTTGTTTCCCCCGTATCCTTTCCTCTGATTAAGTCTTGGAGGGTGCGTACTTGATTTGCCTGGGCGCGACAGTTTACCTATTCATTTTTCAGGGTATCCCTCACCTATTCATGTTTTTTCTTCAGTTTCCTCAGCGCAATGGTGACCTGTATCATCGTCCTTCAGCATGTCGCCTACCACCTGAAACAGATTGCACATGTTGGTTGTTGGCACCTTTTTCATGTCGATTGCATGCTCGAGCACCTGGTAACTAGTGACACCTGAATTGGGATCCAAGATGGCTTCCGCCATAGACAAGACTAGGTGTTCTGTGTCCACATTCATGGAGGCAGAGACCCTGGTGTGATATTTCTCTACGTACCCCTCCAGCTCAGCTTTGTACTTATCTCTGATCGCTCTATTTGCCTGGTCTCTTGCAACTGCCCTTGGTGAGGTATGCTCTGTGATGGCCTGTGTGACTTTCGTGAAGTCGGAAGAGGTGGTGTTGTCCCTTAGCACTTTTATCCCTACTTTACTCTTATCCAGTTGACCATACGGTGTAAATGGTTCTAATAGTTGCTCTTCTCCTATGACCTCTTCCTCACTAGAGGCTGTTTTTTACTTTTTGTGAGGGGGGGGAACTGCTCCTAAGGTACCTGCTTCTTCTCCGCCTTTGCCTTTATTGATGTCCTCTTCTTCCCCTGTGGCAGATGAATCTATCTCCATCTGCGAAACCAAAGGCCAAATTTCGAGATTAGCCCTCCATTCCATGAACGGCCTTGGTTCATGCATATAAGGTGCGGACTTGTTCTTTTTTCTTTTGTTCGAGATAATTTCTCGAGGATCATAAGCCCAACCCTTTCCCAGCCTTAGGTCCAGACCTTGCAACATTTTCTCAATGATTGGAAGGGCATGTCTTGAATTCATAACAAAAGGGCCGATTGTGATGGGGAGCCTCAGGATGAAACCCATCTTGGCAGGGAAAAAATGGACCTGAATGGCCTTGAGGGTTTTCCAGATGTATTCCAGCACATAAACTCGACGAACAGGAAAGACAGGTAGCCTATAAGGGGAAACTTCGGCTTCGTAGACCCGAATTTCAGTGTAATCATCAAATAGGTACCAGTCCCCGGTGCTCTGGGATTTCCTAGCTTGCAACCAGCTTTTCATTTCTGGGAAGACCCTAGGTGAAGGTGAGTCGTGGATAATAGTATAAGAAATGTACATGAAACTATTAACAAAACTGGAATAAACCTCTCCCTTAGGAAATTGGCGTACAGAAAAATTCCAGTAAAAAACTGGTCGGGGTTGGGAATTCTCCTGATATATCTTATCTAAACCCAAACCCTCAAATTTATTAGCGTGCTGGTGTAGGAAAAGATAGAAAACCATTGAAAAAAAACAGAACTGGCTGGTTTCTGAAAGCTCCTGGAACTGGGTCCGAATGGTAGCGGCAAGGAAGCCAGGAATATCCAGCACTACCCCCTTTTGAGACATTATCCATAAGAAATGAACACACACCGTGGAAATTTCTTCTGGACTTCCTACCCCTAAAAGACCAGCAATGAGGGAGAGGATGGGCCGAGCTTCCTCTTCGAATAGACTTAACAGAAAAGGTTCAATATCCGGAAGAGAAGTAACCTGATTGCTGGTTATAGAAGAAATGAAGGCTTTCTGGTGCTCCCATGGCTGTCTGGTGAACTGGGAGGTTAAAGCCGCTTCGCCGAAACTGATATATGTGGCGCTGGTGGGGAAGCGGAGGGCTTGCTTGATAATGTCGGGGGAAAGGGAAAAAACCCTGTTCCCCTAAGGAGAGGTGAAAGTACCTCGACGCTCGTCGAAAACGTCTCTGAGCCAGGAAATAAAATCAACTACAGAATGTACTAGAGGGGTAATTTGGTGATACAGGCCAGACACAACCACCCAGTACCGGTCTTTATTCCCAATATGGCGTCTAAAAAGCTCGGGTTTGATGCTGCTAATGTGAAATGGGTATTGAGGATCAAAAATTCCAGCTTGCAGGTCGATGAAAGGGTCGAAGAGGGTGTCTAGTTTCTTGGACCTGAGGGGTTTCTGGTTCGGCTTTCTTGGGCATGCCCCTTCCCATGACTAACATAACAAACTTTTAAAATACGAAAGGGAAAACGGAGAGAAAATGGAGGATGGAATACCTGTGCACATGGAACTGTTCTCAGGAAAACGACGCGGGGGGTGTTGATAACGACTGGGTGGACCTTGGCGCTGGTTCCCAATTAGTACATACCATAGCTGGAACCCTGCGACCTCTACTCAAGTAAAAATGGGAAACTGTTATCTTTTGACTGAAAGATTTGAGGTAAAAAGGGTGGATAGGAAAAATGAGTGGGGAAAAGTGCCGTAAGGGCACTGACAGTGAAGCACGCGGCATGTAAGGATTGGGCGTCGGCTGAGGACAGGTGAACGCTGCGTGCCGGGTTTAATACTGGTACGGGCCTCAGTACCAGTTTGCCTAGAAACTTACCTTACCTTTGTGCTGCAATAAACCATACGATTCATGAAACCTTTCGTTCGTAGGGCGTGTTAAATACACAGTGTACCAGACTTCAAGACCCATCTTCAGTTCTGCCACGTTGCCGAAACTTCCCACTTTGCGCTGCCACGTCACCGCTTACCTCGGGCCCACCCCGTGACTCTCAACACAATTCCGCGGGGGTATGGGTATGTTCCCCCTCTCGTTTCTCGACCCCCGCGGAAATTATCGTATGGAGAATTCCCTCACGTGCCCATTATGGGTGCGGCTAATCTTTTAACTCATTCCACTTTGCATCTTTCGTAGCATATGTTTGCACCTTTTAGAGTTACCATTCTCCTTTTGCTTTGCCTTTTAACCTTTCAATTGCACATGTTTTGCTTTAGGCACAATATTTGTCACATCTTCGTTTCTCTTTTTGACCCACCTTTTAAATGTTCCGACGTCGGCCATAGCATTTGATATACCTCTGTCCAAAGGTCCACTCGTAAAAAATGACTAGTGCTACTTTATGACCAACATTGGCTCCACCTGGGGACGGCATGTTTACCCCTGAACATGTCAAGAACTACGCAGACCACTTGTTTATCTTCTGTGTGCACCATCCATCGTCCTTCATCTGCACTTTTAGTTTCCTTGTTCACAAATCAACATGGCCATGCATTATTCAATTCAAAAACGCAAACAACTACTAATATACAATATGATACAATCAGGCCCTCTCGGCCCGGCTCAGAACTGAAAGTAGGGTTTTAGGAATTGGCCATTTACAGGGGCGTCGAGCAAATCCCCCTGTAAATTCTCCAACTTGAAGGTATTATTACCGCCCTGCTCTGCAATCTTGAAGGGGCCGAACCAAAGGGGGTTGAATTTACCGTGCTTTCCTTTATCGGCCCTTCGTACGTCCCACCTGAGTACTAAGTCCCTTGTCTGTAACTTTCTGTCTTTGGAATGTTGATCAAACAACTCTTTCATTTTCTCCTGGTATGCCTCTAGCCTCTGATTTAACTGACTGCGCATTTCTTCGAGCTCCACCAGCTGGTTAATTCTTCTAGTCACGTCATCAGGTTCTTCCTGTCTCTCTTGCATGAACTGAGCCACAGGCAAGGCTAATTGTATAGGAAACACAGCTGCTCATCCATATACCAATTCGTAAGGAGATTTTCCAGTTGCTCATTTACTGGTGATTCTATTTTCCCACAGAGCAAACTTCAGTTGGGAATCCCAATTCTTCTGATTTTCATTTATAGTCTTCTTTAAGGCCCTCACCAGAGTTTTATTTGAAGATTCTATCAAACCATTTCCCTGCGGATAGTAAGCTGTAGAGTGACTTAGTCAGATATTATATTGTTAGCAGAAATTCACAAATTTTGTACATTTGAAGGCCTGTGCATTATCAGTCACTATTCTAGCAGGGCAGCCAAACCTGGATATGATGTTCTCTTCCATAAATTTTATTATTACTGTGTCTGTAGCATTCCTTGCAGGTATGGCTTCCACCCACTTCGTGAAGTAATCTGTAGCAGTCAAGATCCATTTGTGCTGGCCACTTGAGGGTGGGTGAATTTCGCCTATGAAATCGATTCCCCACTGTTTGAAAGGTTCATCCACATGGACAGGGATCAAAGGCAGAGCTGCTAGCTTTTTATTTTCAGCAAATTTTTGGCATTTATCACATGCTATAACCCAGGCAAAGACATCTCCAAATAATCTAGGCCAGTAGAAACCAGCCTTCAAGATTTTATGAGCTGTGCCCCTCCAGATATAATGTCCTCCACAGATACCTTCAGAAATTCAGTCATTATGTTCTCCACTTCATTCTCTGTGAGGCACAGGAGTAGGATACCTGAAGGATCTTGCCAGTAAAGCTGGTCGTTTGCGACTATATACTTCTGTGATTTTAGTCTTAGTGCCCTGTATTTTGCTTTATCACAGCTGGGTGGGCGGTTGAGTGTCAGGAGGTATTCTACAATCTCCTTGTACCATGGGCTGGTGAGATACTTCAGGCGCGTTTGCGAGCTGGCTACCTCCAACCCTTGCTGTTCCTTTTCTTCTGGAGACTCTCCACTTGCTATCATAGACAGGTTTATGCCTAGGGCCTGATAGTTTGATTCAGAAAGAATTTTGGCTAGCCCCTGGCCCTTATATAGTTTGGTAGGCCGGATGTCCAGATCATATTCCTGTATTTTGACTATCCACCTGCCTCTTTTTCCTTCACTGTCACCCTGAATGAGAATGTCTTTAACAGCTGCAGTAGGTACGAATGCAGTGATGTGGGACTGTAAAATATACATGCGGAATTCTTTAAGGGATTTTACTAGGGCATACGCTTGCTTTTCCAATATATTATATTTCAATTCTGCATCATGAAGAACCTGGCTAAAGAAAGCTATGGGCTGCTCATACCCATCATCATTTTTTTGTAAAAGAACCCCAGCTACTGTATGAGGTGAAGAAAAAGAAAATATCATAAATGGTTTAGCATAATCAGGCCCAGCCAACACAGGAGCTTCCGCGAATGCATGTTTTATTCTAGCAAAGGCCTCCCGTGATTCTTGTGACCATTTCACCTCATTATTCTTCTTTAACATATCTGTTATATGCCTAACTATCTCAGCGTAGTTAGGAATAAATCTTCTCAGAAAATTGATACGCCCTAAAAACACCTGTACTTCTTTCTTATTCCTGGGGAGAGAGATGCCATTTATAACCTCCACCCTTTTTGGATCAATCTTGACCCCATCCCTAGTCACAATGTGCCCCAGGAGCTTACCCTCTTCTAATGCAAACAAAGATTTTTGAGGATTGAGGGAAAGACCATACCTCCTGCATTTTTCAAAGGTTCTTTGTAGATGCTAAAGATGCTCGACATCATCCTTTGAAAACACTGTAATATCATCAAGATAAACCACCAGAAACTTATCCTGCTCCCCAACAAAAGCAATGTCCATAGCCCTCTGAAAATTGGCCCCTGCGTTAATAAGTCCAAAAGGAATCCTAGCATACATGAATGTACCCCATGGTGTGGTGAAAGTAGTATTTTTCTGGTCCTTTGGGAGTACAACCACCTGGTTATAACTAGAAAAACCATCCATAATAGACATTCTAGAGGCTCCCACCACTTTCTGCAGAATGTGATCCATCTTAGGTAATGGGTAATTGTCTTTCAAGGAGGCTCTATTCAAATTTCTAAAATCAACACACAACCTTATTTCTCCATTTTTATTTCGGACAGGGACTAGATTTTCCACCCATTCAAAATACTTTAATGGCACAATTATTTTAGCCTTTAGCGGCTTCTTGATTTCTTTCTCAATGGAGGGGAGCAGCAGAGGATTTATTTGTTTGAGCTTCTGCTTGTGGGGCTTTGCATCTGCCTTCAGGGGAATTTCATGCTGCAAAATTCTGATATCAAAAATTTTCAGGTCCTGATAGGACCATGCAAATACATCCTTGTACGCCTGAAATAGTTTTAAGTACCTCTCCTTATATTCATCCGGGACCTTCCTGGATAATTTTACGATTTTGGGCTCAACATCAGTACCTAGATTTAGGTCCTCTACTTGGTTTTCGTCTGTCGTTTTGCTGGGCTGCCTGGGGACATCATTTTTGTCAAATAGTCTTTCTAGAGGCACTAGCCCTCTATGGATGACGTTTCCCTTCAGCTGTAACACTTTACTCCCTGCCATTTTTTCTTCCCACTTGTTTCCTGATTGGTTCTCAACGTCATCTTCCTCACAACAGTCGATTTCCATATTAGAAAACTCCTCAACTGTCTCTAGAAACCTTTTAACTTGTTCATCGTCTTCAAACTCTTGCCAATCTTTGACATTGTCTGGGATTGAAGGTCGGTATCTTACCTCTATCTCATATCTCAAGAGGGGGTTTTGGGGTGGACGGAAAGTATTGGCAGCTACTGCAAGTGAATCTGCCATCCTATTTTGCTCCCGAGGCATGAACTGAATATAAGAAGCTGAGAAAAAGTTCTCCACCATGTCCCATACTTCATTTTTGTAAGCTCTGAGACGAGGATTCTTAGCTTGACACTGATTTTTGATTTGTCGGACCATCAATTCCGAATCACCCAAGACCTTTAGACTTTGGATATTCATATTCCTGGCTGTCTGAAGCCCCAGCAAAAGTGATTCATACTCGGCCACATTATTGGTGGCCTCATACTCTTATTTGAAGGACAGTGGGACCCATTGCCTGTAGGAGAAATCAATAACACTCCAACACCGTTACCTTCCTTGGAATTGGCCCCATCAAAATGTAGAGTCCATATACCTGTTTCAAGGCTTTCTGAGGATTTTTGGGTCCTTATTTGACAGAAAGAGGGTTCATGAGCATAACTGTGATCTTCTTCTAACATCAGGCATGAAAAATATCCTTCCTTGCTATAGACAGGTGAGTTTTCTAGGCTGTCTGTCTTGGTAACCATTTTGACAAACCTGGTCTCTCTGTATAATCTCCTCTCTTGGCCACCGAAAATTGGAATAGTGGCATATGTTAGATCTAATTTGATTGACCCACCAATTTTTGTCCCCCAGGACCTTGATAGTAACATGCCAAAGCGGGCTGGAATGTCGGCCACCACAATATCCATTACTACACTTTTGGCTGGGATTTGGGCCAGGTTGACCACCAGATCCTTGATCATGCCCAAGCATTTAACTCTTTTGGAGTCAAATGAATACAGATCTTTATATGGATGAGTGATTTGGAGTCCTAATTGTTCCATGACGGATAGAGGCATAAGATTATGGGAGGCTCCAGAGTCTAGCATACAATTATGGAGCAATAGATCATGGATCACCAAAGACACATAGAAGGGAGGCGTGGAAGGATATAACTCCTCAACATGTGGACCAAACACCACCATAGGCATTTCTTCTTATAGGTTGAGACTATCTGGAATGTGTGTTACTTCTGGAGGAAGCATGAAGGATGTGACTTGGGACTAATATGTTGGCTGTTTCAATAGCTCAGTCAAGGGAACTGGGATTTTCACTTTTTCAAGTTCTTTTTGTAAACTGAAAATGGATGAAGATTTATCTACTGACACTTCTTTTTCTTTTGAATATTTGCTTTGGAGAGGAGGCTTAACTTCTTTTACGATGGGCTTGACTTTAGGGGGTGCAGTTACTTGTGAAGATGAAGGCATTTAAGTATCAGATTGTAAAGGCTGGTCAAGAGGATGTGACTTGGGGTACGTGCGCGGGCTATTTCAATAGCTCAGTCAAAGGGGAATTTGGGATTTTTGCCTTACCAAGCTCTTTTTGTAAGGCGAGCACGGATGAAGAATTATCTGCGAGACTTCTTTTTCTTTTGAATCTTTGCTTTGGAGGGGGGAGGCTTGACTTCTTTTACAATGGGCTTGTCATTAGGAGGTGGGATTCATTGTTACACGAAGATAGAAGATGAAGGCATTTAAGTATCAGATTGTAAAGGCTGGTCAAGAGGTTTCTTACCTTTATCAGAGGTTCTCCGGGCCATCTCCTCCTTCTGAGCAGGTGCCGGTTCTTGAGGTGTATCCTCCTCTTCATCTTGAGTGTGGGTTCTCTTTCTAGAAGACCTGATATCATATTTCCTGTTAAACTGAGCCTGCATGAAGTCGACAAGCTGCTTGCAGTAGTTGTCAATCTCCGGATCCTTGGTGCTTTCATTAGCTTTTTCTTGTGCTGACACTTCCCCTGTGTCAATTGCATGTAGGGGGAATTCCACTTCGTCATTGCTTGCATAAGCTAGGTAGGCCTCATCTCCTTCATATGTGACATCCTCGGTAGGACCATCGACTTGACCTTCCAAGTACAGAGGATGTGGTACCTGGTTAGGCTGCTCCTTTCATTCCCTCTGCAGGATCTGCAAGGGTGGCTTCCAGTTTTGAGGATTGTACCCTCTGTTTGGAGCATTTTGGAAGTTCTTCGGGGGTGAATTCTTGGCTTCCATCTCAAGCTTATTCAACTTACTCGAGAGATTCTTGATCATCTTGTTCATTTCTTCGAACTTGTCATTGGTTGAATCTCTGTCTTGGCTTGAGGTGGATATTTCCTCCTTTCCCCTTCTTCTAGTATCTTGTTCATGTTTCCCTTTGGATTTTCCAGTAGAGGCAAAATTCCCTTCTATCTCCAATGTGTCTGTCTGTGCATATCATCCAGAGTGGCTGGCTTCCTTTCTCTCAAGGAGAAGCCGAATTTAGAATCAAACGCTGCCACAAAAATGACCTTGGCAGCAGTCTGGTGGGGCTTCATGTCGGCAGGGAGACTCAGGTACAATTTTTTGAATCTTTTAATAAACTCTGACACCCCTTCATTATGTTTTTTCTTAAGAGTATTGAATTCAGTAAGAATATTACCATGATCTTTCTTTTCTTCCCACTTTTTGAGGAAAGTATCCTCCATTCTCTCCCATGTAGTGATAGAACGAGCTCCAAGTGTCTTGAACCACTTTCTAGCTTCCCCATCTAAGGATTGCACAAACAGCCTTAGGACTACGTCGAGATGTTCCACATTGAAATTCTATGCAAAAGAGAAAAAGACTTCGATATGCTTCTGGGCTTCAATCTCATTCTCACCATTGAATCTGGGCAGAATCTTTAAATAATCTTGCGGCATGTCATTTAGTACTACAGGTAGCTCCAGAGGAGCGTATCTGTTTTGCAGGAAACCAGGGACATTAGCCATTGGAGGAGGCGAAGGTAAAGCGAGTACCTGAGCTGTGAAAGGAGGAGGGGGAGGTGGAAGTGAAGTATGAATAATGATAGGAATATACTGGACAGTAGATTGAGGAGTCGACGAGAATGACGGGCTGTGAATAGCAGATACTTTTGTGACCTCCTTAATCTCTTCAGCTTTAGGAGTAGGGTGGAAAGGGTAATATGTAGTATCCCTTGACTCGGCTTCATCATTGATTTGGACACCTCCCCGAGGGGGACTATCTGAGTAGTAACCGGTTTCTCTCACGGTGGAGTCAGGGCCTAGTACTTGAGCAACTTGAGAGGAAGAGGACGGAATGTCTTCTAGGGAGAATTCAGGAATCTCAGTATGGACTGATTGTCTTCCCCTCCAACTTCTTCTATGTAGGATCTTTTCTGGGTTAGACACATAAGGTGTCCTTGGCTGAGATGTTTCTGACCTCAGATGTGGCTTACGGGGAGCCAGGACTGCAAACAAGTTTGGCTGTTAAATGAATGTGGAGTCGCCAAGGTGAGGGATGTACAAATCTCAACTCTTCATGCTCACCTAACTGAAGAGTGGATGGGTTTTTTCGAGGCCCAGGGATTTTAATTTCTTAAACTTCATCCCCGGCAACGGCGCCAAAAAGATGTTGTAGCTCCTAGAGACAGCCTTGAGTTGTCAAAGACCAATGCCTAGGAAATCTTAAATAGTAAAGAGTATAAAGTATATTTCAAGCTCATTATCAGTTTAGGACTCTTTACTTATTCAACTTGTACGAAGCATTACCAATGTAAATGCTAGGACAAGAAACCACTCTGATTGATTCGGTAAGATATAAAGACAACTGCGAGGCAAGAAGGGAATCTTCAATGCATGTATACTTTAGACAACTTGGAGACAATTTTCATCAAGGAAGGCCAGTTTCCCAATGATGTATAGGTATTTTTAAGCGAAAGAAAGCATTTTTGCTTGAGAAGGGTGGAAAAATACCTAACTACAATGAATATCCTGGTACTTGGAAAAGCTTCTAATCTTTCAACATAATATGGGCTTAGCAACTACTAGAAGGCTCATACATATCAATGTAGGTTTTGGAAATAACATTCCATGATATTTAATACGGAGGGAACTACGAATGATGTGTTAGAGGCGGAACAACATATCATGCATGAGCCATATTTAAGTGACATAGACCCGATCAAAACACAGCATTGCCAAATAACGTTAAATTCATATAAACCGGCAAGTCACTTGCATTCAAAAACACGATATAGGGGAAATTGAAGGCAGAGTGGGAAATAAACGATGAGACAATATTACAAAAGAAAAGTCACAGACCATATAACATCAAGACTAGAATCCTCACGTATGAGTAGAACTTCTCTTCGCTAAGACCCCACGGGCTCTGTGTATTTGTATTGATAATTCCACAACAAGCATACAAAATTCTTTACACTCCAAGTTTCTTCAGAAAATTTGGAACCCTTTTTTTCTCATTCGATCTTCCTTATATAGACCTCTTCCTATCTCAGCGAGAAGAATTTATTTTTTTTGGAAAAAAATATCTCCCTCGCATGACCAAAATTTTTTAAAGGTCCTTATCAAAATAACAAGATTCATGATGAGGAATAAAGGCCTCTCATCATGGACAGTCAGGCACTTGGCCGTTTTTAAAATAGAAAATTAAACAATAGTCTGGTAAAAAGTAAAATGCTGGAGTGGAGCATGAAGCCCACTTGAAACTTAAAAAGTAACTAATTCAATAAAAAGTAAAAAGGTCACTGAGGCCAAATCATGAGTTGACAATATTTCACAGATGTGGAAGGGTCGAGGTGGTTGCTGATGCTGGGGGTGGGACGTTTGCTAACGAGCTGGCGATCTGGTTGGCGAACTGAGTGCATCTTTGCTGGCTATCAGCTGAAGGTTTGGGCATCGATGCGAATCCCTCCACCTTGACATAGGCCTCTGTGAGGGCGTTGAAACCTGATTTCGTAGGGAGCTTGTGCTTTATCAAATGGAGGAGGACAAACTCCTAGCTGAGGGATGAAACAATTGTTTCAGCCTTTAACCGAGAAGTCTTATCTAACAAGACATCCATCCGGTCCTTTTCTTCCTATAGGCATGTCTTATATTCTGTCAATGGTTGTAGGAAAAACGGAGTGGTTGGGTCCCAGTAAGATGGAATTCCAACTGTTGTAATCTCATCCCACACTGCATCGAACCGGTCCACGTTTGATACCACCTGCTGCAAGGCTCTTGAAGTTGCATCTCGAGCTGTCTCTTTTTTGATGATTTTTTGGCATTCGAAGGCCTCCATGAACTGACTCGGTATGTCGTTCTTCTCCACTTCGTCCGATTCTAACCCTTGCAATAAAGATATATATCTTTTAGCGTGTTGGTTTCTGCCGGACACGTTGAGGCTCGCCTCTTGAAATTTCTTGTTTAGATAGAGTATAGTAGATTTGTTTTCCCCTATCATTTTGAGGAAACCCCATTGTCCTGTCACTACTGAGATTATGTCCGACCAGATTATACTTCTTGCTTCCCTAAGGGTGATATTTCCCTTCATACGAATTTTGAGGTCAGTTATGGTTTTCTACTGGTCGGCTCTTGTCTTCTTCTCCTGTTCGATCTCTTTTTGCAGCGTTTCTATTTTTCTGTCATTCTCAGCCATGAAACCTTCTAAATAGACGATTCTCTGCCTTGCGGTAAGTGCCTGTTTCTCTAATACGTCATTTTCAGCTTTCATTGCGTTCAGTTGCTCTGATAACAAGTTTTTCTCTGGTGGGGTTGTAGCAGGCGGACAACTGTGTGTGTCACAGGTGTTCAGTAACTCCGTCAACCTACTCTGAAGAGTGGTGATTTTTTCGGCCATTTTTTCTTTGTCCTTCCTCACCTTTGCCAATGTGTCTACCAATTCTGTTTCTTCCTTCTCTGCTTGCATCAGCTCGGCCATCTGAACATGGTGGGAAGCTGGTATGTTGACCTTACTTTCCAAGGACGCGACCTCTTTCTGCAAGTGTTCTATCAAAACACCCTTCGGATTTGTTTCTCCCGTATCCTTTCCTTTGATTAATTCTTGGAGGGTGCGTACTTGATTAGCCCGGGCATAAGAGTTTGCCTGTTCGTTTTTTAGGGTCACCCTCACCTGTTCATGTTTCTTCTCCAGCTTCCTCAGTGTAATGGTGAGCCGCATCATTTCGCCCTTCAACATATTGCCTATGACCTGAAACAGATTGCATATGTTGGTTGCTGGCACCTTGGACATGTCGATTGAATGCTCGAGCACTCGGTAACTGACGACCCCTATATTGGGATCCAAGATGGCCTCTGCCATAGACAATACTAGGTGTTCTGTGTCCACATTCATGGAGGAGGAAACCCTGGTGTGATTTTTCTCTACGTACCCTTCCATCTCAGCTTTGTACTTATCCCTGATCATTCTATTCGCCTTGTCCCTTGCAACTGCCCTTGGTGAGGTATGCTCTCTGATGGCCTGTGTGACTTCCATGAAGTCAGAAGAGGTGGTACTGTCCCTTAGCACTTTTATCTCGGCTTTACTCTTGTCCAGTTGACCATACGGTGTAAACGGTTCTAGTAGATGCTCTTCTCCTATGACTTCTACCTCACTGGAGGTTGTTTTTTGCTTTTTAAGAAGAGGAGGAACTGCTCCTGAGGTACCTGATTCTTCTTCGTCTCTGCCTTTATTGACGTCCTCTTCTTCCCCTGTGGTATATGAATCTGTCTCCATCTGCGAAACCAAAGGCCAAGTTTCGAGGTTAGCCCTCCACTCCATAAATGGCCTTGGTTCATGTATATAAGGTGTGGACATGTTCCTTTTTCTTCTGTTCGAGATAATTTCTCGAGGATCATAAGCCCAAACCTTTCCCAGCCTTAGGTCCGGGCCTTGTAACATTTTCTCGACAATGGGAAGGGCATGTCTTGAATTCACAACAAAAGGGCCAATTGTGATGGGGAGTCTCCAGATGAAAGCCTTCTTTGCAGGGAAAAATGGAGCTGGTCAGCCTTAAGGGTCTGCCGGATGTACTCCAGCGCATAAACTCGACGAGCAAGAAACACAGGCAGCTGGTAAGGGGAAACTTCGGCTCCATAGACCCGGATTTCAGTATAATTATCAAAAAGATACCAATCCCCAGTACTCTGGGATTTTCCGGCTTGTAGCCAGCTCTTCATCTCTGGAAAAACCCTAGGTGAAGGTGAGTCGTGGATAATAGTATAGGCAATGGACATGAAACTATTCACAAAACTGGAATAACCCTCACCCTTAGGCAATTGGCGTACAAAAAAATTTCAGTCAAAAACTGGTCGGGGCTGGGAATTCTCTGAGTATACCTTATCTAAGCCCAAACCCTCAAATTTATCAGCGTGCTGGTATAGGAAAAGATAGAAAACCATCGAAAAAAGATGAAACTGGCTAGTTTCTAAAAGTTCTTGGAACTAGGTCCGAATGGTAGCGGCAAGGAAGCCAGTAATATCTAACACTACCCCCTTTTGAGACATTAGCCATAAGAAATGCACACACACCGTGGGAATTTCTTCCGGACCACCTATGCCTAATAGAACAACGATGAGGGCGAGGATGGGATCAACTTCCTCTTCGAATGGAATTAAATAAAAATTTTCTATGGCTGGAAGAAATATAACCCGATTGCGGGTTATAGAAGAAATGAAGGCTTTCTGGTGCACCCATGGCTGTTTGGTGAACTGGGAGGTTAAAGCCGCTTCGCTGAAACTGACATATGTGGCACTGGTGGGAAAGTGGAGGGCTTTCTTGATAATGTCAGGGGAAAGAGAAAAAACCTTATTCCCCTGGGGAGAGGTGAACGTGCCTCGACGCTCATCGAAAGCATCTTTGAGCCAGCAAACAAAATCAACCACAGAATGGACTAGGGGGGTAATTTGGTGGTAAAGGCTAGACACAACCACTCAATATCGGTCTCTATTTCCAATATGACATCTGAAAAGCTCAGGTTTAATGCTACTGATGTGAAATGGGTATTGAGGATCACGGATTCTGGCTTACAGGTCGATGAAAGGATCAAAACTGGGAGGGTTTCTAGTTTCTCGGACCTGAGGGGTTTTTGGTTTGGCTTTCTTGGGCGTGCCCCTTCCCATGACTAACATATCAAACTTTTAAAAGATGAAAGGAAAATAGAGAGAAAATGGGGGATGGAATACCTGTGCGACAGGGAACTATTCTCAAGAGAATGATGCGGAGGTGTTGATAGCGACTGGGTGGACCTTGGCGCTGGTTCCCAATTAGTATATACCGTAGCTAGAACCCTGCGACTTTTACTGGAGTAAAAAATGGAAAACTATTATCTTTCGATTGAACGTTTTGAGGTAAGAAAGGCATATAGGTATAGTAATTGGGGAAAAGTGTTGTAAGGGCACTGACATTGGAGCACACGGCGTGTAGGGATTGGATGTCAGCTGAGGATAGGTGAACGCCACGTGCCAGGTTTAATGCTGGTACGGGCCTCAGTACCAGTTCCCCTAGAGACTTACCTTACCTTTGTGTTGCAATAAAACATACGATTCTTTAAACATTTCGTTCGTAGGGTGTGTTAAATACACATCGTACTAGAATTTTAAGACCCACATTCCGTTCTGCCATGTTGCCGAAACTCCATGCTTTGGGCTGCCACGTCACTTCCTACCTTGGGCCCACCTCATGGATCTTCAATACAATTCTGTGGGGGTATGGGTCTGTTCCCCCTTTCGTCTCTCGACCCCCGCAGAATTCCTCATATGGAGAATTCCCTCACGTGCTCATTTGGGACGTGGCCCATATTATTAATTTATTTAGCTTTGCATCCTTCGTATCATATGTTTGCACCTTTTTGAACTACCATTCCCCTTTTGCTTTATCTTTTGACCCCTCGAGTGCGCATGTTTTGCTTTAAGCACAATACTTGTCACATCCTCGTCTCTTGTTGACCCACCTTTTAAATGCCACCTTTTAAATGCTTCGAAATTAGCCATAGCATTTGATATACCTCTGTCCAAACGTTCACTCACAAAAATGACTGGTGTGATTTTATGATCAACAGTTCCCATAACGTCTTTGGGAGGATATTTGTACTATTATATTTTCGTGGATGACTTCTCTCGCAAACCTTGGATCTATTTATTGAAGAAGAAGGACAAAGTTCTCAAGTTGTTCTGAGGACCGATATTGGAACTGAATATGAGCCTAATGAATTCAACGACTCTTGTAGAGAAGTTGGCATTAAGAGGGAGACTACCACTACATATACTCCTTAGGAAAATGGAGTTGTTTAAAGGGATAATTTTTCTATTATAAAATCCACCAGTGCCATGGTTCATGATCAAAGCCTACAAAAGTTTCTATGGGGATAAGCTACAAACACTATTGTGTATGTTCAAAATTGATGCCCACATCAAGCTTTGCAATCCAAGACTATGCTTTATGACACTAATGATGTATGGATTTCATCATGCTTTTATTTATAAATGAATGAACAATGAATATATGACCTAATAGACGATAATTAAACTATAGTAATAAGGCATCAATGCTTCGTAGTGATTCTCAGATAAGTATGAGATCCCTATACTCATATTTGTTATTATGGCCCGTAGAATGAAAAATTGTGATATGTTTGATGAAATGCATGTCATGGATTGAATGGGTCTAGTCAAGTCCTAGTTCAAGTATTTTCATTTGTATCATTGTTTTGATGTTACTTTCATTTCTCAGAGTTTCATGGAGTTCTCAGTAGTGGCCTGAGTTGTCAAACTGAAAGTGCCACAAAATCTGGGGCTGCTAGCAAAAAACTACCTAGAAAAGTCCCCAGACATAGGAATTCTCTGTTGTGGGAGTTATTGGATGGTACCATTCAAGTGTATTCCCATGTAAAGGGAGTGATTGAGGCTTTAATGAAGAAAAATTCTAGGTTTTCATAGGGGTTGAACACCTACAAGTGATGGATGGCTCCTAAAGGTTTTGTAGCATGTGTAGAAGGTTAGATTGGTTTTGTTGTGATCCATCCACTTCATTAAATGTAAATGGGGAGTTGAATCAAATCATCGCAGCCTATCGTCAAATGTTTACCCCTGTTGACTGATTAACTTCGGTAAATGTGGGAGGAGGATGTTACAACAAGAAAATACCTTGAGATGTGTGAGAGATAGTTTCTTACTAGTCCATACCTCATGTGGATCCTTATCATCAAATTTTGATGTGCTTGAACTATTTATTAATTAACATGAAGTATCCACTACCTCTTTCGAGAATTCTCGTCTTAACCTAGCACTGCCACCAACAACCATGCTCCTTTCCTTTTCCATCAACATAGTGTTCATCCTTTATGCAACTTCATTCTATTGAGGTGTGTATTGGGTAACCTTCTTCCATGTTGTACCACCCCTTTTAGAAAACTCTTGAAATTACTTCCCATAGAACTCTCCATCATTCTTCATCCTTAACTCTTTTATTTTCTTCTCTCTTTAATTCTCCACTAAAAATTTAAATTCTCTAAATTTTTGCAATACTTTATATTTATTCTTGGTGAAATATATACATGCATTCCTCGAAAATTCATCTATAAATGAATCCTAGTACACATATTTCCCTAATGATGGAACCATCACAGATCCAAACAAACCATTTTATACTATTTTTAGTATTCCATCTGCCTCTTCAGACTATAGAGGAAGCTCACTCAGTTTTCCTTCACATATAAAAAATGTTCATAAAATTTCAAAGTATAGATAATAGATAAAATACCTTTTATGATACCATTTCCAAGTAGTTCAAGCATGTCCCATTCATTTATGTCACAACATCACATTTTCTCCTGAACCTACAATATTTTTTCCTTTTTTTTCTTCACCCTGATGAGCAAGCAACGGAACTGTTGCACCTAACACTAAAAATTATTCCTAATAGATTATACACATTTTCATTATAAATTCCTGTTGGGAGTACTATTTATCATTGAACCATCTTGTAGGTATCCTTTCCAAACATTAGTTTTATATCGACATCACTCATGTTTCTTACAAAAACTAATTTCCATGCTAGAATTTTCAAAACATAAGGGAGTTTCGTAATCCTTCACTAGAAAACATCACCAACATAAAATCTTGCATAGTCATGAAACCTCTCCTTATGAGGAGTCATATGAAAAAATACACTTGAGTCAACCAACCATGTCTCATGATCTACATGTGTACTTGAAGAAGCCAAATACACATCCCCTCCATCTAAGGGGAGGTTTGCTACTATAAAATGAGCATCTTGAAATCCCTTCATCCTCTCTTGATGTTTTTCATTACAGTCTTTCTTGTAATGCACTTCTTTTCTACATTACCAACATAACTTTACGACCATTCCTTGAGATTAAATTTTTTATCTTTTTACTTATTTATAAATTTATAATTTTTTTTTTCTTTTATGCAGATTCAGGCCTCTCACACAAGAAGTTATTTCTATTTATGTTTTGGGAGAGTCCTCTTATAGACATGGTATCTCTATTCTCACTCTACATGTTTTTCCATCTCACCTCCTAAAACAACAAGCATGAGATTATTTCATCAAATTTTAGGGTGGTTACATGACTAACAAGAAAGAGAATCAAGTTGTATACATCTCGGAAGAAGCGAACATTTGTTTGCTACAATGAAACTTCAAAGGCATATAGAATCTATGTGCCTTGTCAAAGGGAAGTGGAAATAAGTCATAATTTCACCTTTGATGAAGATATTTCCCTTGGGAAGGTTAGAGATCTTCCTATTCCAAGGAAGGACAAAGATGAAGATGCAAGAAAGCAGGAAGAACTGATGAACGATGCTAAATGACTGATGGATCCCATTGATCCACCTCCTAGTGAGCCCTTTTCCTAAAAAAGGAGACCCTTGATGAACCGTGGTTTTACAACAAGAGTGTTGCAACTCCCAAAGGCTACTCTTCTTTACATTATCAACCCGAGTTTGTACAAAATTGGAGGTGAAAATTCTATATACAAAGTAGATTCATTCTACTCATTCCATCCTATTCTTAGTTCTTCGATGGGGTGCTACAACTAGGGTAACTTCTAGGATATGAAGTCTGTCACACTTTTTAAATAAACCTAAGACTAGAAAAAAATCATTACCGTTACTCTATCAGCAAGAAAAGAAACTATTTTAGATCATAAAGACTCATCTAGCTATTTTCAAGAAAAGAAATCCAAACTTAATCTTATGCAAGAAATAAAGTTAAACTAAGTTGTATTCATCATTTTAAATTTATGAATTGAACTTGTAGAAAGGGAAAATAATCTAGGCACACAAGCTGAACCAAATAACTTATTGAAATATATCTATCTCATTCTTGACTGCTATGCTTAACAATGCATCTATCAATGACCTAACTAGGCTTGTAAATAACATTGTTTTGTAGCAAAAGAAGGCACTAAGGTGACCTAAGAGGGCCTTGGAATCATGGTTTCCAATATGAGGGTGTCCTGGAGGGTTTTCTAGGTTTAGATGAGGTGAAAGAGTGGTTTTGGGCTAAAGAAGTGACTGATTAGCGCTGCTATAGGGTCAGCTACAGGATTTCTTGTAATGCTACAATATGTCCTGAAGCGTTATAGGAAATAGGCCAAGAGTATTTTGATGCCATAAATGGTGAGGAAAGGAGTAGGAGAGGTGAAACGAAGGTGGATCTAGGATGCTGGAAGGTAGCCAACCCTTTGGCCAAGCTCAGAACTTCTCTCAAAACATGTTTTACACCTCCAAGGTGGATCTCGCTATTGTGGTGGAGATGTCAAAAAAATTGGATGTAGGTGATTTGGTTGGAAGTTGGTTGATCACGGGTGGAAACTAAAGCTATTGGTGTTGGTAGAGTCCTCTTATGTTGCTCTACTCAAACCTGTAAAAAAAATACATGTTCATGTAGTTATCATTGACAAATCCATTATGAAAATGGCGGAAAAGATGAGTTGAATTTATGAAATCCTACCTATGCACTAAAAACATAAAACTAACTATGCATCTACAACATGTTCATGAACAAAAAATCAACATATCCCACCTTTCCAAGAAATCATAAACTAAAAGAAAATTTTGGTATGCGGTGAAGATCTACCCTCCTCAAAGCCTAATGGAAGAGGTGAGAGGGAAGATTTAATGCATAGTTTTAGAGTTTTCTATGCTACTGCAACATGAAAGGTAAAGAAACTAATGGAGACAACATGAAATGGCAGACAACCAAATACAACAACATGAACTGTAATAAAACTAACTACAACACTTGAAATGGAAGAAAATTAAATATAGTGAGATGACATGTAAGAATACTAACTATAACATCATAAAAGGTAAGAAAAAATACACAAGAAAGACTGAGGCCAATGGATTGGGCCCTAACCTACAAGCTCAACTCCTTGAAACTAACTTAGTAAATAATAAACCGAATTCTCATTTTATTTCATAACTAATCTTGTCACAAATATCTATTGCAAGAGATAAGAGTGCTCTATCTATCTACAAAAATTGAATCCTTATGAGCTCTTGCTAAGACTACAAACATCTCTCTAAAATTTAGGTCATTTGTTTCCATGAAACTTGAGAGAAGTGGATCTTGGATCCTCTTGATATTCCACTTGTTTAGTTGCCTTTGATTTCGAGTTGTTGGAGGAGAATATTGAGGATCCATTAGCTTCATTTAGGAGTTAAGGAGGTGGTCAACCCAATAAAATGACTAATTTTTGTCTACTGTGAGCCTTAATTGTGCAATATTAATAAAAAATACCATATTATCTTGATTATATTACATTTAAACCACATTAGCCATTCGAAGTATGACAACCCTTAAGACACCATCTACACTAAGCAACGTATGACCATAATGCAATTAAATGTGAGAAAGAGAGACTAATAAGACTAAAAAGGTGATAATTAACCCCTTAAAATGTACCTAATCATGGTATTCCTCAACCCTCATGTCCCAAAGATACTCTTGAAGATATCGAGAGACATATCGCACCAAGGGGGACATTTCGTGAAAGTAAGAAGTTGAATAGGTACCATGGTTTCTTAGCTACCATGAGAACCATTGTTTAAACTAAGCCTTGCACGTTTGAAGAATCCATGAAGCACAAATTTTGGATGGATGTAATGAAAAAAGAGTATAAGTCAATTTTTTGGATGTCGTCCCTAGATCCAAGTACAAGTCTATTATCACCCTAAAAATTTCAAGGCCAGGTTCATTTCTCGAGGCTTCTCTCAACAGGAAGTTGTGGATTATGATGACATATTTGCACCGGTTTCCCCATATACCACCATCCCTTTTATTATTTCCCTTGTTGCTTCTCAAGGATGGAATCTGCATCAAATGGATGTAAAAATAGCTTTCTTGCATGGATCACTCAAGGAGGAAGTTCGTAACATGTATGCATGTTGAAGAAAGCCCTCTATGGGTTGAAGCAAAGGTAACATGTATGCATGTTGAAGAAAGCCCTCTATGGGTTGATGCAAATCGCGAGGGCTTGGAATGATAGGATTGACAACTATACGATGAAGTTGGGTTGTGAATTTGATTCAAACCTTTATGTCAAGGTTGAAAATGATATACCTCTCATTTTGGTACTTTATGTGAACGATCTCTTTACATCATGTGTATACCCTTTCATTTATCAATGTAACAGGGATTTGGCTTATAATTCGAGATGAAGGACCTTTGACTGATGAACTACTTCCTAGGATTGAAGGTCTGGAAAAATCTATGTGAGAATTTCCTTTCCGAAGGAAAATATATTGTGAAGCTACTTCAACGATTTGGGATGGTGGATTGCAAGCCTGTGACTACTCCATTGAAACTCAATTTCAAGAAGTTATGTTCAAGTGTTGTTGGGCCCAATTTTTAAAATCCTTCTGAGTATCATTACCTCGTTGGGGCCCTGATATTTTTGGTGAAATCCCATATATACATATGCTTCACAGTGAATACATTCAGTAATTTTATGGTCTATCCTCATCACATACTTTCGATTGCTCCTAATAATATCTTTATATATCTTCGGGGCACAATCAACTATGGATTGAGATACACTACTACGAATTTGAGGCTCCTTGGATATTATAATGATGATTGGGCTGGAGGTGTGGTGGATCGTAAGAGAACATCTAGATGTTTCTTTTGACTAGGTTATGCTTCGATATCCTAGATGAGTAGGAAGCGTAAATCAGTTTCTCTGAGCACCACTAAGGCTAAATAGATTGCTGCTAACATGGTTTGTTGTGAAGTTGTTTGGTAGAGGAAAATATTTAATGAGATGTTTGAGGATGTGTGGGATAGCACTGTGATCTACTGCGGAAACCAAAGTGGGATTTGTCTTTATGAGAATCTTGTGTTCCATGACCGTTCCAAGCATATTGATATCAGGTACCACATTATCTGTGATATTGAAAAACGGGGAGAAGTAAGGCTCAATCACATTGGGACTAATGAGCATGTCATAAATATTCACATGACGACCCTCGGGAAGGTAAAATTATTACCTTTCGTGACATACTTGGATTTGTGGAAAGACCCTCATATGAGGGTCCCACACGAGTTGGATATTGAGATCTCGGAGCTTTAGGGGGCTTACGAGTACTTATTAGAACTATGAGTTACCATAGGGTGAGTGGTTCACCTTCTCATAGTTGTGCATTATGTACAGGGTGAGTGGTTCACCTTCCCCTATGATAACCCATGATGGTTGATATATGCATAGGATGAGTGGCTCACCTTCTCCTATGGCATATGAGCAAGACGAGCAGTTCAACTTCTCCTACTAATGACACAACATACATCCTACCCATGTTGTTTAGGACTCATGGGAAGTACCTCTCATCTGGCCAATAAGTTGGGAAATGAGGACAGGGACCATAACACTAATGATGGCCACATCATGTATTTTCATACTACCTATGCAAGGATGCATGGTGTTCAAACATCTTGATCTAGGATCAATTGAGGTTTTACCTATAAACTCATTTTGGGTCACTGGAGAGTAACAAGGTCTTGTGACTCACCCTCGAGTCACAAGATGACATATATGGTACAGGTTGGTAAATGGATTGGCTAGTGAACTTCCCCCTAGGAGAGAGGTGCAAGATTGATCTAAAGATCATAATTTTTGAATGAGAAGAAGTGTGATTCTGAATGTATTTCTCACACATGTGTAAATTGTCAAGGTCGGCCAAAAGCTAAATTTAGGATCATGGATCCTAATAGGTGTTTCTTTTAATCATATCCAAATTGTATAAATATGAGTGACCTTTTCTTCATTTTCGAAATCACTCACTCACACATTCATCACTCTATCCAATCTCTTGATTGGGTCATACATCCTTAGAGCATCTCTCTCTCTCCCTTGCACATGTAGATGAAAGACAAATTTCTGGATATATTTCATGGAAGATTTCATGATCATTGGCATGTGTTGATTAAGGGTAAAAAAAAAAAAATTTAAATGTGGTTTTTAGGAAAAAAATAATATTTTTTGAGGTTGCATTCATTGGCACAGAAATCAATACATTTAGAGTAGTTTGACCTGTGTTGACTATAGGATTGTTTGACTACACCATTGACTATATTTTATGAAGTTTGAATGAAGTTTCAGGGACAATTTTTGGGCTAACTTTGACTCTTCTTGGAGGCTGAGTTGATTGAATTTGATCGAGTTGTCTTGGAGATGAATTATTGTTGATTTGACCAACATTGAATTTCTAGTTAGGGCTCCTGGTTAACTATTGTTGACTGATGTTATGACATGGCTGATTTTAAATTTACTGGGAAAGTAAATTGTATTATGTACTCTCTCTCTCTTTGTGCTAAAATTTTGAAGAAAAATGTGAACATTTGATCAAAGTGTTTTCCCCACATTGGATTTTTTACCTCGCACCCTCCAAATATCATGTCCTATTGTCTTGGATTGTATTCTGCTTATTTTTAATGTTGTATCTTCATTTGCTATCAATGTGATGAAATTAATGTGATTGCTAATCTGGAAATTGATATTGGGCTAATAACAAAAATTGAAGTAAATTTCTCTTAAGCATAGAGAATACCATTGTTACCTAAAATTAATAAGATATGACTTACCTGATTCGATACAGTGAAGAAGGATTTACTAAACATGGACACCAATATTTGGACCTCAAATACTAAGGATGTTGTGAGATTCAGGTTTTGTCTAAAAAAATGTCCATGGAACTTACTTTTGAGAAAACAATGTAATACGTTTCCCTCTGGTCCCCAGGATGAGAGGTTCTATCTTGTCATTAGTTAAGGGATTTCGACATATATATCCTGTATTTGTAGGTTTTAACCCTGTATAGAAATTATTTGCAAATGAATCTTAAAAAAACAAAAAATAAACAATAGCGAGAGAATAAAACATAAAACAGATATACACATAGATTTTCCCCTGGATCCCAAATTGGGACTACAAGCTTGATTTTTCATTATATTACTTTTATTCTTACAAAACATATATATAGGCTAAGGAATTCATAAACCCAAATCCATTAACTTTGGATTAGTGTTAGGTATGTGTTATATTATTTCCATGACTAATCATGCGCGAGGGGGTCGCAGGGGGGGCGAAAGCCCCCCATGTATGTTGCACTAGGCACAATGTCGGGGTCGGTCAAAGGAGGCCTCTATCGGGAGGTCCAGTGGCACCTTTAAAAATTATTTGGTCCTTATTTTTTGGTGGGCGGATCTGCCCATGGTTTTGTGCATGGGTTTGCACATGGTTTTGGGGTATGATGGTTTTCGTCCCCTGGTATTTTTTAGATCCGGTCAAGGGAATTACAATTATGTTCTAATCCAAGGTTAATGGATTGAGGTTTATGTGTGCTTCGACATGTATATATATGTGTTTTAACACTAAAAGAATATAATGAAAAATCAAGTTGGTCATCCCGATCTGGGATCTAGGGGAAAATCTCTGTGTTTATATGTTTTATGTCTTATTCTCTCGCTAATATTTATTTTATGTCTTTAAGATTCGTTTGCAGAAAATTTATGTACAAGGTTAAAACCTACATTTGGTATCGGAGAATTTTCGGCTTCAAGGGGGCACCTTTGTTGCTGAGGGGTTTGTTGCTCAAGCCTGAGGTAAACGCTGTTCAGTGGGAGATCTGCAGGATCGGTTCTTGCAGCGAAAGAAAATGTTGAGCGGCGGGAAGATAGAGATGGAGAAATTTAATGGTAAGATTTTTGAGTTGTGGAAGCTCAAGATGGAGGATTTGCTGGTGGATAAGGACCAATGGATCACGGTAGATCTAGGTACTAAACCAACGGAAATGTCAGATGAAGACTCGAAGAAGCTAGATCGGAAGGCAAAGAGCACAATATAGTTGTGTGTCTCAGATTCAGTATTGTTGAATGTATCTAGGGAAGCTACGACGAAGACCTTGCGGGAAAAATTTGGGACTTTGTACCAATCTAAGTCTCTGGTGAATAAATTGTTCCTACAGAAAAAGTTGTATAACTCGAGGATGAAAGATGGAGACTCATTGATAGAGCATTTGAATGCCTTCAGTACTGTGGTAAGTTAGCTTCCATCTGTTGATATTAAAATCTCAGATGAAGACAAGTGCATTATTTTGTTGTGTTCTCTACCAGACTCATGGGATAGTCTGGTTATTGCAATAGGTAGCAATACAACTACCTTGAATTTTGATGACATTGTCTCAGCTTTGCTATCGGAGGAAATGAGACGGAGAAATATGGAGGGTCAGAATGGAGATGCCTTATCTGTATGAGGAAGGTCCTAGAACAGAAACAATAATAAGGTTTCGAGTGGGAGATCTAAATCTAGCGGGAGATCTAAATCCCCTGGAAAGTTTGTAAAGGTGTGTTGGAAATGCGAAAAGGAAGGGCACTACAAAAAGGATTGGAGATCTAAGGCTCCTGAGAAAGGAAACCGATCTGATGACGCTCCTTCTACAGAGGCAAAAACCATCTTGGATGAAGGTAGGGATGTGTATTTGGCTTCTTCTTCAAATACACATGTAGATCATGAGTCATGGTTGATTGACTCGGGTGCATCTTTTCACTTCACTCCCCATAGGGAGTGGTTCGTCGAGTATGAGAAATATGATGGCGATGATGTCTTCCTAGGGGATGATAGGAAGGCCAGAATCATCAGATGTGTAAAAGGCAAGCTGAAGCTGCAAGGTGGAAGGATTAGAAAACTTCCTGGCATTTTGCACATTCCTGCATTGGCCAGAAATATAATTTTTGTAAGCAAGATGGATGATGCAGGTGTAAAAATAGTGTTCGAGAAAGATACCTGTAAGATGGTTCAGGGAGGACTAGTATTAATTCGGGGAGTTCATATTGGAACTATGTACAAGCTTCAGGGCAGCACTCTTATTGTTGGGTGCAACAGTTCTATGGTTCCTGAAGGTGGAGCGGAAAGCATAGCGGTCTCTGGAGAAAAGACCATGTTATGGCATCAAAAGCTTGAACATATTGGAGAGAAGGGCCTTTAGATACTACATGGAAATGGTATGGTAGAAGGTATGTCTAATAGATCTTTGGATTTTGATTTCTGTGAACATTGTGTATATGGGAAGTAGAATCGGGTGAGTTTTCCTTATGGTGCTAGGAGGGTGAACAAGATATTAGAGCTTGTGCACACTGATGTGTTTGGACCTGTGTCAGTTCCACCACTGGGTAATTCTGTGTACTATGTTTCATTCATAGAAGAATTCTCAAGGAATACATGGATATATTTCTTGAGGAATAAATCTGAAGTTTTTGACAGATTTAAAGAATTTAAGGCTCTGGTGGAAAACTAGACAGAGAAGAAGATAAAGGTGCTGAGGACAGATAATGGTGGGGATTTCTGCAAGAAGGAATTTGAAAAGTTTTGTAAGAAGTGTGGTATAGCACGACAGAAGACTATTCCATACACACCTCAGCAAAATGGAGATGCAGAAAGAATGAACATAACACTGATGGAAAAGGCAAGAAGCATGCTCTGTGATACCGGGTTAGGACAAGATTTCTAGGCAAAGGTAGTGGAGACGACATGTTACTTGGTTAAAAAATCACCTTCATCAGCGTTGGAGGATAAAAATCCACATGAGGTATGGACTGGTAATAAACCCTCTCTTTCACATCTAAGGCTATTTGGATGTGATGCATATGTACATGTTCCAAAGGAGAGAAGGACCAAGTTGGATAATACATCTGAAAGGTGGATCTTTATGGGTATAAGGATAGTTTAAAGGGTTACAAGCTTTGGAACCCAGAAACAAGGAAGGTTGTGTACAGTCGAGATGTGGTGTTTAGAGAGGTGAAATATGTTGTTAAACATGAAGTCCTACCAAAGGAACCTGAGAATATAAAGTTTGAGCTAAAGAAGGATGAATCAGACTCTACAATAGAAGAAGAATCAGAAGAGGAAGAGCCACAAACTCCAGCTATGAGAAGAACAGCTCAGGAAAGAAGACAATTGGAAAGCTATAGTCCATCTACTTTCTGTTCAAATTTTGCTTTAACTATAACTAATGATGATCCCAGAACTGTCAGGGAGGCAGTAGATTTAGAGGATGGAAAAATCTGGAAGGAGGCCATGGTTGATGAAATGGCATCCTTGCATAAAAATGAGGCATCGGATCTGGTAGAGTTGTTGTCTGGAATGAAGCACATCAAGAGAAAATGGGTGTTTAAGAAGAAGATGAATGTATAAGGTAAGGTGGAGAAATACAAAGCTCGGTTGGTAGAAAAAGGTTTTTCCCAGGTGCCGGGAATTGATTTTGGTGATATTTTTCTCCTGTTGCCAAAGTTACTTCTATTAGATTACTTGTATCTTTTGCTACTGCATTTGATTTTGAGGTAGAACAGATGGATGTGAAGGCATCATTTCTTCATGGGGATTTGGAAGAGGAGATCTACATGAAACAACCTAAAGGCTTTATGGTGAAGGGGAAGAAAGAGTTGCTATGCACGTTAAAGAAGTCTCTGTATGGGTTAAAATAGTCACCAAGGATATGGTATCAGAAATTTGATACCTATATACAGGGACTTGGCTTCACCAGAAGCAAGGAGGATCATTGTGTTTATTTTAAATTAATTGGTGACCGTGTTATTTATTTGGTCTTGTATGTGCATGATATTTTCTTGATTGGAGACGACAAGGAAATTATCCAACATTTGAAGACCCAATTGTTCTCCAAATTTGACATGAAGGATCTTGGTGCTACAAGCTATATTTTGGGCATGGAAATTAAGAGAGATCGGGCAAAGAGGAAGCTCTGGTTAAACCAGAGGAAGTATGTTGAGACTAAATTGTAGAGGTTCAATATGCATGATAGTAAATTGGTGAATGTTATGATTCCTATAGGTACAAAGTTGTCTGCTGAACAGTGTCCCAAGACACAAGAAGAAGAGGAGGATATGTCCCGTGTTCCATATGCAAGTGCAGTGGGTAGCCTGATGTATGAAATGGTTTATACTAGACTAGACATTGCACATGCAGTGGGAGTATTGAGCAGGTTTATGTCAAACCCATGGAAGGAGCATTGGACAGTAGTGAAGCGGGTTTTCAGATATTTATGTTGCACTAGTGATTATGGCTTGTGCTACCAGGGAAGAACAGGATCAGAAAGAGTGTTGGACATTCATGGTTTTGTTGATGCAGACTAGGTTGAAGATCTGGACCAAAGAAGATCCAGAAGTGGGTATGTGTTTAGCCTATTTGGAGGTGAAGTTAGTTGTAAGAGTAAAATACAGTCTATAGTGGCTCTTTCAACTACATAGGCTGAATACATAGCAGCCACTCATGCAAGCAAGGAAGCAGTTTGGTTGCAGAGATTTTGTTCAAGTATGGGGTTGGTGCAGAAAGCTATAAGGATATATTGTGATAGCCAAAGTGAAATTTTCATGGCTAAGAACCCTGTTTGTCATTCAAAGACTAAGCACATTGATGTTCAATATCACTTTGTGAGGGATATGGTTGAGGCTAAAACGGTGTTGCTGGTAAATGTGGACACTTTGAAGAATCTTGCAGATGCATTAACGAATTATGTAAGCACTCATAAGTTCTCATGGTGTAGAGAAACAATGGGTGGTGCAGAACTGGGCTAATGAATAAGCTCTCCTATGGCCTGCTGCGGAAAGAAAATATAACACATACCTTGTTGTGCCCAACGTAATGTACAAGGGGGCCTAATTGTCGACAAAATATAACACATACCCAACATCTTCCCCCTTGATGTTTTCTTTCTGTAGGGGGCCACAAGAGAGCTTAGTCATTAGTCCATATTTGCAACACCCATTGTTTCTCTACACCAAGAGAACTTCTAAGTGCTCACAGACTTCGTCAATGTATCTGCAATATTATTCAAAGTGTCCACCTTTACCAGTAACACCCTTTTATCCTCGAACATATCTCTCAAAAAGTGATATTAAACATCAATGTGCTTTGTCTTTGAATGATAACCAGGGTTCTTAGCCAAGTAAAATTTCACTTTGGCTATCACAGCATATCCTTAGAGCTTGTTGCACTAACCCCATACTTGAACACAATCTCTGCAACCAAACTACTTCATTGCTTTCATGAGTGGCTGCCATGTATTCGACCTTTGTAGTTGAAAGAGCCACTACAGACTTTCTTTTACTCATCCAACTGACTACACCTCCAAATAGGCTAAACACATATCCACTTAAAGAGCTTCTTTGGGCTAGATCTCTAGCCCATTATGCATCAATAAAACTAAATATGTCCAAAACTCTATACAATCATGGTCTTCCCTGGTAGCACAAACCATAATCATTACTGCCACACAAATATCTAAACACCTGCTTCATTATTTTCCAATGCTCCTTCCCTATTTCTATCATAAACCTGCTCAATAATCCCACTACATGTGAAATTTTTGGTCTAGTACAGACCATTGCATACATCACGCTACCCATAGCACTTGTATATGGAACACAGGACATATCCTCCCCTTCTTTTTGTGTCTTGGGACATTGCTCAATAGATACCTTTACACCTACAATAATAGGAACCTTCATCGGTTCGCTATCCTACACATTTAACCTCTATAATATTGTCTCGACATACTTCCTGTGGTTTAACCAAAGCTTCCTCTCTTTATGATCTCTCTTAATTTCCATACCTGAAAAATAGTTTTCAACACCAAGATCCTTCACGTTGAATTTGGAGAATAATTGGGTCTTGAAATCCTGGATATTTTCTTTGTCATTTCCAATTAGCAGCATATCATCCACTTATAAGACCAGATAAATAACTTTGTCACCAATTGATTTAAAATATACACAGTGATCCTCTTCGATTCTGGTGAAGCAAATTCCCCATATATAGGTATCAAATTTATGATACCACATCCTTGGTGACTGTTTTAACCCATACAAAGATTTTTTTAACCTACATACCAGTTCTTTCTTACCCTTCACTATAAATCCTTCAGGTTGCTTCATGTAGATCTTCTCTTCTAGATCCCCGTGAAGAAATTTTGTCTTCATATGCATATTTTCTACCTCAAAATCAAAGGAAACAATAATAGATAAAAGTAATCTAATAGAAGTAACCTTGGCAACAAGAGAAAAAATATCACCGAAATCAATTCTCTACACTGGAAAATAACCTTTTGCTAGCAATCGAGCTTTTTATTTCTCCACCTTTCCTGCTACATTCATCCTCTTCTTAAAGACCCATTTTCTCCTGATGGGCTTCCTTCTAGATAGAAACTCCACTAGATACCATGCCTCATTTTTCTGCAAGGATTCCATTTCATCAACCATGGCCTCCTTCCAGAGTTTTCCATCATCTGAATCTACTTCCTCCCTGAAAGTTTTCGGATCATAATTAGTTCAAGTTAAAGAAAAATTTGAACAAAAAGTAGATAGACTATACCTTTTTGGTTGCCTTCTTTCCCGAACTGATCTTCTCATAGATGGAGTTTGTGGCTCTTCCTCTTCTGAAACTTCTTCTATTGTAGAGTCTGATTCATCCTCCTTTAGCTCAAACTCTATCTTCTCAAGTTCCTTTCATAGGACTTCATATTTAACAACATATTTCACCTCTCTAAACACCACATCTCAGTTGTACACAACCTTCCTTGTTTTTGGATTCAAAAGCTTGTAACCTTTTAAACCATACTTACACCCAATAAAGATGCACCTTTCAAATATATTCTCCAACTTGGTCCTTTTCTCCTTTGGAACATGTACATATGCATCACATCGAAATACCCTCAGATGTGAAAGAGAGGGCTTCTTACGAGTCCATACCTCATGTGGATTCTTATCCTCCAACATTGATCAAGGTGATCTATTAACTAGGTAACATGCAATCTCCACTGCATCTACCAATAATTCTTGTCCTAACCCAATAACATCAAGCATGCTTCTTTCCATTTCCATCAGAGTTCTCTTCATTCTTTCTACAACTTCGTTTTGCTGAGGTGTGTATGAATTAGTATTCTATCGTGCTATACCATACTTATAGAATTCTTCAAATTCCTTCTTGAAAAACTCTCCACTATTATCTGTCCTCAACACCTTTATCTTCTTCTCTATCTGGTTTTCCACCACAGCCTTAAATTCCTTAAATCTTTTAAAGACTTCAGATTTTTTCCTCAATTTTTCAAGCGGCTCACTAGAGGGTGTTGTACGCCACACTCACTGAAGAAGAGTTAAGGGTGTCTGTGTGGGTATGTGGGGTTTTTTTGTAGGAATTTTCCTGGGTTTTCCCTACTCCTACAAGGCATGAAAGTCAAATTTTTGTGTGTTTTTCAATATTTCGAAACTAACTGTAAAACATAAAGCAAAAAATAATGTTCAAGAAGAAATAAACATTTAGTGAGACACCTCCCCTGCAACGTGGCGAAAAAGTGATGAGACCTGGTATTTGACCAAGAGTGCTACAACTCCCAAATGATACACAACTTTATTATATCAAGTCGGGGTTCATACAAAATTGGAGGTGATAGTGCTATATGCACAACAGATGAGTTCTACTCATGTTATCCTCATATCAGTTCTACAATGAGGTGGTAGTAACTCGGGTTATTATGAAAAATTAAGTCTTCCACACATATAACTAAAAATAATACTGAAAGTAAATCATGACCATTAATCTATTGGAAAGAAAAGGAAAAGAAAGAAAGATTCACACTTATCCTAGTACAAGAATGGAAATTACACTAATTGGCATTCATTGTCTATACTACTTAATTGACTTTCAGAAAAGGAACTACTCTATCTTTTCACACATGTTGAATCAATGACTAACTAACTCCTATCTAGTTCACTCTTAACGATTGTGCTTACAATGCATTTTATGATGGACTAATCACACTTGAAATTGCCATGTTTTGCAGCAAAAGAAAAAGGCACTTGGGTTGTCTAAGGGTGTCCCTGGAAAAAATATTCAGGGTTGGAGGTCTATTGGTGGTGTTTCTAGGCTTATGTGAAGCTGAGGAATGATTTTAGGCTAAAGGAGAGGATTTTTGGCATTGCCACAGGATTCCTGTTTTGCTACAAGATGTTCTGAAATTCTATAGGAAAGAGGTCGAGAGAGTTTGGAGGCTACAAACAACCTTGAAAGAAGAATTCTGAAAAAACAGTGAATAAATTATGAGGCAATCAATTACTGGTTCAGATCAAAACCCTCAAAAACTAACTCTACAAAAAACAAGGTATCAAATACATTATAGGAATAACACGATGGAGTGTGTAAACACAAGATGATGGTGTTGAAGGGGTCCTTCTCTTCATCATCAGAAAAATTATCATAGAAATGGTGGAATGGAAGATTTGAATTTGAATATATATACCTATGCATTTGAAACATAAATATACCTTTGAACCTACAACATGTTCATGATAACCAAAGTAAAAACATTCCTAAATTTTCCAAGAAATCATAAACTGAAAATATATTTGGTCTGTGGTAGAATACCTTCCTCCTCAAGCTCCAATGGAAGAGGTGAGAGAGGGAGGCATAGCAATAAAATTTTAATGCTTTATATGCTACCAAAAACAAAATGGAAGAAATCAACTATTGAAGTATAAAACAAAGACACAAATGTACGCAAGAGAGATTGAAGCCAATGGATTGATCCCTAACCCACAAACTCAGCTCCCTGAAATCAACTTAGTGGAAAAGAAAGAAAATTCTCATCTTATTTGATAATCGATATTTTATATGAACAATGAAAGTAAAAATATCTGATACAAAGCCAAGATTTTTCTTCCTGAATATAAAATTCAAATCCTAACGAGATCTTGCTCTTGTCTATTTATGCTAGAGGGTAGCTACCATAAAATCCCTAAAAACTAGGTATTTTTTCCCTTGGAACTTGAGAGAACTGGAACTTGGCTCCTTATTATTATTCCCTTGCTCGGTTGCCTCTGACTTCGAGCTATTTAAGGAGGGTATTGAAGATATATTGGCTACTTTTAGGAGTTAAGAAGGTATTCAACCACCCTATGATTTCTCCTCATTGTCTACTCTGAGCTTGGATATGGAATCTTTCTAAAAAATGACATTATTCCCTTCATTTTCCTGCATTTAAACAATATTAGGCCTCAAATAATGACAACTCCTTTTACAGCATTCTCACTAAGAAAAATATGACAAATGTAATTAAATGTGTGTGAGAAAGAGTAATTAAGCTAAACAGGTGATATATTAAGTCTTTATAATATACCTAATGATGGCCTTCCTCATCGTGTGCCTCGAGGGAGGTTTTCCCCCAAGGATATTGTTATTTTCTTGGTTTTTCTTTCTTAAGGCTCTTTGGATACCTTAGGGAGGTTTATGGCCTAATATCCTACTTCAGGTTCCTCATATAGGTTTTCACATCGGATTTTTATTCTTCTTTTTTACTTTTTTTTCTCTGTCTTGTTGGTTCATCAAGGGATGAATGGATTGGGAAATTTGAGGTTCTCAATCACATTCAAATATCTACATATTGAGCTAGTAAATACAACATTTGGTTAGGGATTCTTATAAAACTTAAACCCATAACCATTTACCATAATTTATATTTCTCCTCATTAATTTTTCATATGAAGTAAGCCATTACCATGGAACTTATCCACCTAGTAAGGACCCAACCATCTAGTCATGAGTTTCCATTTGAATTCCTTAAACCTAGGATTATATAAGAGGGAGAAATCACCCTCTTGCAATTTTCTTTTCCTAATTTACTTCTCACTCCAAACATGTACTTTTAATTAAACCACTTCACTATGAATAAAATCCTACATTCTAAGTTCATCAAGGGCATTCAATTGTTGTAGCCTCTCCTCCTGAGTTATTGTGACGCCTATATGAAGTGGTGTTGTCATTATCGGTGTTTTATATTCAAATTTTATGGACATCAGGGATTTCTTACTATATAACAACTTGATGGGGGTGAATCCAATAGTGTTCATCCATGTATTATTGTAGGCCCAAGTGGCCTCAACTAGCTTGCATGCCAAATCCTTCTTGTTGATGCTAAGTGTTAGTACCCTATAAATTATAGGATCTCAAGGTGATTGGGTAGTTTATATTTCCTGCAAAGTTTTCATTATAAAAAGGCTTTTCAAAATTAAAATTATTTCAAATAAAAAAAAGTATGAAAAATATAGAAAAGAGGGTATAAAAAAAACAGAAAGAGAAAAAAAAAAGGAAAAAAGAAAGAAAAACCAGAAAAAGAAATAACATTGAAAGTGTTGCGAGTTCGAATGCCACCAGATAGGTTTGTCCATTCATACAGTTTAAACATGATTGGATAGTTTTTAGTTTTTTTTGATAGGTTAGAAAATAAATACTTTCCAAACTATCTAATCTTGGCTTATCATTAGATAGGTAGAAAATGAAATTGGCTCAACAGTTTAAACTGAGTCAATGGTTGAAATAAGGTTAGGTGTTAGGTTAGAAATTCAAAATAAAAATGATTTAAGGGTTTTCTAGTCCAAATGCACCCTGAAAAAAGAAGAAAAAATGTTAGAGGATTATTTTGGGTAGGCATATGTGTTGAGGAGAAAGAATGAAAGGAAAATACACAGTCTATTCCACAAGGTACATCATCCCAGTTTCATTGTTTCCTTTGTTTTAAGAAGAAAACCAAGAAAAATATTGTTTATAATCAACATATGGAAAATGGTTTATGTTTTAAAAGTTTGGACTTTAAAGTCATTTGGGCATACCTTGTGTAAAAATTTTATCCTATGTCCCAAAGCTATCAATTATATTTATTCCTAAAAAACCCCCAAATCCACATATTTTCATGTATCCTAAATCCTAACTACTCACTGACACTCATTCATTCCCCTACTCCACCATCACATCACAAACTAATCTCCCCTCACTCTCCTCAAACACTCGCACATATCCCCACATCCGAAGGTTTACATAGCCTTCTGGCCCCCCCCCTCAACCTCTGAATTTTAAGGAGGGGGCCGGGGGGGGTGGTCTGAAATGGGTGATATCCATTACCACCCACTCTGCTACATGGTGCACCCATAGTACTTTGCACCCCCCAGCTCTGATACCATTCACCGCTCTTTCCCCCCTCCAAAAAAGTGGTTTTCACCACTAAAAAAACCGTCGCGCTTATTTAAATCATCAACCGACCATTAGCACCACGTCCTCTCCCACCTAGCTGCCTCACCTAATCACATCGCATCCCGTCAAATAACCATTGTGCTATTAATTTCTATTTTTTTATCCAATGGATCCACTCCTAATCAATGGCCACTAGATCATAGAATTATAGCTCAAATTAGTCATAACATCAGAGTTTACTCTTCTTGTTATTGTCAAATTGTTGTAGTTCTTGAATTCGTAGATAAACCAGAGAACCACAGTTTAAGAAAGGACTGTGGTTATGAAGTAGAAATTATCATGTCTCCACAGTTTCAATCAAGGTTCTATTAGAAGTCTTCGCCCTGTTGTTTTTAATTTTTCCCTTCCTCGAAACCTATTTTATGGAAATTTAACTTTCTTTGTTCCCCCTTCTATCATCCCATTCTTTAGTGCAGATCAAGAACTGATTTACATAAGACATAAGATTCCTCCAAAGGAAGATAAACAACCTTTCAATCTCATGGTCTATCCTCAGGTAGAATTAGATCACATACCTCTAGCTGATAGAGATTACAAGATCCATGATACAGAGTTTGACTTCGACTTGTTTGATGTCTACTGCTATCATGAGGAAAAATTCCTTGAAGAAGTAGATGATATAGGCATATGGGAGACAAAATTACCTTTCTACATATTTCTCGGAACCCATACTTGTCTAGAGTTTATCAAAAAATGTCAATCATGTTATGACATTAACCAGAGAGCCATAGTGAACCTTGTAGGAGAAATACTATTTTCCATCAATGCCCAATCCATTGAAGAAATGATCGAGACCCTCATTGTTGAGAATGTCGTTCCCTTTTCATATGAAGCCCTAAGAGAATTATACCAGCAAATAGAGTTTTCTAGTAGGGATAAAACCTTAGAATTATTCATTGCCACAAATGCCCCAATGCCTACCAAGAATCCCCCATATGCATCATCGATCTTCCCTGATAGGACCCAACCCATCATCTATGTTTTATCTTACTTATTGGGATATCGTAATTATCAATGGGTAGATGAAACCATAATTGGTTTTTTTTCTATTCTTTCCTCAGATGCCTAGCCCAAAATCATGTTCAACTGTAATATTCCTAAATTAGCACACAACTAATTGGAATATTAAATTTTGATGTTGCTCTTAGATAGAGGAATAAGAGGGTATGGAGACCCATAAATTTCCATAGTAGGAATAAAAGACACTTCTAGTGTGAATGGAGGTCATCTGTAAGTTGGATTGAGGACTCGTAGGTGTGAAAAGGGTTTGGAGCATGAAGACTAGGTCAACTTTGACCAAGTTAAACAACATTGTTATGGAGGAGTGGCATTCATGGTGGGACAACACAGTTTTGGAGGGAGATTTATTGCATGGACGTAGTGACCTAATTGAGTGGGTACAAGAGTTAGGAAGCTCATCACTTATTTAAGGAAGAGGATGGTGGACATATGGGGTTATGTTTTGGATTATTATTTAGTATATTGTCTATTTAGACTTGTTTCTCTCTTCAGTTGTTTAGCACGGGGTGTTCCTGGTCGGAAATCCCAGCTATTTCCTTGAGAGGCCTCTTAGGAGAGTATTGCACTACGTTTTCCACTATCCGACATCAGGAAAAGCTACATCTCTTTTGTACATCGCATTTTCTATAGAGTATTATGTTGTGTTTCAGGGTGCAATAGTGGAGAGTTGATTTGGGTCACTTCCTTGCTTGATTTCAGTTGGAAGAATGTTTCCTTCCATTGGGAGACCAACAAGGGGAACCCTTGAGCTTTATTTCATCATCCAGCATCAAGCTAGAATAATCCTATCAGATACAATGCATTTTTCTGTAGGAACTACGTTATTTCAATGTGCAGTTGCAGAGAAGGGTTTGGAGCCCTAGTTGGGGGAGAAAGATTTTCAGTGAGGGGATCAGCCTCTCTTTTAGAGAAGCTATAGGAGGAGATATCATATATTTCCAGATCATATCAGTAACCTCCTATCATCTATCTATTTATAGAGATTATTCAGCCCTAGGGCCATATTTTCATTTCTGCATTTTTGAATATTTTAGGAAACCCTTCCCGAGTTATCTTGGAAATGTGTTTGGGAGCTTAGATATTCACTCCCAACATTGTTTGATCTATATAATAGAATTTCTATATTAATATATCATTATGAAGTATTTTATGCCATAAAACTACACTGTCATGGCTCCTCGCACTTGTATGGCAGTATTTTTACATGTATTGAGATATTTTCTTAGAGGAGGATTTTTTTGTATTGCTTGAGTGACTAGATCCTCAATATATTGTGCCTATTATTTGTTGATATGTTTAATAAGATGGTTTTACATTTGTCTCATATCATGCTGTGTTGATTTATTCACTATTATTTCCAATATCGTGTTCAAGTATTGCTACTTTCCCATTTGGGAATATTATAGTGGTATCAAAGCATAATCTTGGCTCAGCCAATGGATCTCAGCCATTATGCTATTAGGAGAATAAGAAGAAGGAGAAAGAGATCAGAATGATGGAAAGAATGATTTTTGTCTCATCTCTTTTTATATCTAAGAGGGACCTCACCAAGGAAGTCAAAAAAAGAAAAATGGAGAAAGGCAATGAAACCACACTAGGGTTTCAAGATGAGGAAGGTCCATGTACTTCCTATCAGCAAAGAGAAGAACCGTTATTGCATAGAGTTCCAAAGAAACATTCTATGCCCTTTTCTTTTGAAGAAGAAGACAAGAGGCATGGAGATGGAGGACACTTGGATCATGAAATTCTATGTGAGTATCTTGTAGAATACAAATCCAAAACAAGGGCTTTCAAGGAGAATCTAACTCTCCCACAGTTAATCTAGCTCAAAGAAGAAATAAGACCTTGCAGAAATAGATTTGTATTATCTACATGTGATGAGTCATCTACATGCACATCAAGAGCTTGGGGAATGAAGTTCGATGCATTCTTCCTACTACATCTAGTGGTAGAAAGAGAAGCTATTGAGATTGCAACACTGCACCTTGAGAGTGAAACAAACATTTGGTGGTTCAGCCATTTGAGTCATGTAAGAGTGACCTCATATGAAAATTTTCCTCAAAGGTTGATCAAGAAGTTTGACAAGAAGAAATCAGAGGAGAAGAGGCCTTCACCACCACTTGTGGTAGGAGCACTTGCATAAGGAGAAAGAACACTTGCACCTTTCGAAAGTGGTCTTGATCTCTTGACATTTAGAGTCCCATGCACTATAATTTTGGAGATGCATGAGGAGGAGGAGACTTGTATTAGTGTTGATGCAGCCATAAAAAAGCATCCATCATCATCAATAGTTGGGGAAGCCATCACACCAGAAGGAGGAACCCTTGTAGGAGTATAATATGTTGCCAAGCTTTACCGAGGTATGCACATGTTTCTACTTTCTATTATTTCATCACATCATAGGGAGGATTGTTGGAATATACATTTGCATGACCTAGGGTCAAAGTACATTGCTGATTTGGAGCAACAGATTATCACTGCCCTGAGGACCCTAGATTTGTTCAAGGAGGAGTTATATAGTCATCCTAGTATATCATTTTTGTGCTGCACACAACTCTTAGGGTTGGAGTGTAGAATTTTGGAGGATGGGATGAACATTGTCCTGACCAGAGCAATGTAGAACTATGTGTTCAACATTAAGTATAGTATCGAGACAACAGATGTAGGATCATGGAGATCAACAGTGTTGTCATTGAGCAACAATGTTGAGTTGGGGGCCCAACTATTATTGGGAAATTTTGATGACCATTATACGTGTGTGACATTCAATAGGTAGATAATTGATGGAGGAAATCTTATGAGGGATTACATATTCCATTATTATGATGAATACTTATTTATGATAACTTCACATTTTGATGATAATTTTTTGCCTACAACTTATTTGGATCCTTATGGGGTCAACTTGGTCATTGATGAGTGGTATTCATTTGGAGATCTCCAGGAGATTGCATTTCAACATCCCATGAAATGAAAAGATAGAAATCTAATTTTGGAGGGTGGTATTCTCCATTACAGGAATACCAATTTCGAGCATGGTAGGAGACACCCACATTTGGATGGATGGGTGTGGATGGTGAGCAAGGGGTTGGAAAGCCACTTGCAGATATATGTCACAGGGCAACAGGAGTCAAGGCTATGTTGGCTACTCTTGAAAGAGTTTGGTCATCACGTACCACATTCTATTTCAAAGAGTATGTTGGTGGTTGGGATTCGGCATGGCACTTGCATCATATGGTTGTAGGGATTTTGGGTGCATTATGTTGATATGGAATTATTCATATCAATCATCATATTTTCACCTCATGATTTGTATGATGGAGGTATGAGGAGGCAGCAAGAGCTATTGTTGCTTTGGCTTCTCTTGGGACAATATGGGTTGATTTTCTCCCATGCTTTGCATGATCTTGCAGGAGTAGGTGATGGCACTGTCATGCTGTAAAGGGGCTACTTCTTAGCCTTGGAGGATCAGGAGGTACTTCCACTTTGGAAGGAATCTCCCATATATAACAGTAATATGGTAGATGAAATTGACATCTGGCATGTCAAATAATGGAGCTATGAGATGACAGGAGCCTTATTACAAAGGACAACAATGCTACCACTTGGGAGATTTGGCTTTTTGATGAAGTGTTCCCAGGATCACTTCACATATGATTCCCTTAGTGAATAAGTAGGAGATGAGAGTGATGGAGTAGTGTATAGAGACATATATTACCATGATATAATATTCTTGACTTCGATCTTCAACCATAAGGAGAATGCTTTTCATGCAACTCATGGTTCATTCCTTTTCATGGAGATATGTCATACCACTATGGAGGGATCATTCATGGATCTTATTATCAGCCTACTCTTAGTACATGGTAAGATTTATGTTTTTGCATTTATTGATTATATAAGACAATATTTTCATTCTCTTTCCATTTCTATCCAGTACATTGCGCCACAAGAGGTAAGCCTCTATTTGGGCTTAATGATCATTTTGGGACCAACAACTTTGATGGGGATAGCCATTTCTTATATGGCTTTGGGAAAGCGTTGTACTATTATTTGCATGCTTAGTTGATAAAAAATGCCATTTACTATTTACTAGTAGATGAGATGCCATGCACAACTAGGAACTTGTGGGGAGACAACTTTCCATGTTATATTTTGAAACAATAGTTAGGAAAATTGTGTTGTGACCACTTGGGAAACTATTGTTACCTTCCTGCACTACATGAAAACTTTAGTATCTTTCTCATTTGCATGCCATATGGTGATGATATCCTATTCATCATATATGGGGTGGTTTGTGCTGGCATGATTCATGACTTTAGGGAGAGGATCATTGAGGATCCAGTTTCCTTCATGCCTCTTGAACGCAACATTTTTGCAGCCTAAGATCATAATCCATTTTACACTTATCATAAGTGGAGAGAGAGACATCATGGGATAGAAAATTTGGTCTATTGAGTTCAGCAATGTAGCCCACCTACTTTGCAATATCTAATATTCCCAATTAGCCCAAGCTAATGGGAATATACAATTTTTGTCTCAATATGTTGTTTCATGAATAAAATTGTAAAGGAGGATCAATAAAACTCCTAATCAACAAAATAAATCAATGGCACATGTGAACATGGAAAAATATGGGCTATTTACATAAGCACACTTAGGTGGAAAGAGACTGGAGCACTTGACCAACTTAACCAGGACCAAATAAAAAATGCTCTCTAGATATAGTGAATCTCCTAGAGGCATAATGCAATTTTAGTTGGAGGCTTCTCATGTGAATGCAGCTAAATCATTGAGATGGCTTAGGGTTTGACAAGGATTTCATCCTATAAAAGGAAAATGAGGACAGTAGAAGAAGGTGGTTGATTGTGCATATTTATGAATATATTGTTTGTTTAGACATATATCATTCTCTGCTATTTACCTGAGGATAGTGTTGTTTAGCACTAGGGTGTTCCTATTCAGAAATCCCACCTCTTCCATTGAGGAGCCCTTGGAAGAGTCTTGGTGATCTCATCCACTATCAGGCATTTGGCCAAGCTCATCTTCCAACTACAACGTAGATCCTGTTGAGGTTTTGGTTGTCCTTGCAAGCTGCAGCAAGTGGAGGCTAGATCTACTCAGATCTAGGCCATTCCAAGTCCTCTTTTCACTAGGAAAGTATTCTATCCCATTGGCAAGAGAGTTATAAACCTTTGGAGCTCATATTTCAGGTCTTGGCATCAGGCCAACCTAGAGCAGTTTTCCTTCCAGGACTGCGTTATTGGCAAGAAGGAAGTTGTAGGGTCTTTTGACACACTTTTGAGGAGAGATCTCTGGTGTTGGGGTTTTTCCCTTCACTATGGTGATACATGGATTAGATTTTTGATCCATGTTCTGTACAGATCTCATCTACTTCTATTGTAAACATCTTCAAAAATTTCTGAATACTACTACAGATCTATTTATTTAGATCTCAGATCTACTCTCTTTATTGCATGTTTTCATCAAAACCCCAAGCAGATCTTGTAAAGGAGCCTTTCTAGTGTATAGATATGAAATAGATTTTATCTTTTCTACATAAATCTACTCTAGATCTAGAGTGTAATATACATCTTTTTTAGCTCTTATAAATAACGTTTCAAGCTATTTTGCAGTCAATACATGTGTTGCAACCCTCTTTCTTGAGGAATTTCTTCTATTCTTGTCTTCTACATTCTTTTGTATACTATAAGGGCCTCATTATGGATCTAATTTATTGTTGTATATATGAAATTTGGTCCCTCTTATTGGTGTCCTACTTATGCTCTCAAGAAATTTGTTATTTTCCTGCAGTATTGTTGCATTGTTGCAGCCCCATTCTTGGGTGTTTTTCAGCTATACTAGGTGTGGGTGGTCTATTTACCTCACCTAGTTTGATTTGTTTTTGCTCCCCTCTTGGATTTAGATGCCAGATCTCCAGATCTAAGGGATCCAAGGGCTGAAAACTCATTTTAGTGCATATACTTCTGAAAAGTGTGTTATTCCAGGAGGTATTGCTCAGTTTTCCCATTTTGGGATATTACAGTGGTATCGAAGCAACCATCTTGGCATAGCCTGTGGTTTGATTTCTTGAAGAGCCAAGATGTATTCAGAAGAAGAGGGGCACCTCACTAATAGAGGGAAGAGGTACCTGGGAAGAATACAGAAGAAGTTTGATTACACCAATGATGATAAGGACAAGGGAAAAGCCCCTGAATGTGGAAGTGATGAAGATGGGAAGGAGTTTTCAAAAAACCTTATGAAAGCCATCCAAGATCTTGCTAGAGAGATAAAATAGATGATAATGGAGATGATCAAGTAATCTCCTAGGATATTTCATCCTTGAGAAAGCTCTGGCATGTCTCACCACTGGAATGATCAACCAGTGAACCAGCCACAAGCTCCACAATGCTCTACTATGCCTACTTTCTTAGCTGTGGAGAATGAAGGGCCTCAAGAGAAACCATCCCCTGAAGACTACTTTGAAGAATATGAGTCTCAGAATCGGAGATTGAAGGACCACTTGAGTTTTCAAGAGTTTTGTCACCTCAAGGACAAGAGAAGACCAAGGAATCAATATAAAGATGGTGGATTCACACAGAATCACGATCGACATCACTCTATGGGCATATTATTTTTACCAAAGTTTGATGGGTCATCCACTAGTTCTACCAAAGCACAGGTAGAAAATCTAGATATCTACTTTTAGTTGAACAAAGTCCCTGAGATGGAAGCTATCAAGATTGCAGCACTACACTTTGAAGGTGAAGCACACAACTGGTGGTTCCATGGGTTGTCTACATTGGGCCATGCCAATGTCACTTCCTATTTTGAGTTTACTAGAATACTGGTGGAAAGGTTTGACAAAAAGGATCCATAAGCACCTTTCATAAGCCTTGCAAAGTTTATGCAGTCAGGTAATGAAGAGTCTTAAATCTCTAAATTTATGAGATTATCTGATATGGTTCCTGATCTGTCTACAACAAGGAGGGTGTACATGTTCATCAATGGCCTAGATGAACCTCTGCATGGGTTGGTTAAATTTACCAAGCCCATTACCTTGCATGATGCCATTGAGAGGGCTAGAGATCTTCAAGATGCCTTGACAAAAGAAAAGGAAAATTTTCATAATAAGCCCTCTTTCCCTTCTAAAGGAAAGGAAGAGAAATTTTCTCCTTCCAAGGAGAGCTCATAGAAGAAGCATCTTGATGATGAAGTCTGGAATGATCTAAGAAGGACGAAGCTATGCTTCACTTGCCAAGAACCATGGGTACCTAGACATATATGTGATGTTGGTAGAGCACATTACATAGAGGTCTTCTCAGATCTTGAAGAAGATGAAGATGATGAGCCAAGGAGGGCTCACAACGCTGACAATGTTGGGGGAGATCGAACACCTTCAGCACATGAGAATGGACCATTTTCTCCTCTTGGAGGAACTCTTGCATCCTTGAGGGGAGTACCTAAGTACTTGACCTTAAGGGTTAAAGGGTCAATCATGAATGCGAGGGTTTCTGTATTGATTAACAATGGGGCTACCCACAATTTCATTGATGCCCATCTTCTGCAAAGGAGGGCAATACCCATTGATACTTTTGAGGTATTCTCCATTTTGGTTTGAGGAGACTCAATAATGCAATGCATGCATTATGTTCCATCACTTTCAGTCACCATGGGATCCTACACTTTGGTGGATCTCTTCTTTGTAGTTGACATACCAGACATCAACGTCATTTTGGGTGTTCAATGGTTGATTATGTTGGGGAAAGTCACCACTGATTCGAAGGCTTTACAAATGGAATGGGTGGACAAGAAGAGTGGTGCACTTCAAATAATAAAAGGCATGCATACTTACCCCTCACAAAACACTTCCACACAAAAAACAGAGATGGATTTGCATAGTGGAAGCAAGGACCAAACTGTCGCTTCTCTCATGTTCATGAGATTTCTGCAAGGGGCACTCTTATCTAGTGGAAAACCACTTAGTAGGCCACCTGATTCAATTTTGGTGAGAGATATCTCACTACTTGATGCTACAAAATCAGATCCAGGTGGGATGGGAGCATTACAAGACACAACTATAGTGTAGACGGCTTGGGCAAGCACAAAAAGGAGGGAGGTTTTCCTCTCTCATCACCCTCACCCTTCTTCATTTATGATTCTGCGTTGTTGGAGGAGGAGAAGGGAAGGTATTTCCTTCCTAATTGTACCTTTGGCATAAGTAATTTCAAATAAGAGATCAGTAACATGACAGGAATTTCTATTGATGCATCATCAGCGCTGTCGTTATTGGGGAGTGTAGATCTATATTGGAAATCCCAGCTGTTGGTGGATTATTCCAAAGATCTTCACACTTATGTGAAGCTCGATGACCAGTTGCATGAATCGGGCTATCTAGTCCATGGAGTAGTCATTTATCATCATGATAGGATATTCTTACCTAGGGCCTCCAAGCTGAAGGAGAGGATGCTACAAAAGTCCTTCAAAGAGTTTTGTTTCAGCCCTACCTATTCTATGGAGACCTACAACACTATCATGAGATGCTTTGAATAGGAAGGCTTTGGAGGAGAGCTACAATAGCATTTTCTAGAATGAAAGAGTTATGTGGAGTTGGGGCAGCCAAAGGACTCTATGCAAGAGTCATTTCAGTCATTTCTTCCTTCTTTTGAAAAGGGAGAAATATTCGTGCACAATTCCATGTATAGAAGAAACATTGATGGTGAAAAATCTAATCATGTAATGCAAGCTTCATTTTTTGATTTGACACATTATTTCACCATGTTTTTGTAGGCCATGACTCCCAAGAGGAGTGTTGTATCTTGTAAATCTCATGGAAAACATTGGGCTAGTGAAATTTCTGAAATAGACCACTCCCTTGTTGTGCAAAGGGAGATTATTTTTCATGATGGGTGCTTCCCAAAAGCACCAAAGATATCTCACACTTTCAGCCATGGTGAGGTAACTTGTGTAGCAAGTAAGTGGTGGGGAAATCACTTACCATATCTTGATCTCATGCAAGTAGGAGATGCACTGCGCTGGCACCATCTGTGGGACTATGACCCACCTTCTCATGCTCAAAATTATGTTTGTGTATATGTAATAATGCTTCCATACTTGGATTATATAGTTGTACTTTTCATGGGATTGTATGGAGGGAGGATGGGCAGTTTGCATGTACCACATGGGATGGAAACTCTCTATGTACCTTATGCTACATGCTTTAGAGAGAGTATTGGACCTACCATGTTTGTTTTTGTTGAGTTCTTGACTCCTTGCGGGATGGATTTTGTACATCTCATGATGACTTTGGAGGAATAGTTCATGGAGGCTTGGATTGGTGAACACTTAGCTTATGATGAGAGCTTGATATTTGATGGTGTCGCCAATGAACAAGGACAAGTGTTGCAACACTCACCCTATCATTTTCTTGAGGAAAAGAAAAATTTTGTAGGGGATGACTGTAATATTCCCAATTAGTCCAAGCTAATGGGAATATACAATTTTGTCTCAATATTTTGTTTCATGAATAAAATTGTAAAGGAGGATCAATAAAACTCCTAATCAAAAAAAAAAATCAATTCCACATGTGAACATGGATGAATCTGGGCTATTTACATGAGCACACTTAGGTGTGAAAGAGACTGGAGCACTTGACCAAGTCAACAAGGAACAAATCAACATCGCTCTCTAGATACAGTGAATCTCCTAGAGGCACAACGCAGTTTTAGTTGGAGGCTTCTCATGTGAATGCAGCTAAATCATTGAGATGGTTTAGGGTTTGACAAGGCTTTCATCCTATAAAAGGAAGAGGAGGAAAACAGAAGAAGGTGGTCAATTGTGCATATTTATGAATATATTGTCTGTTTAGACATATATCATTCTCTGTTGTTTAGCTGAGGATAATGTTGTTTAGCACTAGGGTGATCCTATTGGGGAATACAACCTCTTCCATTGAGGATATCTTGGAATAATATTGATGATATCATCCACTATCAGGCATTTGGAAAACTCATATTCCAACTACAACGCAGATCCTATTGAGGGTTTGGTTTTCCTTGCAAGATGCATCAAGTGGCAGCTAGATCTGCTTAGATATAGGCCATTCCAGGGCCTCTTTTCACTGGGAAGGTGTTCTATACCATTTTCAAGATAGTTCTAAAGCTTTGGAGCTAATATTTTAGATATTGTCATCAAGTCAACCCACTGTTTCAATCTACAGCATAGTTTTCCTTCTAGGACTGCGTTATTGGCGAGAAGGAAGTTGCAGGGTATTTTGACACACTTTTGAGGAGAGATCTCTGGTGTTGGGGTTATGCCCCTCACTATGGTGATCCATGGATTATATTTATGATCCATATTCTATACAGATCTTATCTGCTTCTATTATAAACATCTTCAAAATTTTTTGAATACTATTGTAGATCTGCTGCTTTAGAAATTAGATCTACTCTCTGTATTTCATGTTTTGCTAAAACCCCAAGGGGATCTTGTAAAGGAGCCTTTCTAGTGTACAGATCTGAAATAGATATGATATTTTTTACACAGATATTCTCTATATCTAGAGTGTAATATAAATCTAATTCAACTCTTATAAATAACTTTTTCAAGCTATTTTGTTGTCAATACATGTGTTGCAACCCTCTTTCTTGAGGAATTTCTTCTATTCTTGTCTTCTACATTCTGTTGTATACTATATGGCATCATTATGGATCTGATTTATTCATGTATATATGAAATTTGATCCCTCTTATTGGTCTCCTGATCATGCTCTCAAAAACTGTGTTATTTTCCTGCATTATTGTTGCATATTGCTGCAGCCCCATTCTTGGGTGTTTTTCAACTATACTAGGTGTGGGAGGTCTGTTTACCTCACCTAGTTTTATTTTTTTTCTCCCCTCTTGGATTTAGATGCTAGATATCCAAATCTAAGGGATACAGGGGCTGAAAACTCGTTTTAGTGCATATACTTCTGAAAAGTGCATTATTCCAGCAGGTATTGCTAACTATTCCCATTTTGGGATATTACACAGGAGCCTAAGGTGGAGGAGTATTTCTATGAGTTATCATTTTAATGGGTGACTCATTTTGTATGGATGATAGCTTCAGGATTGGAGCTTCACATGGGAATAATGGATACCAATATATTTGAGATCCCATGCCTCAAGAAGGCCTCTAGACCACATATAGTTACTTCCATCGATATACCACTTGTTCATGATGAGAGCCAATTGGATTTTTCACCAAAGGCATGCTTATACACTTGGGAGGAGAAACTTGGGGAATTATTGATGAGAAAACATCTTGCTCATTGGAGGAACCTATTATATGAGGATGCTACAAGGGGGAGAGGAGAGGCCCTTCAATTCTATCTTTGCAGTTGCCTGAGGACAAGCAACATTTGGGAGGAGAGTATTGTAATATTCCTAAATTAGCACACAACTAATTGGAATATTTTTTTTTTTTTTTCTCTTAGATAGAGGAATAAGAGGGTATGGAGACCCATAAATCTCCTTAGTAGGAATAAAGGACACTCCTAGTGTGAATGGAGGTCATCTAAAAGCTATATTGAAGACCCTTAGGTGTGAAAAGGGGCTGCAGCATGAAGATTGGGTCAACTTTGACCAAATAAAATAGTATTGTTATGGAGGAGTGGCATTCATGGTGGGACAACGCAGTTTTGAAGGGATATTGATTGCATGGAGGTAGTTTCCTAATTGAGTGGGGCCGAGGGTAAGGAAGCTCATCACTTATTTAAGAAGGAGGATGGCAACCATATGGAGTTATGTTTTGGATTATTATTTTGTATATGGTCTATTTAGACTTGTTGCTCTCTTCAACTGTTTAGCTAAGATTGCAATGCTGTTTAGCACAGGGTGTTCCCGATCGGGAATCCCACCTCTTTCCTTGAGAGGCCTCTTGGGAGAGTATTGCACTACCTTTTCCACTATCTGTCATCAGGCCAAGATACATCTTTGTTGTACAACATAGTTTCTGTAGAGAGCTGATTTGAGTCACTTCCTTGCCTGATTTCAGTTGGAGCAAGGTTTCTTTACATTGGGAGACCAACAAGGGGAACCCCTGAGCCTTATTTCATCATCCAGCATCAGGCTAGAGTAATTCTATCAGTTACAATGCAGTTCTATGAAGGAACTACGTTATTTCAGTGTGCAGTTGCAGGGAAGAGTTTGGAGCCCTAGTTGGGGGAGATAGATTTTGAGTGAGGGGAACAACCTCTCATTTGGAGAATCTATAGGAGGATATCTCATATATTTCCAGATCAGATCAGTAACCTCCTATCATCTATCCAGTTGCAAATATTATTCAGCCCTAGGGCCATATTTGCATTTCTGCATTTTTGCATATTTTAGGAAACCCTTCTCGGGTTATCCTGGAAATGTGTTTGGGAGCTTAGATATTCACTCCCAACATTGTTTGAGATATATAACAAAAGCTCAATATTTATCTATCCTTATGCAACATTTTATGCCCTAAGAATCCATTATCATGGCTCATGGAACTTTTATGGTAGTATTTTTACATGCATTAACATATTTGCTTAGAGGATGCTTGTTTTATATTGCTTGAGTGACTAGATCCTCAAAATATTGTGCACATTATTGGCTGATATGTTTAATAAGATGGTTGTAAATTTGTCTCATATCTTGGTGTGTTGATTTATTCACTGCTATTTCCATTATTGTGTTCAAATATTGTTCCATCCCCATTTGGCAATATTACATCAACTACGCATAGTTTATTGCAGATGCAATTCATGAAATTTCCTAAATTTTTAGACAAAATAAGTTTTCAAATACACCTCTGTGTTGGTGTACATGTTTACCTATTTTTAGGCCAGTAGATTTCAGTTTGACATGATGAAGCTGAATGATGATTCTCATCCCAAATGAGTGATTTTCTAGACTACTTTATTGATGGAGCACAAGAATGAATCCTACAAGAGCTTTGTAGACTTATTTATTCATCCAGCAATCAGTGCACTCAATATTACTATAGAGCCAAGGATCAGTGAGAAAATAAAGAATGTGATGTTGTTGGCAGAGCATATCAGAACAAAAAATTAGTACCTCTACCAAAACTACACAGATATCACGGTTTATGGCAGTGAATTGGCCCCTTATAGACTGACCAAGTACCTCTCTATGAGAATATTTGCACTTGAATATATCAGAAAAATGATAAATGCAAATAAGGTGCATTTTTCCTCTTCCAAGAAAAAGTCACAATTCGAGATCAAATAAAAAATTGGTCCATTTATTTTCAAAATCAGAACAATAGGTCATGAGGTAGATAAAATGTTGAAGGGGATGAAGTTCACACATAGCTTCACTTGGTCCTATGATCCAATGGTTATCATCTTCAAGAAGAGGGTGGAGAACAAGTCCACACACTACATTCATACCCACATATTGGAGATAGAGAACTACATGAATAAAGAAGAATGGGAAGCTAACACACTCCAGGAGGCAGAGGAGAATTTCATCTCTACTTCGGGAATTCAAACACCAATTCCAAAAGAAAGGAAATATCGAAGATGTCAAGATGACAAACGAAAGGAGCCAGAAAAGGAAATAGGAACCAAGAGGACCAGGGAATATCAAACAGACATGGGTATTGGTTCCTCCACCAAAGAATTCAAATTGCAATACAGGAAGAGGGCTAGAATTCGCATGGACATAGACCAAGGGAGTGAGAAATATTATAAAAATATCATCACAATCAGAGATTCACCAAGTTCATCTCTAGTAGGTGGCCAAACAGTTTTCTCAACATCCTCTACCACTGTGCCTTTCCAACAGCAGAATGTATAGACTCCAACATCCACTACCATTATAGGCCATAAAGAGGATGATATAAATGATGCATTTAAAGAAATAAAAAGAAGGAATGAGGTCCTTAATACCAACACATATAATCAGTTTTGGAAACAAACAAGTAGCTTCCATAGTAGACTTCTATCAAAATTTGACTCAGAGAAGGGAAGAATGAAGATGGCATTCTTGGAAGCACAAATTCCTCATCCAAAAGGTGGAACATACTACAATAAGACCTATTTTGATTTTGATATAAAGATAATTCATCCAATTGACCAAATGGAGATGCATAAGCAAACAGGAGAAATGATATACTCCACTTTGACTAGTACAGCCATGAGCCTCTCAAAGTTGTAGGTCACATCATCCAACACATAGTCACAATTAAAGATGGAAAAGATATCCTCCATGGCCAAATAATCAAGGATTAAAACTCTAGAGTATTTAGTAATGAAAATTGGGTATGATCCAACAAACCTAGCAGTGGTAGAAACATTGGTAAATAAAAATAATGCAGACATAGTTGCTTTGAAGAGACAACTTAGGATGCCAGTGATAGAAGATCCTATGGCCAAGGAGATAGGAGAAAATGAAACATCGAAGCCAGAAATGATGAAAATGTTCCTTGAACAAGCATAAAAAATAAATTAAATGGAGAATGAGATGGATAAAGTGTTAAAGGATAGACAGAAAGCAACAAGAGATGTAGTGAAGGAAGCATCAAAAGAAGCAGCTAAGGCCATGAATCTACTATAGGAAGTCCCTCTTATAGTGATTCCAATATCTACATCAACAACAAGTGCACCAGGTTAAGGCACTAAGAAATTAGCTAAAGCTATGGAGAACATTTACTTACATACAACAGAAATTAAAAAGCTGCAAGATCAAGTTAGTGACTTACAATATTAGATTAAAAGGAAATATTCAACACGTGCCATAGAGTTGCAGATCAATAAAAAGTTAAATGAAGGTTTCTAGAAGTAGGCTTCACAACTCCTTAATTGGACACATGGTAGGAAGAGTTAAAAAAATTATTTGGTTGGATATAATTGAATCTATGAATGATATCTGGCCATTAATTCAAATAATTTTTGAATAGAGGGATTTAATCGAATCAGTGAAAGTTTCCATTGAAAAATCGAATGATAACTTGGAGATAAGCCCCAAACTGCCAACAATATCATCAGATTCCTGAATTCTAAAAGCAGACATTAATTGGAACAATTGTAAGTAGCAAATAGAATAACCACCATACTTGAGGAAAAAAAAAGTGTTGAACAAGAAGAGTCTAGTCACATAGCTAGAAGAAAGATTTCATTAGCTGGAGATTGGAATAAGTAGATTTTTCAATACAATTGAGCCACTGAACAAAAAGGGATTTCCTTCCTTATTTTTTATCAATGATAAGTTGATGCCTAGGAAAAATGTTATAAAAAAAATGTCACATAGATTTCGAAGGATACATCCAAGAATAAAAATATGACGAACGCTATGACAAGGAATGCATTTTATGAAGTTCTCAGCAATGATGTCTTCATACAGCATGAGATTAAGCCCATTTTTTTGGTTCATGCCAAAATTTGTGAAGTACATAGAGGCTGATGAAGTCTACAGAAAGTTGAATAGAACTAAGATTCTGACTCAAAAGGAATGGGAAAATTTATGTGGACTCCAGGGAGGATGAGAACTCAACATGAAGACAACACAGGCAGCTTAGCAAATTATCTACATCAGCAGATCCATTGTATCAGAACAACAAAAAAATATTGAATTTTCCAGCACAGAAAATCGCTACAGAACTGAATAATGAATTTATAATGACTTTAGACATATGTTAAAAATGACGTAACACTGAATGACGATTTCATTATTCAAAGTGTCCACCTTTTCCAACAACACCCTTTTATCCTCAAACACATCTCTCACAAAGTGATATTGAACATCAATGTGCTTTGTCTTTGAATGATAACCAAGGTTCTTAGCCAAGAAAATTGCACTTTGTCTATGATAGTATATCCTTATAGCTTGCTGCACCAACCCCATACTTGAACACAATCTCTGTGACCAAATTGTTTCATTTCTTGCATGAGTGGCTACCATGTATTCTGCCTCTATATTTGAAAGAGCCACTATAGAATTTATTTTACTCATACAACTGACTGTGCCTCCAAATAGGCTAAACACATACCCACTTGAAGATCTTCTTTGGTCCAGATCTCCAGCCTGTTAGAATATTCCGACACATAGGAAATAGTTAAGAATAACTTAGTCTAGTGTAGAGTTAGGTAAAGTGTGTTTCTTTACCATGTAAATTTGTAACTTATAATCTAACGGTCATGATTCGAAGTGATCTGACACTTATCTCTCACCTTGGTATTAACGACACTTGATTTGTGGCTTGCCACTCGATTGGTCCATGATCTCTATTTAAAGAGCATGGAGGGTCATTTCCCCGGTAACCGTTTATGAGAGAAACATATGTAACCTTTCTTTTTATATTAATAAATTGCCTGAAGTGGCTGCTTTGGCTCAGGCCATGGAGTGTTTCCCTCTTTGAGGGTTTTAACCACGTGATTATACTGGTGTACTTATTTGTGATCTATTTGTGAGTGGTGACCTTTGGTTCTTGATCTACGGAACTTACCCTGTAAATTCCTACACAATCCAGTATTCATCAATAAAACCACAGATGTATAAAAATCTATACAATCATGTTCTTCCCTGGTAGGACAAACCATAATCATTACTGCCACGAAAATATCTAAAAACCTGCTTCACTGTTGTCCAATGCTCCTTCCCTATTTTTGATATAAACTTGCTTAATACTCCCACTACATGTGCAATGTCTGGTCTAGTATAGACCGTTGCATACATCAGGCTACCCACTGCACTTGTATATGGAACACGAGACATATCATCCTCTTCTTCTTGTGTCTTGGGACACTGGTCAATAGATAGCTTTACACCTACGAGAATAAGAAACTTCACCAGTTTACTATTCTAAATATTGAACCTCTGCAATATTTTCTCAACATACTTCCTGTGGTTTAACTAGAGCTTACTCTTTCCCCGATCTCTCTTAATTTCCATACCTAAAATATAGTTTACAGCACCAAGATCCTTCATGTAGAATTTGGAGAACAGTTGGGTCTTCAAATCCTGGATATTTTCATTGTCATTCCCAATCAACAACATATCATCCACTTACAAGACCAAATAAATAACACGGTCACCAATTAATTTAAAATATACACAATGATCCTCTTTTCTTCTGGTGAATCAAATTCCTCATATATAGGAATCAAATTTTATATACCACATCCTTGGTGACTATTTTAACCCATACAGAGACTTTCTTAACCTCAATACTAGTTCTTTCTTACCCTTCACTATAAATCCTTCAGGTTGCTTCATGTAGATCTCTTCTTCCAGATCCCCGTGAAGAAATTTTGTTTTCACATCCGTCTATTCTACCTCAAAATCAAAGGAAACAACAATAGATAAAAGTAATCTAATAGAAGTAACCTTGGCAATAGGAGAAAACATATCATCAAAATCAATTCCCTGCACCTGGGAATAACCTTTTGTTACCAATCAAGATTTTCATTTCTCCACCTTGCCTTCTACATTCATCTTCTTCTTAAAGACCAATTTGCTCTTGATGGGCTTCTTTCTAGCTGACAAATCCACCAGATCCGATGCCTCATTTTTGTGCAAGGATGCCATTTCATCAATCATGCCCTCCTTCTAGAGTTTTCCATCCTCTGAATCTACTGCCTCCTTGAGAGTTCTGGGATCATCAACAGTTCAAGTTATAGAAAAATTTGAATAGAAATCAGATGGACTATACCTTTCTAGTTGCTTTTTTCCCGAACTGATTTTCTCATAGATGGAGTTTGTGGATCTTCCTCTTCTGAAACTTCTTCTATTTTAGAGTCTGATTCGTCCTCATTTAGCTCAAAATATATATTCTTAGGTTCCTTTGATAGGACTTCATGATTAACAACATCTTTAACCTCTCTAAAAACTACGTCTCAGTTTTACACAACATTCTTTGTTTCTCGATTCGAAAGCTTGTAACCTTTTAAACCATCCTTATACCCAATAAAGATGCACCTTTCAGATTTATAATCCAACTTGGTCCTTTTCTCCATTGGAATATGTACATATGCATCACATCGAAATACCCTCAGATGTGAAAGAGAGGGATTCTTACCAGTCCATACCTCATGTGAAGTATCATCCTCCAACGCTGAAGAAGGTGATCTATTAACTAGGTAACATAGATTTTCCACTGCATCTACCCAAAATTCTTGTCTTGAACTGATACCACCAATCATGCTTCTTTCCATTTCCATCAGAGTTTTGTTCGTTCTTTCTACAACTTCATTTTGCTGAGGTGTTTATGGATTAGTCTTCTATCGTGCTATACCACACTTCTTACAAAATTCTTCAAATTACTTCTTGAAAAACTCTCCACCATTATCTATCCTCAACACCTTTATCTTCTTCTCTATCTAGTTTTCCACGAGATCCTTAAATTCTTTAAGTATCTAAAAAGACTTCATATTTTTTCTTCAAGTTTTCAAGTGGCTCACTAGAGGGTGTTGTACACCATAGTCAATGAAGAAAAATGAAGGGTGTCTCTATGGGTATGTGGGTGTTTTTGGTAGGAATTTTCCTTTGTTTTCCCTACTCCTACAAGGCATGAAATTCAATTTTTTGTGTTTTTTTCAATATTTTGAAACTGAATGTAAAACAAAAAGTAGAAAATAATGTTCAAGAAGAAACAAAAATTTAGTGAGACACCTCCTCGGCAATGGGGCGAAAAAGTGGTGAGCCCTGGTATTTGACCAAGAGTGCTACAACTCCCAAAGGATACAAAACTTGTAGGTTTTAACCCTGAAAAAAAATTATCTACACACAAATCTCTTAACAGAAAATAAATAATAGCGAGAGCATAAAACATAAAATAGATAAACACCGAGATTTTCTCCTGGATCCCAAATCAAGATGACCAGCTTGATATTTCATTATATTCCTTTTAGTGTTACAACACATATATATACATGCCAAAGAATACATAAGCCCTAATCCATTAACCCTGGATTAGAATATAACCGTAGTTCCCTTGACCGGATCTACAAAAATACCAGGGGCCGAAAACCAATGTACCCCAAAACCATGTGCAAAACCATGCACAAAACCATGGGCATGCACCACCCACCAAAAATTAAGGACCAAAATTTTTTTCTGGGGCGCTGCCCCAGACCCCGACAGGGGGGGCTACCGACCCCCCTCTTACCCCCTCGCACGTGATTAGTCATGGAAAGAATATAACACATAGCCAACATTCTCCCACTTGTTATTTTATTTCCGCAGGGGGCCACAGGAGAGGTTAGTCATTGGCCCAATTCTTCAACACCCATTGCTTCTCTACACCAAGAGAATTTTTGAGTGCTCACAGACTTTGTGAATGCATCTGCAACATTCTTCAAAGTGTCCACCTTTAGCAAAAACACCCTTTTAGCTTCAACCATATCTCTAACAAAGTGATATTGAACATCAATGTTCTTTGTCTTTGAATGATAAGTAGGGTTCTTAGCCAAGAAAATTTCACTTTGGCTATCACAGTCTGTCCTTATAGCTTGCTATACCAACCCCATACTTGAACACAATCTCTGCAACCAAACTGCTTCCTTGCTTTCATGAGTGGCTACCATGTATTTTGCCTCTGTAGTTGAAAGAGCCACTACAGACTGTCTTTTACTCATCCAACTGACTGTGCCTCCAAATATGCTAAACACATACCCAGTTGTAGAACTTCTTTGTTCTAGATCTCCATCCCAGTCTGCATCCACAAAACCACGAATGTCCAACATTCTTTCCAATCCTGGTCTTCCCTGGTAGCACAAGCCATAATCACTAGTGACACGTAAATATTTGAAAACCCGCTTCATTGCTGTCCAATGCTCCTTCCCTGGGTTTGACATAAACCTTCCCAATACTTACATTACATGTGAAATGTCTGGTCTAGTACAGACTATTGCATACATTAGGCTACCCACTGCACTTGCATATGGAACACAAGACATATCCTCCTCTTCTTCTTATGTCTTGGGACACTGTTCAACAAATAGCTTTACACCTACAGGAATAGCAACATTCACCAGTTTACTATCCTGCATATTGAACCTCTGCAATATAGCCTCGACATACTTCCTCTAGTTTAACCAGAGCTTCCTCTTTTCCCGATTTCTCATAATTTCCATGCCCAAAATATAGTTTGCAACACCAATATCCTTCATGTCGAATTTGGAGAACAATTGGGTCTTCAAATCTTGGATAATTTCTTTGTCATTTCCAATCAACAACATATCATCCACATACAAGACCACATAAATAACACGGTCACTAATTAATTTAAAATAAACACAATGATCCTCTTTGCTTCTGGTGAAGCCAAGTCCCCATATATTGGTATCAAATTTCTGATACCACATCCTTGGTGACTATTCTAACCCATACAGAGACTTCTTCAACCTGCATACCAATTATTTCTTGCCCTTCACCATGAAGCCTTTAGGTTGCTTCATTTAGATCTCCTCTTCTAGATCCCCATGAAGAAATGTTGTCTTGACATACATCTGTTCTATCTCAAAATCAAATGTAGCAACAACATATAAAAGTAATATAATAGAAGTAACTTTGGCAACAGGAGAAAAAATATCACCAAAATCAATTCCCGACACCTGGGAATAACCTTTTTCTACCAACCGAGCTTTGTATTTCTCCACCTTTCCTTATACATTCATCTTCTTCTTAAACACCCATTTTCTCTCGATGCGCTTCCTTCTAGTCATCAACTCCACCAGATCCCATGTCTCATTTTTGTGCAAGGATGCCATTTCATCAACCATGGCCTCCTTCCAAAGTTTTCCATCCTCTGAATCTACTACCTCCCTGACAGTTCTAGGATCATCATCAGTTATAGTTAAGGCAAAACCTGAACAAAAATTAGATGGAATATACCTTTCTAGTTGCCTTCTTTCCTGAACTAATCTTCTAATAGCTAGAGTTTGTGGCTCTTCATCTTCTGAGTCTTCTTCTGTTGTAGAGTCTGATTCATCCTCTTTTAGCTCAAACTATATCTTCTCAGGTTCCTTTGGTATGAATTCATGTTTAACAATATCTTTCACCTCTTTAAACACCACATCTCGGCTGTACACAACCTTCCGTGTTTTCGAGTTCCAAAGCTTGTAACCTTTTAAACCATCCTTATACTGAATAAAGATGCACCTTTCATATTTATTATCCAACTTGGTCATTTTTTTCTTTGGAACATGTACATATGCATCACATCCAAATACCCTTAGATGTGAAAGAGAGGGTTTCTTACCAGTCCATACCTCATGTGGAGGCTTATCCTCCAATACTTATGAAGGTGATATGTTAACCAGATAGCATGCAGTATTGACTGCCACTACCCAGGATTATTGTCCTAACCCAGTACCACTGAGCATGCTTCTTGCCTTTTCCATCAGTGTTCTATTCATTCTTTTTGCAACTCCGTTTTGCTCAGGTGTGTATGGAGTAGTCTTTTGCTATGCTATACCACACTTCTTACAGAAATCTTCAAATTTCGTCTTGCAGAACTCCCCACCATTATCTTTCCTCAGGGCCTTTATCTTATTCTCTATCTGGTTTTCCACTAGAGCCTTAAATTATTTAAATATTTCAAAGGCTTCAAATTTCTTCCTCATGAAATATATCCATGTATTCCTTGAGAAGTCATCTATGAATGAAACACAGTACACAGACTTTCCTAGTGATGGAACTGACACAGGTCCAAACACATCATTGTGCACAAGTTCTAATATCTTATTCACCCTCTTAGCACCAGAAGGAAAAATCACCCAATTCTACTTCCCATATACACAATGTTCACAAAAATCAAAATCCAGAGAGAAATCAGACATACCTTCTACCATACCATTTCTATGCAGTATCTGAAGGCCCTTCTCTCCAATATGTCCAAGCATTTGATGCAATAGCATGGTCTTTTCTCCAGAGACAGCTAGGATTTTCACTCCACTTTCAAGAACCATAGGACTATTACACCCATCAATAAGAGTGCTACCTTGTAGCTTATACATAGTTCTAGTCCGAACTCCCCGCATTAATACCAGTGCTCCCTGAACCATCTTGCAGGCATCTTTCTCAAACACTGTTTTTACACCTGCATCATCCATCTTGCTTATAGAAATCAGATTTCTGGCCAATGCAGGAATATGTAGAACACCAGGAAGTGTTCTAATCCTTCCACCTTGTAGCTTTAGCTTGACCTTTCCACGTCCGACGATTCTGGCCTTCCTATCATCCCCTAGGAAGACATCACCACCATCATATTTTTCATACTCATAGAACCACTCCCTATGGGGAGTGAAGTGAAAGGATGCATCTGAGTCAATCAACCATGACTCATGATCTACATGTGTATTTGAAAAAGAAGCCAAATACACATCCCCACCATCATCCAAGGTGGTTTTTTCCTCTGCAGAAGGAGCATCATCAGATCCCTTTCCTTTGTCAGGAGCTTTAGATCTGTAGTCCCTTTTGTAGTGCCCTTCCTTTCCACATTTCCAGCATACCTTTACAAACTTTCCAGGAGATTTAGATCACCCTCTATATTTCTGTATCCCACTCGAAACCTTATTCTTGTTTCTGTTTTGGGACCTTCCTTGTATAGATAAGGCATCTCCATTCTGGCCCTCCATATTTCTCTGTCTCATTTCATCCAACAGCAATGCTGAGACAATGTCATCAAAATTCAAGGTAGTTATATTGCTACCTATTGCAATAACCCGACTGTCCCACGATTCTGGTAGAGAACACAACAGACTGATGCACTTATCTTCATCTGATATTTTAATATCAACAGATGACAGCTGACTTACCATAGTATTGAAGGAGTTTAGATGCTCTGTCACTAAGTCTCCATCCTTCATCCTCAGGTTATACAAATTTTTCCGTAGGAACAACTTATTCACCAGAGACTTAGATTGGTACAAATTCCCAAGTTTTTCCCAAAAATTCTTCATCATAGCTTCCCTAGATACATTCAACAATAATGAATCTGAGACACACAACCATATTATGCTCTTAGCCTTTTGATCTAGTTTCTTCTAGTCTTCATCTGACATTTCCATTTGTTTAGTGTCTAGATCTACCGCGATCCACTGATCTTTTTCCACCAGCAAATCCTCCATCTTGAGCTTCCACAAATCAAAACTCTGACCATTAAATTTCTCAATCTCTATATTTTCATCACTCACCATCTTCTTTCACCACAAGAATCGATCCTGCAGATCTCCCACTGAACAGAGTCTACCTCAGGCTCGAGCAAAAAACCCTCAGCAGCAAAGGCATCCCCTTGAAGCCAAAACAGCTCTGATACCAAATTTAGGTTTTAACCCTAAATAGAAATTATCTACACACAAATATTATAATATAAAATAAACAATAGCGAGAGCATAAAACATAAAACAAATAAACACAAAGATTTTCCCTTGGATCCCAAATCGGGACGACCAGCTTGATATTTCATTATATTCCTTTTAGTGTTACAACACATATATATACATGTTGAAGCATACATAAACCCTAATCCATTAACCCTATATTAGAACATAACCATAGTTCCCTTGACTGGATCTAAAAAAATACCAGGGGCTAAAAACCATCATACCCCAAAACCATGTGCAAAACCATTCACAAAACCATGGGCCCAAACCACCCATCGGAAATTAAGGACCAAAAATGTTCACCGAGCCACTTCCCCAGACTCTAATAGGGGGGGGCTACTGCCCCCCCTCTTACCCCCCCGTGCATGATTAGTCGTGGAATGAATATAACACATACCCAACACAACTTTACTATATCAAGCTGAGGTTCATACAAACTTGGAGGTGACAGTGCTATATGCACAGCATATGAGTTCTACTCATGTTATCCTCATATTACTTCTACAATGAGGTGGTAGTAACTAGGGTTATTTTGAAAAATTAAGCCCTCCACCCATATAACTAAAAACTAATAATGATATTAATTCATGACCATTAATCTATTTGCAAGAAATGGAACTACTATAGAGAACACTGATTCATCTAACTATTTTCTACTTTTTCAAGAAAGGAAGATTCACACTTATCCTAGTACAAGAATGGAAATTACACTAAGTGGCATTCATTGTCTAGACTACTTAATTTACTTTTAGAAAAAGAAATACTCTATCCTTGCACACATGTTGAATGAATGACTAACTAACTCCTATATTTTTCATGCTTAACCATTGTGCTAATGATGCATTTTATGATGGACTAATCACACTTGAAATTTCTCTCTTTTGCAGCAAAAGGGAAAGGCATTTGGGTAGTCTAAGGGTGTCACTAGAAAACATATCCAGGGTTGGTGTTCTATTGGTGGCGTTTCTAGGATTATGTGAAGCTAAGGAATGATTTTGGGCTAAAGGAGAGGATTTTTGGCACTGCTACAGGAAGTTGCTACAAGATTCCTGTTTTTCTACAGGATGTCCTGAAATGCTACAAGAAACAGGCCAAGAGGTTTTGGAGGCTACAAATGATGGAAATAAGGTTTGGTAAGGTGAAAAAAAGGTGGATCCAAGTGCATGGAGGATGACTAACCCCTTATACCAAGATGATGACCTCAAAAATAGGGTTGTCTATGACTTGAATGGAAGGTATCTTATGGAGGGTGTAAACACAAGATGGTAGTGTTGAAGGGGTCCTTCTCTTCATCGTCAACAAAATTATCATAGAAATGGTGGAAAAGAAGGGTTGAATTTGAATATATGTACCTACACATTTGAAACATAAATATACCTTTTAATCTACAACATGTTCATGATAACCAAAGAAAAAACATTCCTAAATTTTCCAAGAAATCATAAACTGGAAATATATTTTGCCTGTGGAGAATACCTTCCTCCTCAAGCTCCAATGAAAGAGGTGAGAGAGGGAGGAATAGCAATACACTTTTAATTCTTTATATGCTACCAAAAACACAATGGAAGAAATCAACTACTAAAGTATAAAATAAAGACATAAATGTACACAAGAGAGACTGAAGCCAATGGATTGATCCCTAACCCACAAAATCAGCTCCCTGAAATCAACTTAGTGGAAAAGAAGGAAAATGCTCATCTTATTTGATAACTAGTATTTTACATGAACAATGAAATTAAAAATATCTGATACAAAACCAAGATTTTTCTTCCTGAATATAAAATCCAAATCCTGATGAGCTCTTTCTCTTGTCTATTTATGCTGGAGGGTAGCTACCAAAAAATCCCTAAAAATTAGGTATTTTTTTCCCTTGGAACTCGAGAGAAGTGGAACTTGGCTCCTTCTTATCATTCACTTTCTCGATTGCCTTTGACTTCAAGCTATTTGAGGAGGGGCTTGAAGAGATATTGACTACTTTTAGGAGTTAATAAGGTGGTCAACCTCCCTATGATTTCTCCTAATTTTCTACTCCGATCTTGGATATGGAATATTTCTAAAAAATGACATTATTCCCTTCATTTTCCTGCATTTAAACAATTTTAGGCCTCAAATAATGACAACTCCTTTTACACCATTCGCACTAACAAAAATATGACAACTGTAATTAAATTTTTATGAGAAAGAGTAATTAAGCTAAAAAGGTGACATCTTAAGTCTTTAGAATATACCTAACGATGGTCGTCCTCATCGGGTGCCTCGAGGGAGGTTTTCACCTGAGGATATTGTTATTTTCTTGGTTTTCTTTATTAAGGCTTTATGGATACCTTAGGGAGGTTTATGGCTTGATATCCTACTTCAGGTTCCTCATATAGATTTTCACGACAGATTTTTATTCTTCCTTTTAACTTTTTTTTCTCTATTTTGTTGGTTCATCAAGGGATGAATGGATTGGGATATTTGAGGTTCTCAATCAAATTCAAATATATACATATTGAGCTAGTAGATACAACATTTGGTTAGGGCTTCTTATAAAAATTAAACCCATAACCATTTACCATAAGTTGTATTTTCTCCTCATTAATTGTTCAGATATGAACTAAGCCATTATCATGGAACTTATCCACCTAGTAAGGACCCAACCATGTAGTCATGAGTTTCCATTGAATGCCTTAAACCTAGGATTATATAAGAGGGAGAAATCACCCTCCTAGAATTTTATTTTCATAATGTACTTCTTGTTCGAAGCATGTATTTGTAATTAAACCTCTTCACTATGAATAAAATCCTACAACCTAATTTCATCAAGGGTGCTCAATTGTTGTAGCCTCTCCTCCTGAGCTATTGTGATGCCTATATGAAGTGGTGTTGTCATTATCAGTGTTTTATATTCAAATTTTATTGACATCAGAGTTTTCTTACTATAGAAAAACTTGATGGGGGTGAATCCAATGGTGTTCCTCCATGTATTATTGTAGGCCCATGTGGACTCAAATAGCTTGCATGCCCAATCCTTCTTGTTGATGCTCAGTGTTAGTACCCTATAAATTATAAGATCTCAAGGTGATTGGGTACTTCATATTTCCTGCAAAGTTTTCATTATTAAAAGGATTTTTAAAATTGAAATGATTTCAAATAAAAAAAAATATAAAAAATAAAGAAAAGAGGGTATAAAAAATAGAAAAGAGAAAAAAAAAGGAAAAAGAAAGAAAAACCACCAAAAGAAATAACATTGAAAGTGTTGCAAGTTTTAATGCCACTAGATAGGTTGGTCCAGTCATCTAGTTTAAACATGATTGGATAGTTTTCAATTTCTGTTGATAGGTTAGAAAATAAATATTTTCCAAACTCTCTAATCTTGGCTTATCAGTAAATAGGTAGAAAATGAAATTGGCTCAACAATTTAAACAGAGACAATGGTTGAAATAAAGTTAGTTGTTAGGTTATAAAATCAAAATAAAAACGATTTAAGGGTTTTATAGTCCAAATGCACCCTGAAAAAAGAAGAAAAAATGTTAGAGGATTAGTTTGGGTAGGTATATGTGCTGAGGAGAAATAATGAAAGGAAAATACACAATCTATTCAACAAGGTACATCATCCCATTTTCATTGTTTCCTTTGCTATAAGAAGAAAACCAAGACAGAGATTATTTATACTCAACATACGGAAAATGGGTTATGTTTTAAAAGGTTAGAATCCAAAGTAATTTGGGCATACCTCGTGTAAAAATGTTATCCTATGTCCCAAAGCTATCAATTATCTTTATTCCTAAAAAAGCCCCAAACCCACATATTTTTAGTTATCCTAAGTCCTAATGACCCGCCAACACTCATTCTTTCCCCTACTCCACCATCGCATCATACATCACATCACTCACTAGCCACCCCTCAATTTCCTCACACCCTCACAGATACACCCACATTTCACGGTTTAAATAGCCTTTTGGCCCCCCCTTAGCCTCTGAATTTTAAGGGGCGGGGGGGGGTCTGAAATGGGCAGTATCCATTACCACCCACTCTGCTACATGGAACACCCATAGTATTTCGAATCCCCTTGCTCCGATACCATTCACTACTCTTTCCCCCCTCCAAAAAGTGGTTTTCACCACTAACAAAATCGTTGTGCTTATTTAAATCATCAACCAACCGTTAGCACCACATCCTCTCTTGCCTAGCTGCCTCACCTAATCACATCGCATCTCGCCAAACAACCATTTTCATATTAATGGTTAGTCCATTTTCCAATGGATCTACACCTAACCAACGTCCACTAGATCACATAATTATAGCTCAAATTATTCTTAACATTAGAGTTTACTCTTCTTGTTATTGTCAAATTGTTGCAGTTTTTGAATTCACAGATAAACCAGAGAACAAAAGTTGAAGAAAGGACTGTGGTTAGGAAGGAGAAATTATCATGTCTCCACAGTTTCAATCAAGGTTCTATTATAATTCTTCCCCCTATTATTTTTAATTTTTCCCTTCCCTGAATTCTATTTTATGGAAATTTCCCTTTCTCTATTCCCCCTTATGTCATCCCATTCTACATTGCAAATCGAGAACTGATTTACATAAGCCATAAGATTCCTCCAAAGGAATATCAACAACATTTCAATCCCATGGTATATCCTCGGGTAGACTTAAATCACATACCCCTGGCTGATAGAGATTACAAGATCTACAAGACAAAGTCTGACTTCGACTTGTTCGATGTCTAATACTGGCATGAGGACAAATTTCTTCAATAAGTAGATGATATAGGCCTATGGGAGACCAAATTACCTTTCTACATCTTTCCCAAAACCAATAGTTGTCCACAGTTTATTAGAAAACTTCAATCATGTTATGACATTAACTAGATAGTCATAGTGAACCCTACAGGAGAAATACTATTTTTCATCAATGCACAATCCATTCAAGAAGTGATGCGGTCCCTCATTGTTGAGAATGCCATTCCATTTTCATATGAAGCCTTGAGAGAAATATACTAGCAACTAGACTTTTCTAGTAGGGCTAAAACCTTAGAATTATTCATGGCCACAAATTCCCCAATTCCTACCAAGAACCCCCCATTTCCATCGTCCATCTTCCCTGATAGGACCCAACACATAATCTATGTTTTATCTTACTTATTTGGATATCATAATTATCAGTGGGTAGATGAAATGATAATGGGTTTCTTGTTTATTCTTTCCTCAGATGCTCAGCCCAAAATCATGTTCAACTATAATATTCCTAAATTAGCACACAGCTAATTGGAATATTAAATTTTGATGTTTCTTTTAGATAAAGGAATAAGACAGTATGGAGACCCTTAAATCTCCTTAATAGGAATAAAAGACACTCCTAGTGAGTATGGAGGTCATCTAAAAGTTGTATTTAAGACCCGTAGGTGTGAAAATGGGCTGGAGCATGAAGACTGGGTCAACTTTGACCAAATCAAACAACTTTGTTATGGAGGGGTGGCATTCATTGTGGGACAATGTAGTTTTGGAGGAAGATTGATTGCATGGAGGTAGTGACCTAATTGAGTGGGGCCAAGGTTAAGGAAGATCATCACTTATTTAAGGAAGAGTATGGATGCCATATGGGGTTATGTTTTGGATTATTATTTTCTATATGGTATGTTTAGTCTTGTTTCTCTCTTCAGTTGTTTTGCTAAGATTGCAGTGTCGTTTAGCAGAGGGTGTTCCTAGTCAGGAATCCCACCTCTTTCCTTGAGATGGCTCTTTAGAGATTATTTCACTACCTTTTCCACTATCCGGCATTAGGCCAAGCTACATATTTGTTTTACAACACAGTTTCTGTAGAGTATTATGTTGTGTTGTGGGGTGCAGTAGTGAAGATTTGATTTGGGTCACTTCCTTGCTTGATTTATGTTGGAGGAAGGTTTCCTTCCATTGGGAGACAAACAAGGGGAACCCCTGAGGTTTATTTAATCATATAACTGTTGAGTCTCAAATCTGCATCTTTTCCATACACTTTTCTATACCTTTTTCACTCACCTGAACCTCCCAAGTTGTCAATATCATGTGCAAAAGAGCATCTAACATGGTTTTTAATTATATTTTTTTGTTTTCTATTTGATTTAGATTTTTTTCATTCAGCTGCGGAATCTTGCCACTTTCCGCAGCTGCTGCAACTTTCCACAGCTATTTTGTGAAACTCTATGCTACAGGTGTCTGCAAGGAAAACGAGCCACATGGGCAGGTCAGGAATGACGTGGACATGGTTCGTGTCCTATTGGTTTGAGAAAACTCATCTAAAGAAGCCGCGGTCAAAGGCGTCCACATGGAAGTCAACCATAGAGTCTCATGTCGGCAGGACTCTGTTTCGTGTCACATGAAGATTCATACGGCCGTTTCTAAGCTGCGGAGGATAAATCGACATCTGTACAGGGCTCCTGAGTTGAATTCAAGCATCCACCTCTCGTAGATTTACTTTCCAACACGGCCATGATCCTAGATCTGTGGACGTAATGGTCTATGTGTTCTTCACCAGCATGAACTTTAGGAGACAGTTATATTTCTTTTGTTATATATAATGCGTTTTCATACGCATAGGGAGTTAGTCGATGTTAGTCTCTGTTATCCTTTATTAGTCTACTCTGTAATGTGATTACGCTTCACTTGTGCCGTAACATCACCTTTCTGTAATGATTGCTTTTTAATATAAGAAGACTCTGTTTTCCAACTTAATTCGTATTTGAGTATCGTTGCCAAGGCTGGTGTAGAGGGCCCCTGCTCAGCTAAGCTTTTGTGCATTAATCTATAGTTCTCATTTCGTTTCTTTAAAGATCATTGTGCCATAATCCATTCATATGTTCATACAATGCATTTGTTTCATTTCTGTTTATAAACTTCCATAATTTCCATTTCATTTCTGTCTTTCATGTTTTATGTTGTTAATCACTGATCAGTGTTCTTGTTTCAGGTTATAGATAGGCAGCCCGAGCATTTTCATAGCTTTTTGACTAATGACATGGAACTAACATTGTTCTGCTGCTAATTTTCTTTTCATAGTTTCTGTTTAATTTCAGTATTGCTTTGTTCATTTCAGTTTTGCTTATTTGCTTCAGTAGTTAAATTTAGATATATTAAGTTGCTCATAGCATCTTCAGTTGCCTCCGAAAGCCACAGCTGGACTGATGGTGAGGGATTGTATTATGAAATGTGTAGTTTAGTATTAGTTTCTTTTCTGCAAATTTAGATATATTAAGCTGCTCATAGCATCTTCGGTTGCCTCCGAAAGCCACAGCTGGACTGATGGTGAGGGATTGTATTATGAAATGTGTAGTTTAGTATTAGTTTCTTTTCTGCAAATTTAGATATATTAAGCTGCTCATAACATCTTCAGTTGCCTCCGAAAGCCACAGCTGGAATGATGGTGAGGGATTGTATTATGAAATGTGTAGTTTAGTATTAGTTTCTTTTCTGCAAATTTAGATATATTAAATCATGCATGACATCTTCAGTTGCCTCCGAAAGCCACAGCTGGACTGATGGTGAGGGATTGAATCATGAGTGTATGGTTTAGTATTAGTTTACTTTCTGCAAATTAAATATCAATTACTCAAGTTGTTTATGATTACTTCCGAAAATCATAGCTGGACTAATGATGAAGGGTCAGAAGATAAATTGATGTAATCTGATTTAGATTTATTTTGTTGCAATTTTGAATTTCCTTAAGCATAGTTTCTTTTGTGTTTAGTCAGCAGCAAGAATAGTTTGGTTTTCATGCTCAATAGTTCATTATTTTGATTTATTAGACTAGCAGCACTTTTTCATTTCAGCAGCACATTTTCATTCCCTTTCAAGTCTTGTCATTGTAAATTTCAAATTTCTTTTTAAAGTTTCAAGTTGGTAAATCATTATAGGGGATATCACTTCCTTGAACAAACATAACCAAACTTGTTTTCATCTTAGAATTTCCATTTCACCTTAGAAAGCCAAAAATGACAAAAATTTAAGAAATAGGTTATCTTGCACATATAGTGCGCCGCACTTCATCAGCTTACGATTCCCGGATTGACAAATTAAATGCAGCAATTTAGGACACACTAAATTGACCAAACATTTTGGCGCCATTGCCGGGGAAGTGTAACTAGGTAGCCAATTTCTTAAAAGAAAAAACACAAAATCATAAAAGAAGGGAAAACTTGATAACTTCTTGAAGTATGCTCTCCTCTTGCACCTAGTGTGATCTGGAGGATCAGAAAAGAGAGTTATTGGTTTATTAATTTCTTAAGTATGCTCTCTTCTTGCACCTAGTGTGACCTGGAAGATCAGAAAGAGAATTATTAGCCCAACTTTAAAAAAAATAAAAAATGACATGCCTAGAGCAAGAGATTCTAGGGGAAGGTTTATAGCTAAAGCCAAGAGTTCGATTTTCACAACTCCATCTTCTTCAAGGCATAGACCAGATTCACCACCATCTACCCCTAGCCTTAAGATTTTTGGAAGTCAAGGAACAACTGAATTAGAGGATTTTCCTATACCACCTACTAAAACCCATTTAGAAAACAAAGAAACTCTCTCTCATCCTCCCTTGGTAGAAGAACTAGAGGACTTTAAGCACTCTAAAGAAACTATCATGGCAGAGGAAGTAATAGATGGAGGTAGAGGTAGAGGTAGAAGAGGAGGAAACAATGGAGACAACAATGGTGAAGGAAATAATGGTAGAAATAGGGAAGGAGACAATTTGTTTGGATTCCCTATAGTTGATGAGGAAACTCATGCAACAATGAAAAATATCTCACCATCTATTCTCCCTAACTTTTATGGATTGCGAAGTGAGGATCCTGAAACATTTCTGTTTGAGTTTGAAGTCGTGTGCCGAACCTATGACTATATGGAAGACTCTCAAAAACTCAAACTGTTTCCTTCAACATTGAAGGGAGCTGCTTTGAAATGGTTCATGGGATTAGCCACTCAATCTATTAGGACTTGGAATGATATGAAACAAACGTTTTTGGATAGATACTTGGACTATTGTATGCCCACCAATCACAAGGATGAGGTATTCAAAATGATGCAAAAAGAAGATGAAAATTTGGAAGACTTACTTGAAAGATTTCAGTACAACTTGAAAAGAGCAAAGATGAGCAACTTAGATGATGAAACCTTGAAAGCCCTCATATTAAAAGCCATTAGAGATGAATGGATAGATATTTTAAACATGATGGGCAAAGGAGACATTTCTCAACTTCCACTTCGTGACATAACAGAACTATGTGTCCATCTCTCAAGAGGAAAATCTAAAACAGGAAAAGGGCCTAGGGATCCTTCTCTTATTAGGGCTAACAAATCTGCAACTGGATCAGTAAGTAGGGAAGAGATTGGTAATATGCTTGATGAGTTCAAAACTGATATCTTAGGGAGCCTTAGTGAACAACTAGACACCCTTAAAATCCAACACAAGCAGAAAGTAGAAACAGATGCTTTAGCCATCTTTTGTCTGAAATGTAGGAAGAAACATGCTTTAAGGGAATGTCCCTTGGATGCAAAAGTTGTAGAAACATGTATGATTTTCTCAGAGAATCATGAGATCAAGGATTGTCCTTCAATTCCCGGACTCAAAGTTGTTTTTCAAGAAGACCCAAATTCAGTAGAATCTCTCTGTTTTGTCGCAAGGAGACCTTGGCAGGGACAACAAACTCAAGGGTTTAACAACCCTATGAATTTTCAAACCCAACCAAATTGGAATCCTTGGCAACAACCTTGGCCCCAACATCAAAATTCATATCAGCCATGGGTACAAGGGATGCAAAATACTTATGGGAGATTTGCTCAATTTTATCAATATCCTCCATCTTTTCAAAATCAACAAGCTCCACAACTTCCAAACCCAAATCCACAACTTTCATTTCCATTTCCACAACAACAACCTTCTCAACAAAATCCAAATCCTCAACTCATGCTTCCATACCAACAGAAGACAAATCAACTTCCAGCTCAGCCATTTCCAAATCCTAATAATAAGAATCCTCAGAATACTTACATGGTAGAAGGGCAACAATTTCCTACCTATATGATTGTTCCTCTCAACGATGTACAACTCAGATCTGGTAGAGTTTTAGAAAAACCTTCTATAAATATTCAAGAGCAAGATACCTCTGAGGAGGACTCTCTTCAAGTCAATAAGGGTTCTGAGGAAGAATCTCTTCAAAATTCAAAAATTCAAAAAGAAAAAGAAAAGTTAACATCCACAACTCCTATAGTTGAGCAACCTGTATCTTCATCTACACCTCCTTTTCCGGAAAGACTACAAATTGATAAGGGGGTGGAAAAACAAATCTTGTTGCCTAACTATGACTTTCTAGATAAATTGAAGAATGTTTGTATCAAGATTCCATTGCTACAAGCCATTCGAGAAATTCCTATTCTAGCAAAAACCATAAAGGAGTTGAGTTTCAAAAGACCAGGAATGAAACTAAAAGACACAAGAAGAATCCACCTGGTAGGAAAGATTGCAGACATTATGATGGGAAAAATTACCATGCAGAAGTATGTAGATCCAGGAAGTCCAATTGTCAAGACACATATAAATGGGATAGAAATTCCAAACACATTGATTGACTTAGGGGCTGCTATCAACATTATGAGTAGACAGAATATGGAACAGCTAAAACTTCCTAACCTTCTTTTTACACCTACTTTACTGCAACTTGCAGATCGATCAGTTATTAAACCAGATGGTGTATTAGAAGATATTTCAGTCTCCTTAGATTCTTGGGAATATCCAGTAGACTTTATGATTTTGACTCCCAAGAGTAATCTAGGAGGACATCCACTTATCTTAGGAATACCTTGGCTAGCCACAGCTGATGCTTTTATTAGTTGTAGATCTGGAGACATGTACATTTCTAATGGAAATTCGACAAGGAAATTCAATTTGTATCCTCCAGCAAGAGCAATCACAGAAGTAGGAGACAATGAATGGGTCGATGATGAGGACATTATACAACCTGTCTTTACCATTTCTGAAATCAGTGAGGATAGTCAAATTCTGAACACACTAGAAAATTTTGAGACATCTTCAGAATATGACCCCACACAATTTCAGTTGGAATCTGACATAGAATATTTATCATCAAGACAAATGTCTCTTTACTTTATGGAAGAGTTTGGTAGTTCTACTATTGAGATTTTTCCAGGAAAAACATTGAATATCAACAAACATTTGGAAAAGTCACAACAAGAAGAACTAACCAAAATCTTGCAAAAACATTCTACCGCATTTGCATGGGAGTATACTGACATGAAAGGTATTGATCCTAAGACTTGCATCCATCATATCTATATTGAGGAAAACAGTAGACCAATCAGACAACCTCAAAGAAGGATGAACCCAAATCTTAGGGAGATAGTGAAAGAAGAGCTCCAAAAACTACTCAATGTAAACTTCATTTATCCAATTTCAGATAGCCGATGGGTTTCTCCTTTGGTTATAGTGCCTAAAAATAATGGTAAATGGAGGGTATGCATTGATTACAGGGAATTGAACAAAGCAAATTTGAAGGATCACTTTCCTTTGCCTTTTATTGATCAGGTATTAGATACATTAGCAGGTAAAAAGTACTTTTCATTTTTGGATGGTTTTAGTGGCTATAATCAAATTCAGGTAGCACCTGAAGATCAAGATAAGACCACATTTACTTGTCCATGGGGAACTTTTTCCTACCGAGTGCTTCCTTTTGGGTTATGTAATGCACCCGCAATATTCCAAAGAGCAGTACTAGGAATTTTTTCTGATCTAATCCATGATTGTGTAGAGGTTTATATGGATGATTTTACAGTTATGGTAATTCATTTGAAGAGGCATTAGAAAATTTGGAAAAAGTTCTTATAAGATGTAAAGAAACAAACCTTTCATTAAGCCATGAAAAATGCTTTATGATGTTTACCGAAGGGATTGTTTTAGGACATCATATTTCAGGAGATGGGATTAAGGTTGATAGATCAAAAGTTGAAGTCATCTCCAAGTTGCCTATTCCAAATTGTCAAAGAGATGTTAGAAGTTTTCTTGGATTTACTGGTTACTATAGAAGATTTATAGAAAACTTCACTAAAATAGCATCTCCACTCTTCAAATTGCTTACAAAAGACTGTGAATTTAAATGGGATCCTGATTGTCAATCAGCCTTTGAAACTTTGAAAACAAGAATATCTCAAGCACCTATCTTGAGAGGACCAAATTGGAAACTCCCTTTCCATATTTCTACGGATGCTTCAGATACAGCTCTAGGAGCTGTGTTGGGTCAAAAAGATTTAGTTCCTTATGCCATTTATTATACCAGTAAAAATTTGACTCCCACAGAGTTGAATTATACTGTGACTGAAAAAGAGTTTTTAGCCGTTGTTCATGCAATTAATAAGTTTAGACATTACATAACAGGCTATGAAACTTTTATTCATACTGACCATTCTGCAATTAGATATTTAATGAACAAACCTGTTACTAATGGCAGATTGACAAGATGGCTTTTACTTTTGCAAGAATTCAATATTACTGTGTTGGATAGACCAGGAAAACAGAATACAGTAGCTGATTTCTTGTCTAGGATTTAGAATACTAAAGAAGATTCTCCTGTAGAAGATAAATTTCCTGATGAATACTTGTTTGCAGTAACTATTAAGACCCCTTGGTATGTAGATATTGCTAACTATTTGGTCACAGGGAAATTACCTTCACATTTATTTCCAAGTGAAAAACGAAAAATTATTCAAGAGAGTTCAAAATATTCATGGATTTCTAACGAATTGTTTAAAACAGGGCCAGATCTTGTGATCAGAAGATGTGTCATGGAAGATGAAATGCCTGATATTCTTAAGGCATGTCATGATGAACCATGCGGCGGACACTTTGCAGACAAAAGGACGGCCTATAAAATCCTCTCTTTAGGATATTATTGGCCTTCCCTCTTCAAAGATGCAAAACAACATGTCAAAAGGTGTGACAGCTGCCAAAGAGTAGGGAAACCTACCCTTTCAAATGAAATGCCATTGCAAACACAGGTACTCATTGAACCCTTTGAAAAGTGGGCTTTAGATTTCATTGGACCTATTAATCCACCATCCAAGCAAAAGAAGTATATATTGGTTTGTACTGATTATGTTACTAAATGGGTAGAAGCCAAAGAATTAGTATCTGCTACTGAAAATTCAGTTGTTCATTTTATTTATGAGGATATTTTTACTCGCTTTGGTGTTCCAAGAGAAATTGTGACAGATCAGGGGAGCCAATTTACATCCAATTTGGTGGAGAAGTTGATGGAAGAATACAAAATCAAGCACAAAAGATCTACTCCTTACCATCCGCAAGAAAATGGTCAAGTGGAGTCCACAAACAAAGTTCTTGAAAGTATCATCACCAAAACTGTTCATCTACATAGAAGAGATTGGGCAGAAAGGCTTCCCGAAGCCTTGTGGGCCTACAGAACTACATGGAGAAATACAACAGGACATTCTCCCTATGAACTTGTTTATGGGAAAGAAGTCTTGCTCCCCATTGAGTTCCAATTCAAGACCTTCAAGATAGCAGTTCAGTTGGGGATGGACTTATCAGAAGCCCAAAAGCATAGAATGGAGCAGTTGAATGAGTTAGATGAGATCAGACAAGAAGCAATTCTAAGAACTGATCTAGTTCAATATCAAAGAGCTAAATGGCATGACAAGTATATCAAAGAAAAGAAGTTTCAAGAAGGAGATTGGGCATTGTTATTTGATTCCTAGTTTAAATATTTTCAAGGAAAATTTCAGACTCATTGGCTTGGGCCATATGAGATTGACAAGATCTTTAGCAATGGAGCTGTAAGAATCAAGACCATTGATGAGTTTCAAACTCCTCTTATTGTGAATAGCCATAGATTGAAAGTTTATCATAAGCCACTCTCAAAAGAGGATTTTGTCAAAATGTTTCAAGAAAGTTCTGCAATCAGGCTGGTACAGAAGAATTCTTCTTCTCCACCAGCCTAGCTTTTGTTCTTTTCAGTTAAAAAATAAATAAATAAATAAAAAATAAAAAATGTTATAAGCCTGAAAACCAATCATTGATTGGCAGTCTTATACAGAAAATATAGGGTGAAAATCAGGAACACCTGACACTCTATATTTTCCAAAAAAACATCTCTCTTTCATTTCACAAGCTTTGTCACCACCCACTCCATTTCATTCCACTTCATTCCATTTCATTACATTTCATTTCACTTCATTCCATTTCATTTTATCCATTTCATTCCATTCCATCAATAAAAATCTTTTTCATGACCATTTCCATCTGGTCATTTGTCATTTGTTCATTTCCATTCATCCAAGTAATATCTGTGTCAGTTTCCGCAGCTGACTCCAGTTTCCGCAGCCAGAAGCAGATTTCGCAGCTACTACTCTGTTTTCAAAAAGAATGTACAGTCAGATGTTATTTCCATAATTATGAAATAAAATGCAGGTGAGAGGATCAAAAAGGAAGATATGGAGCATTCACGACACCAATGAAGAGCAAATAGTTGAAGACCAAGGGAAAAGGCAAAGGTTCCAAAGGTATGAATAAAATTTATTTCAAATAGCATTGAAAAACACATTTTTATATAGTTCTAAACCATGAGCTCTATCCATTACGTGCAATGATTATATTGACAGTTCCGTAACCTTTCACGATCTCCATATTATCCTCTTGCATTCATTCACAAACGGTTCCATCATTAAAATCCTAATTTTCACTCATGTTCCAATATTCCATCGGAGACACTGAGACGTATTTGATTTGACCAAGGACTCTTACAGCCGCATAAATCCATAACCGTTGTTAAAACGTGCTCATATTTATTGTGCAGCCACCAAAATTCAAAATGCTGCCGAATATCGTGTCTCTGCTATGTTTACGAAACCCCACTCTGTTCTGTCTCACTCCATTTGGTTCATTGTGCTCATTCTCACTCCCGGATATCTACCCACAGTCTCACTCCATTCCGTTTATGGTGCTCACTCCCATTTTATGATACATTCCCACAGTCATTGTGCTCGTTCCTGTGCATTCAATCGTTCTATTTCCATTTGAACCCTCACGCAGGCAAATTTGTGAAGAGCAGAAAAGAGAAATGGGTAAATTGCTAAGAGCAGAGCCGGAAGGACCTAAGTTTATAGAGGGATATCCACAAGTAAAGGAGATATTGAAGAAAGCAAATTGGCTGCGTTTTATCCAGAAATTCAGAGGTTATCACAAAGAAGTTACGAAAGCATTTGCAAGGTCGTTTAATGGCTTGGAAGCAGAGATTGGAGACCTTAAGTTTGCGGTCAATGAAGCATCTATAGCAACAGCCATGGAACTTCTTCAGGAGGGTGAACGTTGGTTTAAAAATAAAAGCATCAGTGATGAGGCATGGAGAACAATCTTACGAAACCAATGTATGGACATAACTGTTTTTAAAAGAGGAATTCCTGTGCATGCATTGAAAGAGGAATGGGCTACTTTACTGCTAGTTGTTCAGAAATTCATTACATGTGAAGTCCATTTTGGGTCCATGTATATGTACCATACCAGGCTATTGATGAATTTTCTAGAAAATCAAACTCTCAATCTCCCATATTTTCTATTCAATAGTTTGAAGAAAATGTCCGTGACTGTTCAGAAACATTTGGGAGATGTAGAACCCCATCTATATCACCACGGCCTTGTAAAAATCTTGATTGAAAATGAGTTAAAGAAAAAGAAAGACACATGGGAACAATTTCTGGTTAGAAATTTCTTTGAGGAACCTCAGGAAATTCCTGAAGGTAGCACAGCAAGAAGGAGTAGAAGAAAAAGGATAAATGATGAAACCCAAATTACTCCTACTCAGGAAATTCCTGCAGGTAGCACAGCAAGAAGAAGTAGGAGGAAAAGAAAAATTGATGAAATCCAAAATACTCCTACTACTACTATGGAAAGAACTGATAGGGAAGAGAGACTGGTAAAAATGAAGAAGAAGGAAATCAAGGGTAAGAAGCCAATAACACCAAAAGAAAGAAAAAATATTAAGGCCATACATCAAACTCCTTCTTCTGAAGAAGAAGATCATCAAATATTATCCGAAAGATTAGTTTATCTTCAAAAACAGTCATCCATGCCCAAGAAGACAGAGAAAGGAAAACAAAAACAAAAGGATAATGTACCACAGCGTGTGAGAAGAAGCAGCAGACTTAAAGGGAAATTGAGGAAAACACAAATTAAGGGTCCTCATTTCATTGATTTGGGTGAGGAGACATCTAAACAGTCCCCAGCTAACCATAGTCCATCTCAGTCAGTTAGTGAACCTGGTTCATTTCATTCTCAGTCAGGCATTGAACATACTCCATCCTATTCTCAGCAAGATGTTGATGTAAGCCCTCCTCAGCCATATTTTGAAAATAACTCTCCTTCACGGCATTTTGGGGACATCCCAATAAAAATGACACCTGAAATAGACCCCAAGCAGCATGAATTATATGACTATATAGAGTCTTTGGAAAAGGCAGCTACAGGTCCAAGTACTTCATCCATTCAGCCTCATACATTGCAGGATGATTTAGTCCAATCACTAAAACAGGAAATTTTTGAGTTAGAGCTTTTAAATAAGCACATCAAAAATGAAAATGAGACATTGAAAGAACAAGGCAAACTGGACAAAATCATCCGTGATAATACTATGCTACATTTGGGAATATGGCAGAAGAAGAATAAGAAATTGAAAAGGAAATGCCAGAAATTGAGCAGAGCACTCGTTAATATCAAATTTAGGTGCTTAATGAAGAAACCCAGAATGTTGGCAGTACCAAGGAAGAAGAGGAGAGGATTGGATGTGCTGGCTGAAGTGTCAAGGCACATGAACTGAAGAAAGATTATCAAAATTTTGGTTGCATGAGGACATGCAACACCTTCACAATGGGGGTATGTTGAGTCTCAAATCTGCATATTTTCCATACACTTTTCTATACCTTTTTCACTCACCTGAACCTCCCAAGTTGTCAATATCATGTGCAAAAGAGCATCTAACATGGTTTTTAATTATATTTTTGTGTTTGCTATTTGATTTAGATTTTGTTCATTCAGCTGCGCAATCTTGCCACTTTCCGCAGCTGCTGCAAATTTCCGCAGCTATTTTGTGAAACTCTATGCTACAGGTGTCTACAAGGAAAACGAGCCACATGGGTAGGTTAGGAATGATGTGGACATGGTTTGTGTCCTATTGGTTCGAGCAAACTCATCTTAAGAAGCCGCGGTCAAAGGCGTCCACATGGAAGTCAACCATAGAGTCTCATGTCGGCAGGACTCTGTTTCGTGTCACATGAAGATTCATACGGCCGTTTCTAAGCTGCGGAGGATAAATCAACATCTGTACAGGGCTCCTGAGTCAAATTCAAGCATCCACCTCTCGTAGATTTACTTTCCAACACGGCCATGATCCTAGATCTGTGGACGTAATAGTCTACGTGTTCTTCACCAGCATGAACTTTAGGAGACAGTTATATTTCTTTTGTTATATATAATGCGTTTGCATACGCATAGGGAGTTAGTCGATGTTAGTCTCTGTTATCCTTTATTAGTCTGCTCTGTAATGTGATTACGCTGCACTTGTGCCGTAACATCACCTTTCTGTAATGATTGCTTTTTAATATAAGAAGACTCTTTTTGCCAACTTAATTCGTATTTGAGGATCGTTGCCAAGGCTGGTGTAGAGGGCCCCTGCTCAGCTAAGGTTTTGTGCATTAATGTATAGTTCTCATTTCGTTTCTTTAAAGATCATTGTGGCATAATCCATTCATATGTTCATACAGTGCATTTGTTTCATTTCTGTTTATAAACTTCCATAATTTCCATTTCATTTCTATCTTTCATGTTTTATGTTGTTAATCACTGATCAGTGTTCTTGTTTCAGGTTATAGATAGGCAGCCCGGGCATTTTCATAGCTTTTTGACTAATGACATGGAACTAACATTGTTCTGCTGCTAATTTGATTTTCATAGTTTCTGTTTAATTTCAGTATTGCTTTGTTCATTTCAGTTTTGCTTATTTGCTTCAGTAGTTAAATTTAGATATATTAAGCTGCTCATAACATCTTCAGTTGCCTCCGAAAGCCACAACTGGACTGATGGTGAGGGATTGTATTATGAAATGTGTAGTTTAGTATTAGTTTCTTTTCTGCAAATTTAGATATATTATGCTGCTCATAGCATCTTCAGTTGCCTCCGAAAGCCACAGCTGGACTGATGGTGAGGGATTGTATTATGAAATGTCCAGTTTAGTATTAGTTTCTTTTCTGCAAATTTAGATATATTAAAATGCACTCCTGGCTCTTGATTTACTCAAAGCCACAGTACTGCTTGATGGTGAGGATTGTATTATGAGAAATGTAGTTTAATATTAGTTTCTTTTAAATTAGATATATTCATCATTATGACATCTTGATTTATAAAGCTACAAGCGGGTGATGGTGAGGGATTGAATCATGAATGTATGGTTTGATATTAGTTTACTTTCTGCAAGTTAGATATTAGTTACTCAAGTTGTTTATGATTACTTCCGAAAATCATAGCTAGACTAATGATGAAGGATCAGAAGATAAATTGATGTAATCTGATTTAGATTTATTTTTTTGCAATTTTGAATTTCCTTAAGTATAGTTTATTTTGTGTTTAGTCAGCAGCAAGAATATTTTGGTTTTCATGCTCAATAGTTCATTATTTTGATTTATTAGACTAGCAGCACTTTTTCATTTCAGCAGCACATTTTCATTCCCTTTCAAGTCTTGTCATTGTAAATTTCAAATTTCTTTTTAAAGTTTCAAGTTGGTAAATCATTATAGGGGATATCACTTCCTTGAAAAAACATAACCAAACTTGTTTTCATCTTAGAATTTCCATTTCACCTTAGAAAACGAAAAACGACAAAAAGTTAAGAAATAGGTTATCTTGCACATATAGTGCGCCGCACTTCATCAGCTTACGATTCCCGGATTGACAAATTAAATGCAAAAATTTAGGACACACTAAATTGACCAAACAATAACATCAGGATAGAGTACTTCTATCAGCTACAATGTATTTTTATGAAGGAACTATGTCATTTCAATGTGTAGTTGCAGAGAAGGGTTTGGAGCCCTAGTTTGGGGAGATAGATTTTCAGGGAGGGGATTAGCCTCTCATTTGGAGAATCTATAGGAGGATATCTCATATATATCCAGATCATATCAGTAACCTCTTATCATCTATCCAGTTGTAGAGATTATTCAGCCCTAGGGCCATATTTGCATTTTTGCATTTTAGAATATTTTAGGAAACCCTTCCTGGGTTATCTTGGAAATGTGTTTGGGATCTTAGATCTTCACTCCCAACATTTTTTGATCTATATAATAGCAGATATACATTGATATATCATTATGCAGTATTTTATGCCCTAAAACTACACTATCATGGCTCATGGCACTTGTATGGCATTATTTTTACATGCATTGAAATATTTTCTTAGAGGAGGATTTTTTTTGTACTTCCTGAGTGACTAGATCCTAAAGATATTGTGCTTATTATTGTAGAAATTAGTTGAATAAATCACTTATTCAATGGAGATTAACCCGATTACACATCAATTTCGAATTGCATGCATAACACATAATCTCATCTACAATTAATTGTCACATGCGGAAAAAATAGAAGCGATCGCACATCAATCAATCACACATTAACTCAGTATGTATGGGGAAAGCCTATAGCTGAAAACCCCGCAGCTATTGTGTATATTATAATGGAGAAATCATGTAACAAAACCAGTACAATACTCCTCACAAGTACTCAGTACTTTCTCATAAATTCACACACAATCTAGCTCAGTTTTGAACAGGTTACTAGTTCAAAACTCCCCGCCAATTGCCTTGTCTCTATTGTGCAATATAGCCTTGTCTATATAGAGATCCAAGGTTCGAATCTCCTTGGCTTCACTGCGCAATTGTCATGGAAAAATCCTCCAAGTGTGGTGCAAATCTCATGCACAACTGATCCTCCAACTGATAGCTGTACTCACCCTTTCATCTACCTCTTTCACTGGTCTCCACTGAACTGATCATGCACTGTAGTGAACTGATGTGTTCTTGAGTTGAATAATGAGTTATTAATTAATGAATTAAATATTATTTAATTCAATCCACTCATAACTAATTTATTAGCTAGTTAAACTAATCTCAACTAGTTCAACTAAAATAAACAGAACACAACTCCACTATCTGTCTCATTAACTCCTCCAAAACTTCTGCCACTGAAGTCCAACTGAAGTCAACCATGCAAGATTCCATCAAACCCTAGGAACCACGTGATTCCTCTATCAGATGCATGAGCCACTTCTGTAGCTCGAACTGAAGTGCTCCAAGAGAGTAAACTGCTGTTTAGAGTCTAAATATTATTAAGGGTAAATAATATTTGACTTCCCTATTTTTAGGAGAGGTAGTCTAAAAATAGACTTTGACCTCTTTTGACCTAAAAATAGAGTCTCATCCATTTTTACCAACATTTCGCATACTCCAAGAATCTCAAACTGGAATCCCTGAACCATGCTCCGTATGTCTAAAAATAGACATAGTCTAAAAATAGATTTTGCGCCAGAATTTGCCTGCGGGCCCACTTAGTGAAGGCGACTTCATTTCACTAAGCTCCATCATCTTGCTGCATTCTCAACAATTATTTGCTGATATGTTGAATAAGACTGTTGTAATTTTTTCTCATATCATAGTGTGTTGATTTATTCACTATTATTCCCATTATTTTGTTCAAATATTGATGCTTCCCATTTGGGAATATTACAGTGGTATTAGAGCATAATCTTGGCTTAGTGTGTGGATCTCAGCCATTATTCTATCAGGAGAATAAGAAGAAGGATAAAGAGACCAGAATGATGGAAAGAATTAGTTTCATCTCATATCTTTTCAGATCAAAGAGGGACCTCACCAAGGAGGTCAAGCAAAGAAAAATGGAGAGAGGAAATGAAACCACGCTGGGGTTTCAAGATGGGAAAGGTCTATGTACTTCCTATCAGTAAAGAGAATAACTAGTATTGCATAGAGCTCCAAAGAAACATGTTATACCCTTTTCTTTTGAAGAAGAAGACAAGAGGCATGGAGATGGAGGACACTTGGATCATGAGATTCTAAGTGAATATCTTGCATAATAAAAATCTCAAACAAGGGCTTTCAAGGAGAATCTAACTCTCCCATAGTCATCCAGCTCAAGGAAGAAAGAAGACCTTGCAGCAATATATTTTTATTGTCCACATTTGATGGGTCATCTACATGCATAACAAGATCTTGGGGAATGAATTTGGATGCATTCTTCCTACTAAATCCAGTGGTAGAAATAGAAGCTATTGATATTGCAATGCTACACCTTGAGAGTGAAGCAAACATTTGGTGGTTCAGCCATTTGAGTCATGCAAGAGTGACTTCATATGAAAATTTTACTCAAAGGTTGATCAATAATTTTGACAAGAAGAAATAAGAGGAGAAGAGGCCCTCACCACCACTTGCTGTAGGAGCACTTGCATCAGGAGAAATAACACTTGCACCTTTGCAAAGTAGTCTTGATCTCTTGACATTTAGAGTCCCATGCACTATTTTGGAGATGCATGAGGAGGAGGAGACTTTTACTAGTGTTGATGCAGCCATAAAAGAGCATCCATCATCATCAGTAGTTGGGGAAGCCATCACACCAGAAGGACGAACCCTTGTAGGAGTATAATATGTTCCCAAGCTTTGCCGAGGTATGCACATGTTTCTACTTTCTATTATTTCAGCACATCATAGGGAGGACTGTGGGAATATACCTTTGCATGACCTAGGGTCAAAGTACATTGCTGATTTGGAGCAGCAGACTATCACTGCCCTGAGGACCCTAGATTTGTTCAAGGAGGAGTTATATAGTCATCCTAGTATATCATTGTTGCACCGCACACAACTCTTAGGGTTGGAGTGTAGAATTTTGGAGGATGGGATGAACATTGTCCTGAGCAAAGCAATGTAGAACTATGTGTTCAACATTAAGTATAGTATTGAGACAACAGATGTAGGATCATGGAGATCAACAATGTTGTCATTGAGCAGCAATGTTGAGTTGCGGGCCCAACTATTATTGGTACATTTTGATGACCATTATACTTGTGTGACATTTGATAGGAAGATGATTGATGCAGTACATATTATGAGGGATGACATCTTCCATTATTATGATGAATACTTCTTGATGAGCACTTCACATTTTGATGAGAATTTTTTGCTTACAACTTATTTGGATCCTTATGGGGTCAACTTGGTCATTGATGAGTGGTCTTCATTTAGAGATCTCTAGGAGATTGCATTTCAACATTCCATGAAATGAAAAGATAGAAATATGATTTGGGAGAGTGGTATTCTCCATTGGAGGAATACCAATTTTTAGCATGGTAGGAGACACCCACATTTGGATGGATGGGTTTGGATGGTGAGAAAGGGGTTGGAAAGCCACTTGCAGATCTATGACACAGGGCAGCAGGAGGCAAGGCCATGTTGGCTACTCTTGAAATATTTTGGTCATCATGTACCACATTCTATTTCAAACAGTATGTTGGTGGTTTGGGTTTGGCATGGCACTTGCATCATATGGCAGTAGGGAGTGTGGTTGCATTATGTTGATATGGAATTCTTCATTTCAATCATCATATTTTCACCTCATGATTTGTATGATGGAGGTCTAAGGAGGAAACAACAACTATTGTTGCTTTGGCTTCTCTTGGGAGAATATGGGTTGATTTTCTAGTGTGCTTTGCATGATGTTGCAGGAGTAGGTGATGGCACTATCATGGTGCAAAGGGGCTACTCATTAGCCTTGGAGGATCATGAGGTACTTCCACTTTGGATGTAATATTCCATATATAGGAGAATTATGGTGGATTACTTTGACATCTAGCATGTCAAAGAATGGAGCTGTGAGATGACAGGAGCCTTATTACAAAGGTCATCAGTGCTACCACTTGGGAGCTTGGGTTTTTTGATGGATTGTTCCCAAGATCACTTCACATATGATGCCCTTGATGAGAAAGTAGGAGATGAGAGTGATGGAGTAGTGGATAGAGACATCTATTACCATGATATAATATTCTTGACTTGGATCTCCAAGCATAAGGAGAATGCTTTGTGTGCAGCTCATGGTTCATTCCTTTTCATGGAGATATGTCATGCCACTATGGAGGGCTCATTCATGGATCTTATTATCAGCCTACTCTTAGTACATGGTAAGAGTTGTGTTTTTGCATTTATTGATTATCCGACACAATATTTGAATTCTCTTTCCATTTCTATCCAGTACATTTCTCCACAAGAGGGCAAGCCTCTATTTGGATTTCATGGTCATTTTGGCACCAACATATTTGATGGGGATAGCAATTTATTGTATGGATTTGGGAAAGTGTTGTATTATTCTTTGTATGCTCAGTTGATAAAAGATGTCATTTACTATTTACTAGTATATGAGATGCCATGCACAACTAGCAACTTGTGGGGAGACAACTTGCCATGTTATATTTTGAAACAACAGTTAGAAAAAATGCATTGTGACCACTTGGGAAACTATTGGTACCTTCCAGAACTACATGAAACCTTCAACATATTTCCCATGTTGATGCCATATGGTTATGATATCCTATTCATCATATATGGGGTGGTTTAGGCCAACATGATTCATGACTCTAGAGAGAGCATCATTGAAGATCCAATTTCCTTCTTTCCTCTTGAAGGCAACATTATTGTAGCCCAAGATCAACAGCCACTCTACACTTATCATAAGTGGAGAGAGAGACAACATGGGATAAAAAATTTCATCTATCAAGTTCAGCAATGCAACCCACCTACTTTGTAGGAGCCTAAGGTGGAGGAGTATTTCTATGAGTTACCATTTTGGAGGGTGACTCATTTTGTATGGATAATAGCTTGGGGATGGGAGGTTGACATGGGAATGATGGTTCCCAATATATTTCAGATCACATGCATCAAGAAGGCCTCTAGAACACATATAGTTACTTCCATGGATATTCCACTTGTTCATGACGAGAGCCATTTTGATTTTACACCAAAGGCATGCTTATACACTTGGGAGGAGAAACTTGGAGACATATTAATGAGACAACATCTTGTTCATTGGAGGAACCTATTATATGAGGATGCTAAAAGAGGAAGAGGAGAGGATTTTCAGTTATATCCTTGCAGTTTCCTGAGGACAAGCAACATTTAGGAGGGGAGGATTCTAATATTCCTAAATTAGCACACAGCTAATTGGAATATTAAATTTTTATTTTGCTCTTAGATAGAGGAATAAAAGGCTACGGAGACCCATAAATCTCCTTAGTAGGAATAAAATACACTCCTAGTCTGAATGGAGTCATCTAAAATCTGAATTGAAGACCCTTAGGTGTGAAAAGGGGCTGGAGCATGAAGACTGACTCAACTTTGACCAAATCAAACAACGTTGTTATGGAGGAGTGGCATTCATGGTGAGATAACATAGTTTTGGAGGGAGATCGATTGCATGGAGGTAGTGGCCTAATTGACTGGGGCCATGGGTAAGGAACCTCGTCACTTATTTAAGGAAGAGGATGGCAGCCATATGGGGTTATGTTTTGGATTATTATTTTGTATATGATATGTCCAGACTTGTTGCTCTCTTCAATTGTTTAGCTAAGATTACAATGTTGTCTAGCATAGGGTGTTCTCGGTCACGAATCCCACCTCTTTCCTTGAGAGGCCTCTTGGGAGAGTATTTCACTACCTTTTCCACTATTCAGCATCAGGCCAAGCTACATCTTTATTGTACAAAGTATTTTCTGTAGAGTATTATGTTGTGTTGTAGGGTGCAACAGTGGAGAGTTGATTTGGGTCACTTCCTTTCTTGATTTCAGTTAGAGGAAGTTTTCCTTCCATTGGGAGACCAAAAATCAAAACCCCTGAGCCTTATTTCATCATATAGCATCATTATAGAGTACTACTATCAGTTACAACATAGTTTTATGAAGGAACCGCGTTAATTCAGTGTGCAGTTGCAGAGAAGGGTTTGGAGCCCTAGTTCGGGGAGATAGATTTTTAGTGAGGGAATATGTCTCTCATTGGGAGAATCTATAGGAGGAGATATCATATATTTCCAGATCAAATAATTAACCTCTTAGCATCTCTCTAGTAGAAGAGATTATTCAGCCCTAGGGCCATATTTGCATTTTTGCATTTTTGTATATTTTAGGAAACCCTTCCCGGGTTATCTTGGAAATGTGCTTGGGAGCTTAGATTTTCACTCCCAACATTGTTTGAGCTATATAATAGTAGATATATATTGATCTACCCTTATGCAGCAGTTTATGCCCTAAAAATTTATTTTCATGGCTCATGGCACTTTTATGGAAGTATTTTTACATGCATTGACATATTTTATTAGAGGAGGCTTGAGTTGTATTCCTTGAGTGACTAGATCCTCAAGATCTTGTGCCTATTATTTGTTGATATGTTTAATAATATGGTTGTACATTTGTATCATATCATGGTGTGTTTATTTACTCACTTCTATTTCCATTAGTGTGTTCAAATATTGTTGCTTCCCCATTTTGGAATATTACATCAACTATGCACAATTTCTTGCAGACGAAATGCATGAATAGTTCCTAAAGTTTCAGACAGAAGAATTTTTCAAATATATCTCCGTGTTGGTGTACATTTTTACCTATTCTTAAGCCATTAGATTTCAATTTGACATGATGAAGCTGAATGATGATTCTCATCCCAAATGAGTGACTTTCTAGACTACTTTATTGATGGAGCACAAGAATTATTCCTACAAGAGCTTTGTAGACTTGTTTATTCATCCAACAAGTAATGCACTCAACAATACTATAGAGCCAAGGATTAGTGACAAAATAAAGAATGTGATGACATTGAGAGATCATATCGGAACAATAGATTGGTACCTCTACCAAAACTACAAAGATATCAGGGTTTATGGCAGTGAATTGGCCCCTTATAGACTGCCCAAGTACCTTTGTATGAGAATATTTGCAGTTGAATATATCAAACAAATGATAAATGCCAATGAGGTGCATTTTTCCTCTTCCAAGAAGAAGTCACAATTCAAGATCAAATCACAATTTGGTTCATTTATTTTCAAAATCGGAGAAGCAGGGGATGAGGCAGATAAAATGTTGAAGAGGATGAAGTTCACACATAGCTTCACTTGGTCCTATGATCCAATGGGGATCATCTCCAAGAAGAGAGTGGAGAAAAATTCCACACACTATATTCATACCCACATATTGAAGATAGATCAGTACATCAATAAAGAAGAATGGGTAGCTAACACACTTGAGGAGGCAGAGGAGAAGTTCATCTCTACTTCAAGAATTCAAACACCAATTCCAGAAGGAAATATGGAGGAGATCAAGACGACAAAGGAAAGGAGCCAAAAAAGGAAATAGGAACCAAGAGGACCAGGGAATATCAAACAGTCATGGATATTTATTCCTTCACCAAAGGATTCAAATTGAAATACAAGAAGAGTTCCAGAATCTGCGTGGACATAGACCAAGGTAGAGAGAAATATCATAAAACTATCATCACAATCAGAGATTCACCAAGTTCATCTCCGGCATGTGGCCAAATAGTTTTCTGAACATCCTCTATCACAATGCCTTTCCAATAGCAGAATGTACAGACTCCAACATCCACTACCACTGTAGGCCATAAGGAGGATGATATATATGATTCATTTAAAGAAATAAAAAGAAGGAATGAGTTCCTTAAGACCAACACATATAATCAGTTTTGGAAACAAACAAGCAGCTCCTAGAGTAGACTTCTATCAAAATTTTACTCGGAGAAGGGAAGAATGATGTCATTCTTGGAAGCACAAATTCCTCAGCCCAAAGGTGCAACAGACTACAATAAGACCTCTTTTAAATTTGATATAAATATAATTCATCCAATTGACCAAATGGAGATGCATAAGAAGACATGGGAAATGATCTCCTCCACTTTGACCAGTGCAGCCATGAGCCTCTCAAAGTTGCAGGTCACATTATCCAACACATAGTCACAATTAAAGATGCAAAATATCTCTGCCATGGCCAAATATTCAAGGATTAAAACTCTGGAGTATTTAGTAATGCAAATTTCGTATGATCCAACAAACCTAGAAGTGGTAAAAGCACTGGTAAAGAAAAATAATGCAGACATAGCTTCTTTGAAGAGACAACTTAAGATTCCAGTGACAAAAGATTCTATGGCCATGGAGATAGAAGCAAATGAAACAGAAAAGGTAGAAATGATGTAGTTGATCCTTGAACAATAAAATGAAATAAATAAAATGGAGAATGAGATGGATAAAATGATAAAGGATAGATAGAAAGCAACAAGAGATGCAGTGCAAGAAGTAGCAAAAGAGGTAGCCAAGGCCATGACTCTGCTATAGGCAGTCCCTCTTATAGTGATTCCAGCATCTACATCAACAACATGTACACTAGTTTAAGGCACTAAGAAATTAGCTAAAGCTATGGAGAACATGTCCTTACATACAATAGAAATTAAAAAGCTGCAAGATCAAGTTAGTGACCTACAAGATTAGATTAAAAAGAAATATTTAGCACATGCCACAGAGTTGTAGGTCAAAAAAATTTTAAACGAAGGTTTTTAGAATTCCCTTCACGACTCCTCAATTGAAAGCATGGTAGGAAGATTTAAACAAATTATTTGGTTGGATATAATTGAATATATGAATTATATATGGCCATTAATTCAAATAATTTTTGAACAGAGGGATTCAATGGAATCAGTGAAAGTTTCCATTGAAAAATCAAATGATGAACTTGGAGAAAAGCCCCAAACTCCCAACAATATCATCAGATTCCTGAATTCTAAAATTATACATGAATTGGAACAATTGTAAGTAGTAGATAGAACAACCACCATACTTGAGGTAAAAAAGGTGTTGGATTAGTGACAAAATAAAGAATGTGATGATATTGAGAGATCATATCGGAACAATAGATTGGTACCTCTACCAAAACTACAAAGATATCAGGGTTTATGGCAGTGAATTGGCCCCTTATAGACTGCCCAAGTACCTTTGTATGAGAATATTTGTAGTTGAATATATCAAACAAATGATAAATGCCAATGAGGTGCATTTTTCCTCTTCCAAGAAGAAGTCACAATTCAGGATCAAATCACAATTTGGTTCATTTATTTTCAAAATCGGAGAAGCATGGGATGAGGCAGATAAAATGTTGAAGAGGATGAAGTTCACACATAGCTTCACTTGGTCCTATGATCCAATGGGGATCATCTCCAAGAAGAGAGTGGAGAAAAATTCCACACACTATATTCATACCCACATATTGAAGATAGATCAGTACATCAATAAAGAAGAATGGGTAGCTAACACAATTGAGGAGGCAGAGGAGAAGTTCATCTCTACTTCAAGAATTCAAACACCAATTCCAGAAGGAAATATGGAGGAGATCAAGACGACAAAGGAAAGGAGCCAAAAAAGGAAATAGGAACCAAGAGGACCAGGGAATATCAAACAGTCATGGATATTTATTCCTGCACCAAAGGATTCAAATTGAAATACAAGAAGAGGTCCAGAATCCGCGTGGACATAGACCAAGGTAGAGAGAAATATCATAAAACTATCATCACAATCAGAGATTCACCAAGTTCATCTCCGGCATGTGGCCAAATAGTTTTCTAAACATCCTCTATCACAATGCCTTTCCAATAGCAGAATGTACAGACTCCAACATCCACTACCACTGTAGGCCATAAGGAGGATGATATATATGATGCATTTAAAGAAATAAAAAGAAGGAATGAGTTCCTTAAGACCAACACATATAATCAGTTTTGGAAACAAACAAGCAGCTCCTAGAGTAGACTTCTATCAAAATTTTACTCGGAGAAGGGAAGAATGATGTCATTCTTGGAAGCACAAATTCCTTAGCCCAAAGGTGCAACAGACTACAATAAGACCTCTTTTAAATTTGATATAAATATAATTCATCCAATTGACCAAATGGAGATGCATAAGCAGACATGAGAAATGATCTCCTCCACTTTGACCAGTGCAGCCATGAGCCTCTCAAAGTTGCAGGTCACATTATCCAACACATAGTCACAATTAAAGATGCAAAATATCTCTGCCATGGCCAAATAGTCAAGGATTAAAACTCTGGAGTATTTAGTAATGCAAATTTCGTATGATCCAACAAACCTAGAAGTGGTAAAAGCACTGGTAAAGAAAAATAATGCAGACATAGCTTCTTTGAAGAGACAACTTAAGATTCCAGTGACAAAAGATTCTATGGCCATGGAGATAGAAGCAAATGAAACAGAAAAGGTAGAAATGATGTAATTGATCCTTGAACAAGAAAATGAAATAAATAAAATGGAGAATGAGATGGATAAAATGATAAAGGACAGATGGAAAGCAACAAGAGATGCAGTGCAAGAAGTAGCAAAAGAGGTAGCCAAGGCCATGACTCTGCTATAGGCAGTCCCTCTTATAGTGATTCCAGCATCTACATCAACAACAGGTACACTAGTTTAAGGCACTGAGAAATTAGCTAAAGCTATGGAGAACATGTCCTTACATACAATAGAAATTAAAAAGCTGCAAGATCAAGTTAGTGACCTACAAGATTAGATTAAAAGGAAATATTTAGCACATGCCACAGAGTTGTAGGTCAAAAAAATTTTAAACGAAGGTTTTTAGAATTCCCTTCATGACTCCTCAATTGGAAGCATGGTAGGAATATTTAAACAAATTATTTGGTTGGATATAATTGAATATATGAATTATATATGGCCATTAATTCAAATAATTTTTGAACAGAGGGATTCAATGGAATCAGTGAAAGTTTCCATTGAAAAATCAAATGATGAACTTGGAGAAAAGCCCCAAACTGCCAACAATATCATCAGATTCCTGAATTCTAAAAGTAGACATGAATTGGAACAATTGTAAGTAGCAGATAGAACAACCACCATACTTGAGGTAAAAAAGGTGTTAATAGGAAGAGTCTAGTCACATAGCTAGAAGAAATATTTCATCAGCTGGAGATTGGAGTAAGTAGATTTTTCAATATGATTGAGCCATTGAACAAAAAGGGATCAAGGATAATATGATGGCTAGGAAAAATTATGTAAAACATCTCACAGATATTTCTAAGGATACATCCAAGAATACAATTATGAAGAACACTATGACAAGGAATGCATTTTATGAAGTTCTTAGCAATGATGTCTTCATACAGCATGAGATTAAGCCCATTTTTTAGTTTAGGCCAAAATTTGTGAAGTATACCAAGGCTGATGAAGTCTACAGAAAGTTGAATAGAACTAATATTCTAACTCAAAAGGAATGGGAAAATTTATGTGGACTCCAAGGATGATGACAACTCAGCATGAAGACAAAATAGGTAGCTTAGAAAATTATCTACATCAGCAGATCCATTTTATCAAAATAGCTCAAAAGTATCAAATTTGCGAGCATAATAAACCACTACAGCACTGAATAATGACTTTATAATGATTTTAGACATCTGTTAAAAATTTCGTTACACTGAACGACGATTTCATAGTGACTTTAGACATCTGTGAAAAAGTCGCTACAACAAGTCCATGCATGAGATGCATAGGTCAAATTTTAGTTACTTTTTAATAAATGAATTGATTGCCCTTTTGAAATGGAATTCAGTTGAAAATAGTTTAAATATAGCACTTTATTCAGTATTTGGGTTGGACCTTGGTTTTTTAAGTGCCTTTAGTTATAAGTATTGTTAATTTTCAGCTTGGAGCATCAATAAAAAGAACAATCTTCAAGTTTCATGTGATGTGTTATCCTGGTGATGTTTTTTCTTATTCATGTTTAATGTTTTCCTACTATAATATTTTCATGTACATCATATAAAATCATAATTGTAAAATAAGAAAGTTAGATTAAGGTTTACTGTTCGGAAGTACCTTAATTATGTCCGTCTTTAAAATTTTAATGTTATCTTTTGATGTGTGGTTTAAGAATTCTTAGTTTCTCTTAGGTCATTATTGAATTTTCTTTCTCCATTTCATAACTCCCCACAGCTAGAAACACCAGTATTCATAGCTATATTTCCTTTCATTTTTTCTAGAAATCGATGTATACACCTAGCCTTTTTTGGCTCCATAGCCCAATGGAAATCGTGTAGGTAAATCCCTTAAATGAAACCACGAACAATCAAACAAAAACAACTCTCGCACTCAATTTAAGTAGCCTAATATCAGAAAGCTTTAAAAAAATCTAAATCTTATATAGAGAGATCCCTCTGTGAGACTAGGAGGGCTAGATCCTAGGCTTCAAGTCGTTTTGATGTTGTTCTTTATAATTCAGTCTTTCCAATATTATAAATTATATAGTTATAACATAGTGGCAGTCATACTGGGGACCATAACTAAAAATTTCAATTTTCATACAAATTCGAAAATCCCCAGTTAAAAGAACTGTATGATTTTATTTGCTTTTAAATATTGGTTAATAATCAGTTTGTTTATGATTTTGAACTAAATTTTGGCTCCGAAAAAAATATCTACTAGATCCCATCCAAATCCAAATCCCCATCCTATTTTAGACAATCCTGAGAAGATGTTGAGGAAAATTCCCAGAACAGAAAGTCATACCAGTGGGAGATTTCTTCATAGATCTAGCTCCTTACCTGATAAATTTGTCAGTCTTAAAGAAATTAAATTTGATTTTCATTTTGAACAAGGCATATTTAGAACCAAATCTTAGAATTGGACTAACCTTATAGTTTTTTATCCATCCATATCTCATACCTCTACCCATCCAACCTCATCCACCGTTCCTCTCCCTCCATCACCTCCACCAATCATGAAAACTAGATATGCCCCATTTGTTCTACCAACACCTTTACGTCCTATGCTCCACCATTACCAATCTAAGATTCCACAATTTTATAGCATTGGTCCCGTGACAACCCAAAAACATATAGATAAAATGAATGACTATTTTGATCTGCAAGAAATTGATGATGACATTGTCAAATTGAGAATGTTTGGTTAGAGTTTAGGAGGTGAAGTCAGAAAATGGTTTAAAGGTTTAACTGATAATAGTGTTAATGATCTCCCTACTTTTCACCAAACATTTATCAACAGATGGGAAGTCAAGAAAAATCCACTGCAAATTTTGTCATAATATGAAACTATTAAGAGATCTGAAGGAGAGTGTGCAAGACTACTGTACTAGATTTAACAACATATACAACGTGCTCCCTGCTAATATGAAACCAACCCAAGTGATAGTTATGCTTAAATTCCCAGATGGATTTGACCCAGACATGGCCTATCAGCTTAAGGAGAGAGACTCATCAACTTTAGAGGAAATACAAAAAGATGATGTTGGTGTAGAAGCTAATTTATTAGAAAAAAGGGCTAGGATGAGTACTGAGAGGAGAATCGCAATAAGAGAAGAACCTGTAGCCTCTACATCTGATGCGAAATTTGACAATTTGGTAAGGACTATGGAAATGATGATGGAGAGAATTAGTTTGAATGAAAGAGAAATACCCATAGAAAATCAACTAGTACACCAAAACAGAAATCATAACCCAAGAAGAAACCCTCTACAAGTTAGACATAGAGAGAAAAGAGTTCTTGATCAATAGATTAGACCTCCTTTGCAAGAAAACTATGATTATGAAGATGAAGGAATAGTGGAGGAAGTCGAGGAGAGTCATATTAGTTTAATGGGGATTAATGAATATGATTCTATTTTTCTCACTAAAGAAGAACAAGACTTGTTCTTAATAACCCAAACTAAACTCGAATATGAAGAATCTAATGATTAGAAATTGGGTTTTGAGAATGCCATTATGGAGGTCCATAGACAATACTATTTTAGAAGCAAGAAAAAATTAGATAATTCTATTAAGAAGAATTCAAAAATTTCTGCCAAGAAAGCCTAATTCTGAAGTCAAGAAAACAATAGAAAACATATTGAAAAATTTAAATAACTTAGAAAAGAAAAACATAGAAAATGATACCTAGAAAACAGTAGATATTCCTGCCCGAAATGTTCACGCAGACATTCCTAGTACAAGCAAATAGACTGAAGTTTCCCAAAGAATAGAGGTTGAAAGAATTGATTTTTCAAACCCACTAAAAACTCAAACACCATTTAGTATTGAGTGTGAACTTGCAAAAGTGAATATTTCTATCCCTATCATTGAATTAATTAACAAAAATGTCTACAGATCTCAGGTTCTGAAAGTGTTAAATATAGGGGAGGTTATAGATACTGTCAATTTAAGTGATGACCATCTTGAACTTTTGTTTGGGCTAGAGGTGGATGGAAGACCATAGGAAGGAGGGGTCCCCCCTTTTTATGTTAGCTTAAATGTTCATGACAAGATACTTCGTAATGCCATGTTGGATTCGGGTGCATCACACAACCTTATGCCAAAGGTTGTCATGGAGAAACGTGGCCTTGAAATCACTAGACCTTCTAAATATTAATACTCTTTTGACTCTAGTAATGTTAGGTTGCTAGGTCTGATTAAAGATCTGTGTGTCACTCTAGCTCAGATACCTGCAAAGCTTTTAGTGATGGACATTGTTATAGCTGACATTCCCCCTAAATATGGAATGCTTTTATATCGCTCATGGGGAGAAAAATTACAGGGGACACTGCAAATGGACATGAAATATGCAAGAATTCCAGTTTTTGGCCAATCTATAAGACTATATAGGGAAACATTAATGAAGTACATGGTAAGTAGCAAAGAAAGCGCTCACAATTACCCTCTGTACTCTGTTCGCACTGACCTTGATTCTTTCGTTTTGTATAATGATAGAATCATAGATTCACAAGTTTACCATATAGAAAATGATTCCACAGAAAATAATGACAGTAAAATAAAAACAGAATAACCAGATCCAAAAAATGAACCTTTCTGGAACATGAGTTTTGATGGGTCATGTGGCAAAGCTAGCTCATGAGAAGGCATTTGGGTGTATAATGGAAGAAACAATAGTGCACAGGGCCACTCATACAAATTAAATTTTCATTGCACAAACAACATTGTGAAATATGAAGCTTTTATTTTGGGATTAAAAAGGTTGAAAAAGTTAGGAGCAAAAAGGATATCTATACATGGTGACTCTAAGTTAGTCATAAAAAAAATCAAAGGACTATACACAACAAAAAATCCTAGATTAAGAGCTTATAGAAACGTTGTACTTGATTTCTTCAGAACCTTTGATGAATATGATTTAGCAGTAATTCCCAAAAATCAGAATATCCTAGCAAATGGCCTAGCTTGTTAAGAAAATACCTGTAAACTGCCTCACCCAAACAAACAACATATGATTGAGATCAAACATCGTCCCTCTGTGCCAGATAACATGAGATATTGGCAGGTTTTTGGCACTGATAAACAAATTTAAAGCTTCCTGCAATCTAAATATGAATTTGAATACATTAATATAGACATGGATTGTGATCAAGACAATCTTACTGATGAACAAAGTACCGAGGAAAAACAAACTGTTGTTTTAGATGTAAATACTGATGTAAATATTCCAACTAACAAAAATATACATAATACAGAAAATAAAAAGGACCTGGAAAACGAAGGATTCGAAATACTCCAACTCAAAGACAATAATTTGCTTAGATGGCTAGCCCCTTTAGAGGAATTATTTGACTTTAATGATGTGGCAAAGAAACCAAAAATGTAACCAACTAGAACAAATATTAAGGAATGTAATATAGGCACTGAAAAAAACCCCAAAATCATCAAACTGTCTATATCTCTACCTATTATTACTAAAAGAAGATATATAGCCCCATTCAAAGAATTCATTGATGTGTTTGCATGGAGTTATGAGGATTTGAAGTCTTATGATACAAGCATCATTCAACATAAAATTCTGATTTAAAAAAATAAAAAACCATTCAAACAAAAAATATAAAGAATAAATCATGTTTTGATGCCTTTAGTTGACAAAGAAATTCGAAATATGTATGAATCAAAAATCATAGGACCACTCATATACTCCAAATTGGTGTCCAAAATTGTCCCAGCTAAAAAGAAAACAAGCGAAATTAGACTTTGTATTGACTTTAGAAATCTTAATAAAGTATCTCTTAAAGATAATTACCATTTACCATAGATGAATCACATATTGTAGAGGGTAGTGGGTTCTAGTAGGATATCTATGTTAGATGGTTTTTCTGGTTACAATCAAGTGTTAGTATGCCATGATGACCAAGATAAGACAGCTTTTACAACTCCTTGGGGGACTTTCATGTATATGAAAATTCCCTTTGGATTAATGAATGCCAGACCTACCTTTCAAAGGGCCATGGAAATTGTGTTTGCTGATGACATTGGCCAATTTATTGTGATTTATTTGGATGACATCACTGTGTTTTCTAAAACTGATGAAGAACAGTTACCACACTTGACAAGGGTTTTTTAAAAATGCAGAAAATTTGGAATTTCCTTGAATCCTCACAACACATTATTTGGATTAGAGGAAGGAAAACTGTTAGGTCATATTATCTCTTAGGATGGAATCAGAATTGACCTTAGTAGAATTGAAGGAATATTAAAAATCAGCTCTCCCAGAAATCTTCAAGAACTCCAATCATTCATTGGTAAAATAAACTTCCTAAGGATATATATACCAAACTTAGCAGAACTTTTAAGGAACATTTCCAATATGCTTGAGAAAGAAGAAATGAAGTGGACCATAGAAGCAAAAAAGTCTTTTGGTTTAGTCAAGCTAGCATTGAACAAATCCCTAGTACTCATCAGTCCACATTTTACTAAAGATTTCATAATTTTTTCTTTTGCTTCTTAACATACTATTGTAGCTATTTTGTTACAAAAAAATAGGCTTTTTCTTTGGTTAAAGAATTGAAAGATTTTAGATTCTACATTATACATTCACATATCATTGCTTATGTTACAAATGCAGTTTTCAAAGATATCTTAACACAAAAAAGATCTTGATGGCAAAAGAGGAAAATGGATTGTAGTAATCTTAGAATATGATTTGGAAATCAAGCCTACTAAGTTGATTAAAGGCCAAGGATTAGCTAAATTGATGGAATAATCTAACTTACATGGACTAGACATCAACGTGGTACACTCACTATATGATCAAGAGTAAATGGTGACTCAACCAACTGATGAAGCATTCTTGAATTCTCCATGGTATGTTGTTATTTTGTATGTACTGTCAAATCTGAGTGCTCCTCCTGGTTTTTCTAAAATAAAGGCTAGATTTCTACAACTTAAAGCTGTTAAATTCTACAATTTGGACAATTTTTTTTTATTGGAATGATATTGGGGGTATTTTTCTTAGATTTTTATTGAAGGATGATGAAGATAGAGTAATGCAGGAGTTCCATGGAGGTGACTGTGGTGGTCATCTCTATTGGAAAGCCACTGCTAACAAGATCATGAGAGATGGTTTTTATTGGCCCACACTTTTTCCTAATGTCCATAAGATGGTTACTGCTTGTCATAAATGTGAGATTTTTGAAGGAAAGAGAAAACTACTACCCTTACTCCTGAAACTTATTTCTATATAAATCCCTTTCGAGCAATGGGAGTTAGAATTCATAGGATAAAATCATCCCCCATCCTCTAACCAACATAAATGGATCCTCACCGCTACATATTATTTCACCAAATGGATAGAGGATACTCCTTCTAGAAATGCCATTGACTCTGTCATAATAAAATTCCTAGAAACCAACATCCTTTCTAGATTTGGTTGTCCTAGAAAAATAATTATAGACAATGATTCTGCCTTCAAGTGAAGAAATTTGGTTGATTTTTGTAGCAGGTATCATATAACATTGGGACATTCAACAACCTATTACCCTCGAGGTAATGGGTTGGTTGAATCTTCATGTAATGATCCCAAATTGGGACAACTGCACTATTGGGAATAATTTGAGTTATTACCAATGTGGAGCTTCATAAAATCATGAGAAATAAATGTATATATGTTGATAATATGCAAAATAAACATTTAACCAACAAATTAATGATTAGTAGCAGAGATTTGCCTCACTATCCCTTCTCGGCATGAGGAAATGCAGCCTCTTGGACCATAAAAACATAATTTTCAGAAAATAATGCAATAAATATGGGAAATGGATCTTTTATCCCATGTTTTACATATTAATCAACTCCCATACTGAATTTGAGCCCAAAATAATCATTCTAGCTAAGTTAAACAACCAATCTCCCTGGATAGAAACAGCTCAAAAACACCCCAATCCCATGAATTTTCAACTACAGTATTTTTGGAGACTGATTTCCATGAGGTTTTATATATAAAATGATGGAATAATACTAATCAGATTTTTATATTAGTAATACAGCAAAGAAATGGAGGTTTAACATCTTATACAACAAAAACAAGACACCCTTCAAAGGTTTCTGGCAAAATGCATGTACAAAGTAGCACTGTAGAAAATAATGCAGTTCACTGCAACACTGTATTAGACATGACTAAATATGAAATATAAATGCTGAATAATACAGATAATTTCCCTAGGCCTTCTTATCAGAACTCCTCCTCAAAGACTAGCATACAAAGGCAATGTTTAGCCCAGCAACATTGCTTCTGCAGAAAAGGATGCAGTTTCTGAAGTAAACTGCGCTGTGGCTGAATGCGAAGGAATGGCCCCAATAAAAATACATAAATGAAGCTCAAATCACTCCCTTTTGATCCCTTCAGCAAGCTGATCAAAAGAGAGGATGGAATTCTAGCACTGGAATTCCTTGCACTAAGTAGTGCAACAACTTCAGCTAAACAGCTGAAGCATGCAATTGATCTCAAGGCCAAAATAGTTGAAGACATGAATGAATTCCCTTTGAAGATATTCCTTCATTTTATCTTTGGTGAGCCTCCTCACCCCGGATCCCACACAATGTTGAGGTGACTTCTTCATGAAGCTTCCTCTTTCAAAATTGTGTTGCCCTAGATAGCTTCCCTCCTTTTGTGGTTGTGTTGTTGACTTGGTCAACTAAGACTAATCCACCTCCAATGCCTCTTTTCACACTAGGGATCTTCAATCTAGTTTACATGTGTGTCTTAGGCTGATCCTTGTTCACATTGAGCTGGTTTACTTAGGTGATCTCTTCCTCCTCAAGAATGCATGTTGACTTAATCAAACTTGACTATGTCCTCATCTATTTTTCCCTTGTTCACAGTTGTTAGTGTAAATTTCAGCTCCTGAAGTGACCCCCTTCTTTATTAAGGTGGAAATTATTCATATTTTGATTGTTCATGGGCTCCCTTACCCATTTATTCCTCTCCTAGGTGAAAGTAGCAAAATCTAATGTTCCAAATTGCTTGTTGCAAATTTGCGAACATTACAGTCCTCCCCTCCCAAATGTTGCTTGTCCTCAAGAAAATGCAAGGATAGGACTAAAGAGAATCCTCTCCTCCCCCGTAGCACCCTCATAATATGAAGTCTCTCAAGGATCAAGGTGCTGCATCATCAATATATCTCTAAGTTTCTTCTCCCAAATGTGTAAGCTATTTAAATAGCTGACATTTGTGATATGGAAGCAACAATGGGTTGTTTGAAGGTCCTCTTGAAGCATTAGGGCTGATGTAAATTGGGATCCATCATCCCCCTTTGAGTCTATTCATCCCCAAGCTATCAACCAAACACAATGAGTCACCCTCCAATATGGAAACTCATGAAGGATCTCTTCCACCTTGAGCAACTACAAAGAAGGTGGGCTGCATAGCTGATTGTGTGGAGTCAAAATGTGCATCTCTTGTTGCTTCTCTCTCCACTTATGATATATGTGGTGCTGATGCTGATATATTGTTGAGATATAATGGTCTTCAAGAAATACTAAAGCCACCCCATCAAATCCATCACCCATGAGGTGTCTCCTCAAAGAACTCAAACCTCCCAAATGAGCCCTCTCACTTGAAGGTAGGATGTATAGCATGGAAATCAAGGTCTACCCATTGTTATTTTTGAGATATATAGCTTGTATGATGTGAATAATCATCTTTTCATTTGGCCTCCTTACCCCTTGTGCTACTCCTCCAATGGTGCTTCCTACAATCAATGTTTCAGCAACATAATATGGAAGCATAAACATATGAAAACAAGGAGGTAGAGCATAGTCCCAAACATGGAACCAATACAGGGCATTCTTTTCCTGTCTCAATACATAGTGCAACAAGTGTTGTTTCAGCCACTTTTTTTCTACGACATTCATTTTATAAAATTGAATCATGAAAACATAATCTGGTGCCAATGATGGACACCGAAAACCATGTGGCATTCCCCCACAATCCACAAGTAGAATGGCCATCATAATCGCTGCAAGTGGCCTCAAGTACATAACAATATAATATGAAAGTAGGAAAGACCCTTCTTGGTATGATATGATGCTCATATATATAAGGAAGTGTAAAATACAAAACAAAATTTTACCTCCTCCATCATGTACTTCGGTCATTGAGCTGAAATGGCTCAAGTGAAAATTTTCCCTTGCTGCAGTTGAGTAGGGAAGTGGTTGTGCTGACCTTTTCTTCATCTTATGGGCTATTCATCTTTCCATATGCTGATATACACTCAATTGAATGCCCTCCCAAGTTAACTCCTCCATTGACGGATGGTATGCATAAAAATGCATGGAAGGGAAGTCCACAAATGCTACATGTAGATCTTTCTCCTTGTGCTTGTGAACCCAGGCCAAGAAGGTCAAAACATAGTAAGGGATACCCTCATCCATTACTTTCTCATTTCCATACTCTACATTCTTCCATGGTGCATTACTTGTGAAGTGGTCTTTGGGACACTTCAGTAAGCCATCCAAGCTCCTAAGTGACAGCGCTGCTAGCCTTTGGAGTAGAGCTATTTTCATCTCAAAGCTCAATTATTTGACATAAATTGTGTCAAAGACTCTTCCCAAAATGTTGCTGTACATGTAGAGATCCTTCAAAGATGGAGGTGCTACTCTTTGCATTATGCTAGTGTCATCCCTTACTCCTGCAGCATCATGCCAAGTGTGAGAGAAAACCTGGCCTAGCTCTCTCCCAATCCTCCAAAGCAACAAATAACTTTGTTGCCTCACCATACCTCCATCATAGAACCTATGTGGTGAAAACATAATGATCACATCACCATAATGCATCCACACTCCTTGCTACCACACGATGAAAGTATCCTGCCAATCTTCCTTCCTCTTCTCACCCCATGGAAAAGGACATGTCATTGGTTGACCAAACTCTCTCAAGAGTAGCCAATGCAGCATTGCTTCTTGCTGCCTGGTGTCATAGACTTGCAAGAGGCTTACCAATCTCTTGCCCCCCATCCACATCCACTCAACTCCATGTGGATGCCTCCTACCTTTCTCTATCTTGGCATCCTCCAATGAGGTCTACCATCCTCCCATATCAAAATTTTCTCCTTACATTTCATAGGATGCTGAAATGCAACTCCTTGGAGATCTCTAAGAAAAGATCTCTCATCAATTATTACCTTGAACCCATAAGGATCCAAGTGGCCTGAAGGCAAAGTCTCCTTGCTGCTACTTCTTGACAACGCTGTAACCCTCCTCCAGGGTGTTCTAGCTATCTCATGTGTCCACTCCTTCATGAACATTTTCTTCTACATGGATTTGTTTGGAGAAAGGTTCACTCCATCCTCCAAGAATTCACACTCCAACCTCAAGGATTGAGTGAAACTCACCAGTGATGCATGAGGTTGATGGTTCAAATCTCCCTTGAACCCTCCAAGCTTGCACAGTGTAGTGCAATCCTATTGCTCTATCTCAACAATAAAATTTAATCCTGGGCCATATGCAAGCAAATATCCAAACCTCTCCATAGAATTTTTTGAAATTTTAAGATATGGAAATTTATGCATACCTTTGTGAGCCTTTGGAACATCTCCCATGGCTGCAAGAGCTCCTCTCTTCAATGTGTTGGCTGATCCAACTGTAAGTGTAGAAGGATGTTCTCTCAAGGTTATGGTAGTGCCGCTACTTGCTTCCCCCCATGGTGGTGTGGGTCTATTCTTCTTTTATCTTCCTCCATCAAAGGTTCTGATCAATGCTTTAGTAAACTCAAAAAAACAAGTCACTCTTGTGTGGCTTAAGTGACTGCACCACCAAGCATTACCTTCACCCTCCAGATGCAGCACTGCGACTTCTACTACCTCCCCCTATATCACTAGATGAAGAAGGAAAAAAGGCTCAAGCTTCCTTGCCCAAGCCCTTGCTATAGTTGACCCATCAAATTTTGACAATAAAAATCTATTGCCTTTAATTTTCCCTTGGCTTTAGGGTCTTTTGTCTTCTCTCAGTTGAATAAACTGAGGAAAATCTAGGGTCTCTTTGAAAGCCCTAGGTTGGCACTTGTATTTTTCCAAATACCCACTTAGGATTTCATGCTCTAAGTGGTCTCCTTGCTCTCCACTTCCTCCATAAGAATAGGAAGTGCATGCTTCTTCTTCTGCTTCTTGAAACCTTCTAGAGGTCTCATTGCAACTCTCTCCTCCTCGAAACCCTCTTGGAGTTTCAATGCATTTGTCATCTTCTTTCTTCTTAGATCTAAAAATGGATGAGAGTAAGCTCATCCTCTACATAATTTTTTGCTCCTCTCCTTATTATCTTCTAAGTGGATCTGAAATCCGCAGGCTGAGCCAAGAAAGAAGCTTTGATACCACTGTAATGATCCCAAATTGGGACAGTTGTACTATTGGGAATAATTTGAGTTATTGACAATGTGGAACTTGGACCATAAAAACATCATTTTTAGAAAATAACGCAATAAATATGGGAAATGGGACTTGTATCCCATGGTTTATACATTATGAATCTTCCATACCGAATTTGAGCTTTAAAAAAATCATTCTAGCTAAGTTAAAAAGATCTCCCCAGCTAGAGATAGCTCAAAAACACCCCAATCCCATGAATTTTCAATTACGATATTTAGAACTATAGTGCATTATTTCCATGAGGTTTTCTACGAGAAAATGATGGAATATCTTGATAATAATTTTATACTAGTCACATAGAAAAAAATGGAGGTTTAACCTCTTATACCATGAGAAACATAGTAACGAACAAAGTTTCGGAAACCCGCAACTTTATACAAACGACCTTTACGAGAAAATAACGTAGTTCACTACAATTACATGTATGTGACTAAATAATAAATATAAATGCTGAATAATATAGAGAATGGCCCTAGGCTTTCTTATTGGAACTTCCGGAGGGAAATGACCACCTCCTCCTCAAAGACTAGCATACAAAGGCAATGTTTAACCCAGCAACAATGCTTATGCAGAAAAGGACGCAGTTTCTGAAGTAAAATGCGCTGTGGCTGAATGTGAAGGAATGGCCCCAAGCCAAATACAGAAATGAAGCTCAAATCACTCCCCTTTGATCCCTTAAGCAATATGATCCAAAGAGAGGATGGAATTCCCGCACAGGAATTCTTTGCACTAAGCAGTGCAGCAACTTCGGCTAAACAGCTGAAGCATGCAATTGGTCTCAAGACCAAAATAGCTGAATACATGAATTAATTCCATTTGATTCTATGCCTTCCTTTTATCTTTGGTGAGCCTCCTCACCCCAGACCCCACACAATGTTGAGGTGACTTCTTCATGAAGCTTCCTCTTTCAACACTGCGCTGCCCTAGCTAGCTTCCCTCCTTTTGTGGCTGTGCTGTTGACTTGGTCAACTAAGCTTAATCCACCTTCAATGCCTCTTTTCACACTAGGGATATTCAATCTAGTTTACATATGTGTGTCTTAGGCTGATACTTGTTCACATTGAGCTGGTTTACTTAGGTGATCTCTTCCTTCTCAAGAATGCATGTTGACTTTGTCAAACTTGACTATGTCCTCATCTATTTTGCCCTTGTTCACACTTGTAAGTGTAAAGTTTAGCTCCTGAAGTGATTCCCTTCCTTATTAAGGCGGAAATTATTCATATTTTGATTGTTCATGGGCTCCCTTACCCATTTATTCCTCTCCTAGGTGAAAGTAGCAAAATCTAATGTTCCAAATTGCTTGTACAAATTTGGGAACATTACACTTCAAATAAAATCCCTCACAACATTATTATTATAAAGTCGATACATATAATAAATTATTTAAAATAATACCTTAATACTAATGTTCTCTTTAGGATTATAGGATTACCACAAAGAAATCAATTGGCATGTATCCATACCAATTGGTTTATGGGATGGATGTAGTATTCCTTTCTTCCTTGGGAGTTACAGTAATGAAGATTATCCAACAGGTTCAAGCTAAGCTGAATGAAATTCAGAGGAGGATCAATGATACCATCCAGTTGCAGCAGTCGAAAGAGGAATTCTGCAACATAACACAAGTAATTCAAGAGAATATAAAAAATATATTTTACAAGAGAACAAAGGCCAATGATTTCAATTTAGGCGATAAAGTTTTGAAATGGGATTCTAGAAGAGAGGATAAAGGAAAACATGTAAAGTTTGATAATATTTTGCAAAGGCCATACATCATTGATGATTTCAGGGGAAATAATGCTTATTTTCTCAAATATTTGGATGGTACAAAAGTATATGGAGGTCCTGTCAATGGCAAGATGTTGAAACATTATTTCTTTTAAAACACATGTTGAATTTTCATCATTATAAATACCATAGTCTTATAGTTTTCAATAATTTATTGGATAAGGTTGAAGCCCGAAGTGAAGGCCCTAATCCTAGTTTCATGAGCAGATATGAAAATAGAAAAGAAATCAGTTTAAGAAGAAAATAAATTAGTTAAAAATGTTACAAAAAAAGGAGCATTCAATGCTATTAGTCTCAAGTTCTTGACACTTCTTTTCAAGAAGCACCATCCCTAGCTGGAGCCACTGTTAGTACCCTATAAATTATAGGATCTCAAGGTGATTAGGTACTTCATATTTTCTTCGAATTTTTCATTATTAAAAGGCTTTTCAAAATTCAAATTATTTCAAATTAAAAAAATATATCAAAAATAAAGAAAAGAGGGTATAAAAAATAGAAAAAGAGAAAAAAGAGAGGAAAAAACAGAAAAAAGAAAGAAAAACCCCAAAAAGAAATAACATTGAAAGTGTTGCAAGTTCAAATGCCACTATATAGGTTTGTCCAGTCATACAGTTTAAACATGAATGGGCAGTTTTCAATTTATTTTGATAGGTTAGAAAATAAAGATATGCCAAACTATCTAATCTTGGCTTATCAGTAGATAGGTAGAAAATGAAATTGGTTCAACATTTTAAACTGAGTCAATTACTGAAATAAGGTTAGGAATTAGGTTAGAAATTCAAAAGAAAAATTATTTAAGGGTTTTCTAGTCCAAATTCACCCTAAAAAAAGAAGAAAAAATGTTTCAGGATTTGTTTGGGTAGGTAGATGTGTAGAGGAGAAAGAATGAAAGGAAAATACACAATCTATTCCACAGGGTACAACATCCCAGTTTCATTGTTTCCTTTGTTGTAAGAAGAAAACCAAGACAAAGATCATTTATACTCAAAATATGGAAAAGGAGTTATGTTTTAAAAGTTTGGACTTCAAATTCATTTGGGCATACCTCGTGTGAAAATTTTATCATAAGTCCTGAAGCTATCAATTCTATATATTCCTAAAACCCCCAAACCCACATATTTTCATTTATCCTAAGTCCTAAATACCACCTGAAACTAATTCATTCCCCTACTCCACTATCGCGTCATACATGACATCACATGCTAAACTCCCCTCACTTTCTAGACACCCTCGCACATCTCCCCACATCCGATGGTTTACGTAGGCTTTCTGCCCCCCCTCAACCTCCGAATTTTAACCATTGGGGTGTTGGTCTGAAATAGCCAGTATCCCTTACCACCCACTCTGATACATGTGCACCCATAGTACTTCGTACCCCCTGGCTCCGATACCATTGACCGCTCTTGTCCCTCTCCGAAAAGTGGTTTTCATCATTGAAAAATCCACCATGCTTATTTAAACCATCAACTGACCGTTAGTGCCATGTCCGCTCCCGCCTAGCCGCGTCACCCAATCACATCGTATACCGCCAAATAATCATTGTGCTATTAATGTTCAGTCCATTATCCAACAAATCCACACCTAATCAACGACCACCAGATTGTAGTATTATAGCTCAAATTTGGCTTAACAATAGAGTTTTCTCTGGTTGTTATTGTGAAATTGTTGTAGTTTTTGAATTCAAGGATAAACTAGACAACCACAGTTGAATAAAGGATTGTGCTTATCAAGGAGAAATTATCAGGTCTCCACAATTTCAATCAAGGTTCTATTATAACTCTTCCCCTTGTTCTTTTTAATTTTTCCCTTCCCCGAATCCTATTATATGGAGATTTCCCTTTCTTTGTTCCTGCTTCTATCATCCCATTCTTCATTGCATATAGAGAACTGATTTACAGAAGACAGAATATGCCTCCAAAGGTAAATTAGGAACCTTTCAATCCCATGGTCTATACTCAGGTAGAGTTAGATCACATACCCCTAGATGATAGAGATTACAATATCCACGAAACAGAGTCTAACTTCGACTTGTTCGATGTCTTCTACTGGCTTGAGGAAAAATTCCTTCAAGAAGTAGATGATATAGGCATATGGGAGACAAAATTACCTTTCTACATATTTCCCATAACCCATAGTTTTCTAGATTTTATCAGAAAATGTCTATCATGTTATGACATTAACTAGAGAGCCATAGTGAACCCTATAGGAGAAATATTATTTTCCATCAATGCCTAATCCATTCAAGAAATTATGTAGGCCCCCATTATTGAGAATTCCATTTCCTTTTCATATGAAGCCCAGAGATAATTATACCAACACTTAGACTTTTCTAGTTTGGCCAAAACCTTGGAATTATTAATGACCACAAATTCCCCAATGCCTACCAAGAATCCCCTGTATCCATCGTCCATCTTCCCTGATAGGACCCAACACATCATCTATGTTTTATCTTACTTATTGGGATATCATAATGAACAGTGGGTAGATGAAACCATGATTGGTTTGTTATCTATTCTTTCCTTAGATGCTCAACCCAAAATCCTATTCAACTACGCATAGTTTCTTGCAGATGCATATCATGAACAATTCCTAAAGTTTGAGACAGAAGAATTTTTCAAATACACCTATGCATTGGTGCACATGTTTACCTATTTTCAGTCCAACATATTTAAGTTTGACATGTTAGGATTTACCGCAGAAATAAAATATTTACCGAGAGAAATAATAATCATGAAAAAAGGAACCAACAACAAAACATTAACATAAACACAGATGTTTATCGAGGAAAACCCCAAACTCCGGGGAAAAACCCAACCAATGAAATTTCAATAAACATTGGCCGAAACCCTGGCCAATTCGACCAAGTGAGCCTTCACCGCTCACCTCCAGGCCTACATTACAATGAAATATTCCCAGCCTTTTATAGGCTCCATTACATGCAATACCATGGGTTGAAAACCATGGGTGCACAATACCATGTGCCCCAAAACCACTACTATTTACCCTACTCAACATTGACTCTATCCCGAGTCAAGTTTACCTAACAATTCCCCCCTTAAACTTGACTTGGGAATTATTGACTAAATCCAGCCAAACCTGCTAAATGAGACAGACTCGCTCACTCTAGCTCTTGCTCCCTAAAATTTTTACTCAGGGTAATTGTTAACTTGACATCCCCCCTATCACCTAGGTCTAACCCAGACTTTACCAGTGATTCCTCAGGGGTACACATGCCATACCAGGTCTTACAGCAGTATGCCCATTTACATGTAATAAAATTAACTCCATTATAACAGTATATATATATATATATATATATATATATATATATATATGTATATATATATATATATATATATATATATATATATATATATATATATATATATATATATATATATATATTTGTTTTATTTTTTCCATTCTTTGTATAACCATTCTCTACATTCATTCATGATGTCCTCTCCAAAGAGACATCATAGTTGTACATCAATCTGCCCAATTCTTTAACATATGAAATCAGTGTCCATATAAAAACAACCCATCTACCGGATTACATGGGTCACCAGCCTCTGTAACCGCCAGTCCTCTAGGAGTTCTCTTCAGATACATGGTTCATCAATTAATCAATCCATGTGCAAATATCGTCTCTCAGTTTAACAAGCTCTCTTTGATATACCAAAAAACCCTTGATTACAAACCTCTTTGGTTTTCCTCAAAACTGGCAATGTCTCTTTCACAAGATCTTCTCATTAATCAGTGGATCTCGACCTATCCAATCTAACCACTCAATCATGCTAAAATTCACCTTTTGTTATTCTTTCTTGGCATTACATCTTACTCTTGATGTACCATTCAAGATCAGATCTACCAACGCCCGATTGTCTCGCTGCAAGTGCCTTTGCTACTTCATCGTTGCTTGATCCATGAATGTCTGCAACTATGCTCTCTATGCTTTTTTCAGACCATTTTGATTTCTGGTTCTCACCCTTACCATCTCCTCATGGCCTACTCTATGTGATTTAAGAAATTATGCATCTCTATCTCTTCAACTGGGTCGTGGACATCAATGAGATTATATTTAATGAGACTGATCTCAACCACATCCATGCCTTCATATTTTAGGCTCGTAGGTCAACACTCGCGGCACCTCTCTAAAAATTCTCAATACATTTTCTTTCAGAAGATCGATGTTGTTCTCTATTTCCCAGTCTAGAGAAGCATTGAGGGCCACAAGATACGTGCCTCGGTGGCTCAATACCATGCCAGCTGAGCACGATACTCAGCCTCTTGTTTTGAATTGAAATCAGACTTTTTCAAGTCATCCAACAGCAATCAAGCAAGAAGAAAGTGACCTAGACGATTTGTACCTACGCTCAATTCAAAACCCTCAGTTGTATATGTGGGTACCTTAGCAGTGGGCAAATAAACTGCAGCGTTACAAACCAACAGATCCGGTGGCTCCTTTGCAGACGCAATATGTCCTCCCTCTTTTTGTAGAGAAAATGCAATAGAGCTGATGTGTTTTGAAGCAGTGTGTCCATAATTGAAGACGAAGCCAAGCTGCTTCCTGGTTCCTCCTCCTTCTAGCCTAGGAATCCAAACTTTCAATTCTTCCTCTGCTTGAACAAGGTTTTTTATTTTTTTTATTTTTTTTCTTGCACCGAATCTTCCTCTGCACCACTCAAATCCTCCTCCTTTGTGCAGTTGCATGGATGCACCATTTTGACTCTCTATCAATGATCGATCCACACCAGATCTACTAGATCTGTCTTTTGCATATGAAAATCCATTTGTGTTAAAACGCTGCAGAACAGGTCTAGCTTCTTCACACGCAGATCTATCTAATCAAACATCATATTCACACGCAGATCTAACCAGATCTAGATGTAGATTTGACACCTTCACACATAGATCTTCCATTTTATGTATATCTATCCAAAAAAAAAATCTCACACAATAGCAACAAACTATAGATATAGCAGAAGGCTAATACTACTACATCGAGATGATATACAAGATTATGAAATGAAATAGGAGACCGAATGAGCTCTGCTACGGTTTGGTTTTCTACTGCAACAACAAAACCCTAACAACCTTTATAGCATTGCTGAGCCCTGTTAGTGCCTATCCTCACCACACATTGGGGCTCTGTACTTAGGTATGGAAACAAAAACAGGGGGAGGCAGCCAGCCTCCCCCTACAAACGAGGAGGGGATCAATGTGACCTCTGAACAAAATAAATCCGACACTAACAAGGAGCGGGGGAATGAAGCACCTTAGGCTTTGGCCTCAGAGAAATGGCCGGATGCACCAGCTACCACTTCCTCCACATGTAAACCCATCGCACCAGAAAGACCCAAGATCGATTTTCCAAGCCATCGCATAAACGCTAGTATCCAGTACATGAGGGATCATGCTCTCATCGGGAAATTCATTTTCTTATGGCCAACTGAAAAAGTGCTGCAAGGGTGGATTTCTTCCAAATGGAAGCCCAAGAGACATGTCACACTTTAGCTTGGGCCGAAAGGCTTCTTCACCGTCATATTCGACTGCATCGAAGATAGAAACACGGTAATGGACAGAGGACCTTATTTTTTTAACTCGGCTGGGTTATATCTCAGGAACTGGGTTGAAAGATTCAACCCAGACAAAGAAAAATTCAACTGGTCTCTAGTTTGGATACACATATACTTGCTGCCGCTTGAATATTGGGATGAAGATTCACTCCAAGAGATTGGCAGGGTGCTGGGAGAGTTCATCAAGATAGCGAAGAAAACCAAGCTTCGAAGATACACCTCTTATGCAAGAATTTGTGTTTACATGCACTTGGACAAAGCTCTACCAGATGCGGTAATTCTATTTCATGATTATTTTGAATGGATTCAACCATTAGATTATGAACATGTTCCATTCAGATGTCGGAGATGCCATGCCCATGGGAATCTGTTCAGAGACTGCCCGCTCAACTCTCAGTCCCTGAATAAAGAAGCCGAAGACAAGATGGAAGCAGACGGGTTCACCAAAGTTCCCACTCATAGAAAGCACAGTAAGCAAACCTCCTCTTTAGGGAAAAAACCTAACCCATATGCTAATACCTCATCTACCAGTAATAGCTTTGCCCTCCTATCCCAATCTGATGCCTTGACTGCAGTTCCATCCAACTCCCTTGATCCCACTCCCAAACCCTCTGCCCCCTCGAGTTTTCCTGGCCCTCTCAGCCTTAAGCCAACTCAGAATGAGATGCAAAATGTCGAATCCGCCGGGCCCAAGCCTTCCCAAGCAACAAAGCATGTGACCTGGAATCCCATCATCATGGACAGTGATGGACCAACGCCTAACCCTAATCCTGCCAACAAGGAAAACCCAGAAATTAGTCAGCTGAGTCTCATGGAAGAAGACTCAGAAGGCATCGATCTCGGGGAGCTTGATCTTCTAGGACTAGAGGATGCCTGTAGACGAAAATAATATGATAAAATAAATCCTCGATAGATTGACACACTTGAAGTCGTCCTCACCAAAGTTCAACAGCAAAAGAAACTGGGCATTTAGCTAGGCATCCATTGGGATAGCCTGAAAGTCATAAAAGAGACTAAGAAGCGAGGTTGAAAACCAGACTGGAAATGCACCATCACTTTAGGGGAGATGTTGGTGGAGTTAGGAAGATACCCCAAGTTAACTCGGTTCTTCAAACCGCTTGCAAATAGTTCTCCATGAAGCTCATCTCATGGAATGTTAGAGGGCTTAATAGCCCGGGGAAATACAGGATGATCAAAAACATGATTCAGAAAGAAAGGCCACAAATCCTCTTTCTTCAAGAAACCAAATGTAATAGTGAGGCACTAGGCTCAATCTTATCAAAATCTTGGCCCAGTTGTCACTCAATTGTAGTTGATGCCTCAGGCTATTCGGGAGGACTTGCGATAGCTTGGGACACTCAGTCTATAATGCTAGAAAATTTTCATGTTGCGCACAATCTCATTCAAGCCACTTTCCATCCTATTGGAACCAATATACATGGGCACCTCTCTAATGTCTACTTCCCCCAAGACTAGGCCAGCAAGATAGCGCTCTTAAACACTCTGGAAATTTTAAAATCTAACAGGACTCACCCCCTTTGGATCATAGGTGGGGATTTAAACATGATTACCAGGTTGGAAGAAAAAACAGGAGGAAGGCTAAGGCTGGAATCGAAATGCTCCCACTTTAAGGATTTTATTAACAATAGCTAGCTGATTGACCTACCTTTTTCAAATGGTATTTTCACTTGGAACAACAGAATAACAGGAGGTTAGCAGATAGCTTCAAAATTGGACCGATTTCTCATCTCGGATAATGCCATTCATTTGGGGGGGGGGACATCACTGCTTCCATACTCCCTCTGACGGGATCGGATCACTTGCCCATCTCACTTTAGTGGCAAAGCATTGGCACTCATTTGAAGTGACCTTTTAGATTCGAAGCCTTCTAGCTTACACATCCTTCCTTCAAAGCCATGGTTTACTCTACTTGGAAGAGCTTCATCCCACCAAAAGGTACAAAAATGTACTAGCTTCAGCAAAAGTTCAAGTACCCCAAATACCAAATCAAATATTGGAACCTCTCAGTTTTTTGGAACATATTTTAGGAGAAGAAGGTCCTCGAGCAAAAAATGGCTGAATTTCAATAGGAGATCATTAATGTAGGAATATCAAAACCCCTTGCATCCAAGGAACAGGACCTACAGAAGCAGCTGGATGAAAGGTACAAACAAGAGGAAATTCTCTGGAGACAAAAATCAAGAATTCATTGGCTAAAGGAGGGAGAAAGAAATACAAAGTTATTTCATAGCTCTACGGTTCAAAGAAGAATGTAGAATCACATCAATCACATCATCAACCACCAGGGAGAGTGAGTGGAGAAACATGAAGACATTGAGAAAGTGCTCCTGGAACACTTTAAAGGCATCCAACAAGAGCTCCCTATTGATAGACAACTGACCATTGACCAAATTACTCAGCTGATCCCCAAGTTGGTAACAGACAAGCATAACTAAATTTTATTATGCCCAGTCACCCTCCTGGAGGTCGAAACAACAATGGCACAATCTAAGGATGGCAAAGTTCCGGGCCCAGACTGCTTTACTTCTAACTTCTTTCATCACTTCTGGGATCTCATCAAGTCTGACGTTTGACAGCTAGTGGAGGAATCTAGGGTAACACACTAGCTCCTCCCTTCTCTCAACGCAACTTTGATAGCGCTGGTACCAAAAGAAGAGGAATCAAGCACACCAGGAAAATACTCGCCCATAGCTCTCTGCAATGTGATCTATAAAGTTATTTCCAAAGTCATAGCCAATCGTCTCAAGCCTCTCCTCCCGCTTCTAATCTTGCCTGAGCAGACTAGTTATGTGGAAGGACGCCAAATCTTGGATGGTATAATCTTAACTCACAAAATTATCCACCCCTTAAAGGTTTGCAAGAAGGCAGGCATGCTCCTCAAAATTGATCTTTCTAAGGCATTTGACAAATTAAGTTGGAATTACATTCAACAGATTTTGAGTGCTTTTGGTTTTGATCAGATGTGGATAAGATGCATAATGAATCTCATTACTTCGACCTTTTACTCAACCCTGGTCAATGGGGTTCCTTCACCTCCTTTCTCCCCTTCGAGAGGTATCATGCAAGGGTACCCTCTCTCCCCCTTCATCTTTGTTCTCATGGCTGAAGGCCACAGTAGGTTGATTCAAAATGCCATCCACACCCATCAATTGAGAGGCATCTCCCTTCATGATTCCCCAGCCACCTCGCACCAAAAATTTGTGGATGATAACATGCTCTTTGGCCACCCTTCTGTCTAGGAAGCTCATTCCTTTAAGGCCATTCTGAACCTTTTCTCTAAATCCTATGGTATGTTCGTCAATGATTCCAAATCCTAGATCTTCTTTTTCAATACTCCTCCCCAAACCCAAGCTAATATTTCTCGTATCATGGGATTCTCTATCGCGTCTCTCCCTGATAAATACCTAGGAGCACCCCTCATTGACTTTGCCATCAAGCACTCTTCTTGGAACCTTCTCCTAGAAAAATTGGAAGCCCGACTATCCTCCTGGACCTTTAGGGCTCTCAATTTGGCGAGTAGGCTCACTCTCATCAAAGCAGTGTTGCAATCCATGCCCCTTTATCTCTTCTTAGTTATAGCTGCTCTAAATGGGTCCTCAAACAGATAAAAACCTTGCAAATTAATTTCCTTTGGGGCTCCTCTAGCCAGAATAAAAAATGGGCTCTGGTCAACTAGAACACGGATTGCACTCCAAAAGAAGCGGGGGGTCTCGGACTCCGAAACCCAACTCACAGGAATGAAGTCATGGGAGATCGCATATGGTGGAAGTGGCTATCAAATCCACACATGCCATGGGCCAAATTATGGAAAGCCAAATACGCCAAAAACAGACCCCCTGAGGATTTGATAAGGCTCTCCCTCGAGAGTACAGGCTCACTTGTTTGGAATGCCACTAAACAAAACTATGCGCTTATACAGCAACATAGCTTCTGGGAAGTTCGAAATGGAAATACGGCTAGATTTTGGGTGGACTTCTGGTAGAAAAACCCAAAGCTTCTAGATACCTTCACTCAAATCAACACCGGGAACAATATCGAGTTTGTGGAAGACAAGGTTAGTCAGTTATGGCTATCCACAAGTAGCAATGGGTTCAGGCAATGGAAGCACCCACCTCAAGCTCAAGAATTCACCTGGGAGGCCTTCATTGAAGAGCTTCAATGCAGGAAAATCAGATGCTCAGAGAAACCAGACATTCTTAGATGGGGATACACGACAAAAGTTATGTTCTCAACGAAGGAGGCCTATTCCTTGATGCATCCTGTGCCTCTCCCCCGTGATCCACTCTGGCAACTAATTTGGGCTCCAGGTATTTGGCCAAAAGTCTCTACCGTCATTTGGTTACTCAGTCACAGAAGAATACTCACTTGGGACAACCTGATTAAAAGGGGCTTCCTTGGACCCTCTCAATGTCCCAATTGTAATCAAAGCAATGAAACTATACAACACCTCATGATGTCTTGTTCTCTGGCCAACACTATATGGGAGAAAATTAGTTTCCAATGCCAAATAAGTAAGCCAAATGGGGACATAACTAATATCATACACAACTAGCCCAGACATCCTTATAGCAGTGCCCTTCTCAACACCCTTTGGATTCTCATCCCAGGTCTGCTCTTTTGGTCTCTTTGGAAGGAGAGAAAAAAGATAATTTTCAAAAGTCAATCCACTCCTCTGGAAAACATTTGGAGCATATTTAGCAATAATCTCCAGGAATCCCTTGCTCTACACTCTTGGCAGGAAGAAGACCTCTCCAAAAAGCCAAAGGAAATCGCCATATGGGAGAGCTAGCAACTTAAAATCACGCTTACTCCCATTTTCAAAAGCAGGAACACCTCTGAAATTCCTCCGCATTGGTCTCCTTCACCAACAGGGATGGTCAAACTAAACTTCAATGGAGCTTCCAGAGGCAATCCCGGACAAGCAGGATTTAGAGGCATCTTCAGGGACTCTAAGGGGGACACCCTGGCTATTTACTATGGATCAATAGGATGGGATACCAATAAATCAGCTGAACTAGAAGGGTTATGGCAAGGATTGTGTCTTATTCAGCACTATAATTTCTCCCCCACCATAATTGAAAGGGATTCACAGATCCTCATCAATATGGTCAATCAACTCCTCTGGGGCACCAACACAGCTAAGGTGGCCAATAGCTGGCGTTTAGTTGCCAGGATTGATCAGATAAGCAACTGGTTGAAAAATAACCAAGTAGTTTCATTTACCCATGTCAAGTGGGAAGACAAAAAAGTTGCAGATCTCTTGGCTAATCTTGGAACAGATAGCACCAACACTCTCAATCATGGCACCCTTAACATTATCCATGAAAGAGACATTTTGTAGAATTGCACCATGCTGGTGCACAAAGATCACTCATTTTAGGATGCGGATTGAAGTTATGGTTGATGGGATGTCAGTCCCTGGGAAACTCCTGATGGAGCTCACGTGGGGTGGCCATATGCCCCCCTGCAGATCCATTAACACTGCCTTAACTCTGCCAGCTTGCATGGAATTAATTCCTCTTGCTCAACTTTTACATCACCCCGCTTTTCTCATCTGTTCTGCAATGGATTTTGTCTTTGGCTGCGCGGCTTGCTACTGTGATGACTGTAGTTCCCCGCCTCCTCTGCGTGGAGCCTGCCCTCTTGCATGTGCTAAGCCTAGTTCTCGCACACAAATAGGGTGACACTGCATGCTTCTTGGATTCCTGGAGGCGCTGTTGGGCCATCACTTCACCCAGAGTGTTTTTTTCTATGCTAATTCCTTTAACCGTGCTTAGTTTGCTGATTTATGTCAGTTGCATTCGCTCTCTGCTTACTCTCCCTGCCAAAGGCATTACCATATCGCCTCTGCATCCATGCTGTGACTTCACCACAAGATGAGATGTCGGCATGGCACTAGCAGAGGCCATGTGACCTGCTCTTGGCCCTCAACCAGCTCTGATTCAGATTCCTCCTTTGAGGATGTCGCGTGGGGTCATTACCCAGAAACGCGTAGCATGAGGGGCCGAGCCAGCCAAGTGGGGAATGTGCATTTTGCTTAGCCAATCCAGCCTCCCTCTGTTGACCCTCCTAGACCTATCATTTCCCCTATCTCCCATACATCTGCAAGTATTCCCCTTCGTCAAAATTTTCAAAGAGTAGAATTTTGTTTCGAATGCTTTCTCGACAGGCCCGTTTTAACTGCTTTTGTCACTGTGACCCTAAGAGAAGAGTTTGTTAGCCATGTCCCTTCCCCTGCACCCTGCCCCCATCCCACTCTGGTCAAGAATGATGCTTCGAGCTAAGAGACACCTGCGGGTATCATGCAATCAGCCTAGCACAAGGAGCACAAGTAGGAGGACGCTGCCAACAAGGATGGAGTACCCAATGAAGACAAGGAAGACAGTAGGGATGAGTACTGGTGTAGAATCATGGAGGAGCCGCCATCCCCAGCTCATGATTATTGAACCCCATGGCCTTCAGCCTACATTCGTACTATTGTTCAATCATCTCCGGATAATTTTTGTTTCTTTGTATTACTCCTCCACCGAAAATGCTGAATGCTATTTTAGTACATCTTTTTCTGCTATGTTAAATTGCATGGAATATAGCCTGGTTTCCCTTCCAAGGGCAGCTAAACTGATTCTTAAAGGATTAGTTTCCCACTCAGGGCAGTCCAGATTTTTTGTAAACCATGGCTATCAAGCCCAGTGTTCAGGCTCTCACAGCTGAAGCTGAGGTAGTTTTGTACCAGTATCTTATATAAATAGAATTAGCATTATTCAGAAAAAAAAAAAAATCTATAGATATAGCAAAATCATTAAACTTGACTCCGATAATAGTTGTTAGGATTTACTGCAGAAATAAAATATTTACGGAGAGAAATAAAAATCATGAAAAAAGGAACCAGCAAAAAAACATTAACATAAACACAGATGTTTATTTGGGAAAACCCCAAACTCCGGGGAAAAACACAACCAATGAAATTTCATTAAACATTGGCCAAAACCCTGGCCAATCTAACCAAGTGAGCCTTCACCGCTCACCTCCAGGCCTACATTACAATGAATTATTCCCAACCTTTTATAGGCTCCATTACATGCAATACCATGGGCTGAAAACCATGGGTGCACAATACCATGTGCCCCAAAACCACTACTATTTACCCTAGTCAACATTGAATCTATCCCGAGTCAAGTTTACCTAACATGACATGATGAAGCCGGATGATGATTGTAATCCCCAATCAGTGATTTTCTAGACTACTTTATTGATGAAGAAGAAAAGGAAATAAGAACCAAGAGGACCAGGGAATATCAAACTGACATGGATATTGATTCCACCACCAAAGAATTCAAATTGAAATAGAGGAAGAGGGGTAGAATCCGCATGGAAATAGACAAAGTGAGTGAGAAAAATTAGCTAACTGTCATCACAATCAGAGATTCACCAAGTTGATCTCCAGCAGGTGGCCAAAATTTTTTCTCAACATCCTCTCCCACTGTGCCTTTTGAAAAGTAGAATGTACAGAATCAAACATCCACTACAACTGCAGGATAGAAGGAGGATGATATATATGATGCATTTAAATAAATCAAAAGAAGGAATGACGTCCTAAGACCAACACATATAATCAGTTTTTCAAACAAACAAGAAGCGTGCAGAATAGACTTCTAGCAGCATTTGATTCAGAGAAAGGAAGAATGAAGATGGAATTCTTGCAAGCACAAATTCCTCAGTCCAAAGGTGTAGCAGACTACAAGAATACCTCTTTCAATTTTGATATAAATATCATTAATCCAATTGACCAAATGGATATGCATAAGAATACATGATAAATGATCTCCTCCACTTTTACCAATACGACCATGAGCCTCTCAAAGTTTCAGGTCACATTATCCAACACACAATCACAATTAAAGATGGAAAAGATCTCCTCCATGGCCAAAGACTCAAGGATTAAAAATCTGTAGGATTTAGTAATGACAATTGGGTATGATCCATCAAACCTAGAAGTGGCATAGACACCAGTAAAGAAAAAGAATGCAAACATATCTTCTTTGAAGAGACATCTTAAAATGCCCGTGATAGAAGATCCTATGTCCAAGGAGATAGAAGCAAATGAAACACAGAAGGCATAAATGATGCAATTGATCCTCGAACAAGAAGAGAAAATAAAGAAAATGGACAATGAGATGGATAAAATGATAAAAGATAGATAGAAAGAAATAAAATATGTAGTGATGTAAGTAGCAAAAGAAGCAGGTAAGGCCATGATTCCACTAAAGGTAGTCCCTCTTAGAGTGATTCCAACATCTACATCAACAACAGGCATAGCAAGTGAAGGCACCGAGTAGTGAGCTAAAGCTATGGACAACATGTTGATACAGAAATCATAAATTAATAAGCTACAAGATCAAGTCAATGACCTAGAAGATCATATTAAAAGGAAATATTCGAGAAATGCCACAAAGTTGCAGATCAACAAAAAGTTAATTGAAGGTTTGTAGAAGTCCCTTCAAGAGTCCTCAATTTTTAGCATGGTAGGAGGAGTTAAAAAAATTATTTGGTTGGATATAATTGAATCTATGAATGATATATGGCCATAAATTCAAATAATTTTTTAACAGAGGCATTTAATCGAATCAATGAAAGTTTCCATTGAAAAAGAAAATGATGAACTTGGAGATAAGCCCCAAAATTCCAACAATATCATTGGATTCCTGAATTATAAAAGCAGTCATGAATATGAAAAATCAAAAATAGCATATAGAACTACTACCATACTTGACGTAAAAAGGTGTTGAACAAGAAGAGTCTAGTCATATAGCTAGAAGAAATATGTTATTAGCTGGAGATTGGAGTAAGTAGATTTTTCAATAGGATTGAGCCACTGTTAAAAAAGGGATTGCGTTCCTTATTATATATCAATGATAAGCTGATGCTTAGGAATTATTATATAAAAAATCTCACATATATTTCAAAGGATACATCCATGCATAAGAATATGAAGAACACTATGACAGGGCAAGAATTTTATGAAGTTATCAACAATGATGTCTTCATACAACATGAGATTAACATTTTTCAGTTGAGGCGAACATTTGTGAAGTACACTGAGATTGATGAAGTCTACAGAAAGTTGAATAGAACTAAGATTCCGACTCAAAAGTATTGGGAAAATTTATGTGGATTCCAGGGAGGATGACAATTGAGCGGGAAGACAAAACAAATAGCTCAAATAATTATCTACATCAATAGATCCAATGTATCAGAACAACTCAACAGTATCAAATTTTCCAGAAGAGAAGACCGCTAAAACATTGAATAATTACTTTATAATGACTTTAGAAATATGTTAAAAATGTTGTTACACTGAATGACAGTTTCATAATTACTTTAGAAATCTATTAAAAATCCACTACAACATGTCCATGCATGAGACGCACAGGTCAAATTTTAGTTACTTTGTAATAAACAAACCAATTTCCATTTTGAAACAATTATTAATTGCAAGTAGTTTAAATATAGAATTTTATTTAGTATTAGGGGTTGGACCATGGTTTTGTAAGTGCTTTTGATTACAAGTATTTGTAATTTTCAAGCAGGAGCATCAATAAAAAGATCAGTCTATAGGATTCATGTGTTGTGTTATCCTGGTGATGTTTTTTATTATTCATGTTTAATGTTTTCCCACTGTAATATTTTCATGTGCATCATGTAAAATCATAATTGTAAAATAGGAAAGTTAGATTAAGATTTACTATTCAAAGTACCTTAATTCTGACTATCTTTACAATTTTAATGTTTTCTTCTGATGTATGGTTTAAGCATTCTTAGTTTCTCTTAAGTCATTACTAAAAAAAAATTCTCCATTTCATAACTCCCCTTAGTTATAAGCATCAGTATTCACAGCTAGCTTGCCTTCTATTTGTTCTGGAAATTGATATATACACCCAAAATTTTTTGACTCCATGGCCCAATGGAAACTGTTTAGAGAAATCCCTTAAATCCAACCACAAACAATCAAACAAAAACAACTCTCGCACTCAATTTAACTAGCCTAATATCAAAAATATTAAAACAAATCTAAATCTTATATAGGAAGATCTCTCTTTCAGTCTAGGAGGGCTAGATCCTAGGCTTCAACTGGATTTTATTTTTTTTATTTATAATTTAGTCTTGCAAATATTATAAATTATAGAGTGATAACACTAAGAAATTTAGTTAATATGCCTTCTAATGCTCTATTTATTACCTCCACTTTCCCATTTTCTTGAGGGTGATACAGGGTGGACTTTCAATGTAGCATATGGCGTTGCCTCATTATCCCCTCTATAATGTGGGAACTTCGAAGTGGATTGAGTTCATTGGTTAGTGAATAGCTCCCTTAGGAAACCAAATTTGTAAAAAATGTTTTCCCTTAAAAATTATACCAGTTTTTGCTCTATTATTTCTTTGACTACCTTCACATTAGCCCAATTGGTTATATAATCTATACATACAATCATATACTTCTTGTGCCTAGAAGGGGGGTCAATAGGCCTAGTACAGTCCATGCCCCACTTCTCAAATGGCTCGCAAGTCAATTGAGTTTGTAGTGGCATATCATTCCTTTTTTTAGTCATCCCCATTCTCTGGAACTCATCACATCAAACATTGTACCTTCTAGCATCTTGATGTATGGTAGGCCAATAGTAACCTTTCGAAAGAATATTTAAAGTTCCCCTCTTAGCAAAAAAATGGTTTCCACAAGGTCATTCTTGGCATCATGAGAGGATACAGAATACTTCATATTCTCTCACACATCTCCCCAAGATATGATCATGCTCCAATCTGAAAAGGTTTCCGCCAATGAAAGTGTAAGGGGAACTTTTCTTCACATATTTTCTCTTTTCTTTAGGAGACAGATTAGGAGGGAAATGACCATCTTCCAAAAAAATTTCTATATCAAGAAACCAAGGTGAAAATAATGATATGGTGAAGAGGTACTCATATGTGAGCTGATCATGTACCATATCTTCATTTTTTAAAGACAGGGTTAGTCTAAATAATAAATCTGCAACAACATTTTCTTTGTGTAGCTTGTCAACAATGGTCATATCAAACTATCGTAATAGCAATAACCATCTAATAATTATTGTATTTACATCAAGTTTATTAATAAAAAAATTAATGGTTGCATGATTAGTGTGCACAAATAATTGATACCCTGTAATGTATTGTCTGAATTTATTTAAGGAATGTAAAATAAAAAAAATATCTTTTTAGTGACTATATAATTGAGCTCTTCCTTCAACAAACTTTTACTAATGAAGTAAATAGAATAAGGTAACTTACCTTCTAACTACTCAAGATCTACCCCCATTTCTTTTTTTGATGAATTTGTGTGAATGTGGAAGGGAAAGGCTCAACTTGAGACCCTGAGAATGGGTGAAATTGCCAATTTTTTCTTGAGCTCCTCAAATTTCTTAGAAAAATGTCCTTCCCAACATAAATTTGAGTCTTTTTTTAGTAAGCCAAAAAAACGTGAATCAATTTTACTAAAATATTTGATAAATATCCTATAGTATTTTGTTAGTTCTAAGAATCTCCTAACATCCTTTTTTTTTATGTGGCAAAATAAATCTTCTAATAATTTCAATAGTATTAGGCTCAACCTGAATCCCTTCCTTAGAGAGGAAGTGTCCTAGAAAAATTCCTACATTCATAAAAAATTTCAAGTTTTCTAAACATAAATATATATTCATTTCAATGCATCTTTTCAAAAATTTACACAATTTATACAGGGCTTCCTAAAAAGCATATCCATAAGGTGTGAAGTAATCCATATCAATTTAAATAGATTCATGTACAAGATTAACAAAATTACTCAATACATCCCTATGGAAGGTGGCAAGTTCATTACAGAAGCCGAATGGTAGGAAACTATAGGAAAGCATCCCCCACGAGCATGTGAAATTAGCCTTATCCTGGTCTTAGGGACACATTTGGATCTAATTGCACTTGTTGAAACCATCCAGAAATGAAAGTAATTTCTTTCTTGTAAGAGCTTCCAAACCTTGGTTAATAAACGGTAAAAAAAATTGATCCTTCTTGGTAGGCTTATTAAGCTCTCTATAATCAATGAAGAATCAGAAAATGTTATTTAACCAGATTAGAAAGCAAAAGAAAAGATATATCAACGACTTGAAAATAAGTCTCTTCTAATGGGAAACCCCCTTTCACATCACATAAATGAAAAATTATTGGATGATTCAAATGCCCAAAACTCCTTGGTATAGATACGATTGTAAGGAGTGAAAATATAATTAGGGCCAACATAAGAATAAGAATGTAAGGGAACAACAATAACAATATGGGAGCTACACTAGTACTATAGGGACCTAACATGCTCTTATCCTTCTATAAAGCATCGTAATCAATCCTTAAATAGTTTTGGATTCTAAATAAAATACTCATCCACCCATGTGGAGTGCTTATCATGTGAATTATTCCACTTAATGAGATACTCTAAAATTGATCTATTCCACAACTGTCTGGTTCTTGTTTCTGTGATTTATTTAGGCTTCAATATGATTTTTCCTTCTTCATCAAGTTATATAAATATAGTTTGGATTGGAATATTGTGACCTATAACCTTATTTAATAATTAAATAGGGAAAACTAGGTGTACTCATTGTTACCACTCCGCCATATTTCCAAGGCTGTAGAAGGAATCCCAATAGAGGTAACCACAATCCAAAATTTTGGCATGGTAGCTAGCCATATCAAGTCACGGAGGGCTCTCTGCACAAGGTCACAGCCAAGAGGGCTAGAGGAATTAGGGTTTTTAACAAATTCAAACACCAAATTATAATCTCACTTCACTACACTCAACACATAAACTTTGTGAAATGGTTTTAAATGGAATGAGTTCTTATTGATTCACTTGAAGGTCGATGAGGAGACTGAGGGAGCTTTGACGATGGTGTTTTTGTCACTTAAACATGTTCTTAGGGCTTGTAGGTCATTTTAGCCCTCAACTGTTGGTATGCACCCTCAACTATGAATTTGTGCCCTCGACTCAGCGTTTATGCCCTCAACTGTGCATTTGTGCCTTCACTTCAGCGTTTGTGCCCTGAGCTTAGTTTTCTTCACCAATTTCACCCAGAAACTTGAAATTTTTCTGTGTTAGAGTGATTCCTTGGTGTTTGTATGAGGAAAATGAATTTGAAAATATGATAACGAGTCATAAATACTTAAGTGAATTTGAATTTGGATTTGAAAAAAACACTTTTCTAATGTTCATTTCACCTTTTTGAAAGCATTGCTAATTACCCATTTCCTTTTATTTTTCTTTATTTGTAGGATGAGGTTGCTAGAGTTTGGCACTTTTCACTTTTAGTTTGGCATGTGTGATTTGAGTTGGCAGCTAGGGACAAAACTTATCACATATTATAAGCATAAAATTACATAAAAAAAAAATACATCTCTGTTTTAAATAAAATTACATTTTAGTATGACAATCATACTGTAAAACCAAAATTAGAACTTTAAAAATGATATTTACATGTTGATAAATCTTCTGCAAATGATTGAGAAGGTTTTTTTTTTTCACTCTCACACCTTTGCTAACCTTTTTGAGACGAAATGATGTGTTTCATGAACCTTGAAAAATGAAACCTAATTGACCTGATGGGACCTTGTGTGACTTTGACCTCATGGTTGACTTTGATTGACATAATGACATAGTGACATAAGCTTTTAGATTATTTTATGCTCAGAAAAACATGAAGGTGGGTCAACAAATGTGATTTTTTTATGGAGTGAGGTTTTATGACTACAGATACCATTAGTAAATCAATTTTTTGCATGACCTAATGGAATGATAAAAAATTTCTGAGTGGGACCCCTAAAATTAATATCAAAAGAGTTATTTTTATCACTAATGGCTGAATGAAAATTCTGACACTAATGTTGGCCTTATTGGGGATAGTAGCTCCTTGGAGGTGTCAAGAACACTGTAGAGAAAGTGCCTAACCATTGGTCTAATATAGTCAAAAAACTTGAAACTGAAATGCATGACTAAATACTAACAAGTCAATAACACAAACGGACTTTGAAACTGACTGAAATTAACTTGAACAATGACTTAAAACTTAACTTACTTTTCTAAAAACTAAATCTTGAAAATGGTAGAAACTCAATGAAGCTCCATGGCCTTCACTTCAGGCTCCAAACTCCAATTCCTTTCCACTTCACACTTGTAGGAATATCAAACTGACATATACAATGAGGATGATTTTTTTTTCATAATTTTAGATAAAAAAAGATAGAGCTTCAGGATCCTACCATTAATTGGCCCTCCTAAGAAAAATTTCCCATCCATTTCTTCCAATAGATATGCATTTTGTCCACGAGAAGCTGCAATCTTAAAAGGTACTTTCCATAAATTATTGAACTTCCCATGCCTACCCTTGTCTTCATTCCTGGCATCCCAACGAAGTACTACATCACCCATATTGAAATCATCTTGCTTTCTTTTTCTGTCATAGATTTTCTTGATCTTGTCAAGGAGCTTGGAAGTGTTCTGAAACAGATCTTCTCTTGATTGCTGCAGGTGAATAATTTGGTTTATGTGGCGTTGTATGTCATTTTCTTTACTTCTCACCTTTTGTAAAATTTTAATGACTTGGACAACAAATGAAGAAGGGAAAACCGTGTCCACACCGTAAACTACCTGAAATGGAAACATGCTAATGGATTTTTTGCTGCTTACGGCCTGATATGCCCATACTGCATTAATTAAATTCTTGTGCCAAATTTTCTTATTCGCCTCCAACATATTTTTTATTATGCTGATCAAAGACTTGTTGGAGGACTTCGCCAATCTGTTACCCTCTGGATAATATGATGTAGAATGGCCCAACTTAATGTTATAACTGTCACAGAATTTTGTCATCTTCTTTTATTTTAAGGCTGCGGCGTTATCCGTGATGATATTTCTAGGACATCTAAACTAGCACAAGATAATTAGTTTCTAAAACCTGAATTATAACAGAGTCAGTAGCTTGCCTGGTTGGGACCACTTCAATCAACTTTGTGAAGTAATTTGTGGTGGTAAGTATCCATATATCTTGAGAGGATGAGGGTGGATGTATCTCACCAATAAATGTAAGCCCCATTGTTGGAAAGGAGCTTCAACTAAAATGGACTGTAATGGTAAAGGAAGAAGCTTGCGTTTACCTTGGAAAAGTTGGCTTTTATGGAAGCTCATGACCGTCATGTACAAATCTACAAACAATTTCGGCCAATAGTAACTCACTCTCAGTACTTTTTTCATCACAGTTTTCTAGTATAAGTGACCTCCACAATCTCCTTTATGTAAATCCTTCATCACTTCTTTGGACTCATCTTCAACCAAGAAATTGAGTAACATACCTCTAGGATCCTTCCAGTAGAGTGCACTAACTAGTAGAAAATATTTTGAAGCCTTAAGTTTCAAATACCTGCTCTTACTCTTTGAAATGCCCGGATGAGGGTTTAAATGTTCCAAAACATAAATGATATCAGCATATCATGGAGATTATGAAAATAGATTTGATACCCGAATAAGACTTACACATTCTTCCTCATCTGACAATGATGATATGAGATTGATGTCAACTGCATGTAGATTTGACTCAGCCATGATTTTGGTTAAGCCTTGCCCTTTGATCAGCTTGTTCAGCTTGACCTCAAGGTCATACTCTAAGAGCACTAATACCATATACATCTCCTTCCTTCTGGATCTTTTTTCGTGAGTACTTCTTTAACAGTCGCGTTTGGAACATATGCCAAAATATGTGAGTGAAAAATATAAACACAGAAGTCCTTGAGTGCTTTAACCAAATCCAAGGCCCATTTCTTGATTATGTTGTATCAGAGGGCTACATCCCTTATTGTGTGATCGAAGAATGAAATTGGCAGCTATGTCCCATGTTTTTTCTGCATAAGTACCACTGCCAAAGTATGCTCAGAAGCAAAAGAAAATATAATTAAATCTAGTGAATAATCGGGACCTATAAAAACTAGAGCAGTGGTCAAAGAAAATTTCACCGAGCTGAATATATTACAAGAATTTTTAGACAATTTTACATCATTCTCCTTCTTGAGCATGTTAGTTAACTCTCTAAGATACTTAGCTAAGTTGGGATTGAACCTACTTAGGAAATTCATCCTACCATTGAATGCCTAGAATTCCTTCTTATTACAAGGAAAATAAATTTAATGTATCGCTTCAACTCTCGAAGGATCTATCTGGATCCCATATTTTGGGATGATGTGACCCAAAAGATTTCCTTCTTCCTTAGAAAATAGGTACTTATTTGGATTAATATATATCCCAAATTTTCTACATCGCTGGAACACAACTCTCAAATTGTGTAAATTCTCATCATCTAAATTTGAATAAACAATAAAATAATCTAAATAAACAACAAGGAATACATATTTCTCATTACCAAATGTTATATCCATGGCACGATTGAAAGTGGCCCCAACATTTTTCAAACCGAACGACATCTTGGCATCTTTAAATGTGCCCCATGGTGTAGTGAACACTACAAGGAAAAGCCCTCTAGCGGATGTTTTTGAGGAACCCCATAGAAAAATACCCCAGACATCTATTTCTAGCAGAGGATCCTAGAGGAGGTTGGCGGGCGGAGGTTTTTGTGGATGTATTTCTTCTGGTGATCTTATCAACCTAAAATGCACCGGTGCATTCAATATGACAAAGCACTGGTGCATTACAAAAATTGGCACACCGGACACGATGCGCTCCATACACACACGCCCGGTGCATTTTATTTCGATAGAGCACCGGTGCTTTACATGTCGACCGCACAGATACTGCCTAGTGTGGAATAAATGAAACACACCGAGGTGCCCACAAAAAAAAGGCACCAGTGGATGGTTAAATAAAAAAATTACGACGAAAAAATCACATAAAACATGGGCACACTGAAAACAGTGCGCTCCACACACACCCTCTCAGTGATTTTAATTCAGCAGCCGCGCTAGTGTGTGTCATATCGTCAACTTCAGTGCCTCATAAAAAGCACACGGAACATAAACGTCCCAGTGCCGAATGACTGAAATGCACCAGGATCCCCGTAAATGCCATGCACCAGAAAAGGGTTTAAAACAAACAAAATTACGGCCAAAAAACCACAGAAATCATTGGTTCACCAGGCACCATTACTGGTGCATTAGGTTACTGTAGAGCCTCAGTGTGTCACATCCCCATGCCCCAGTGAGTCATAAAAGTGAGTGGAACATAATCTTCCCAGGGCGAAATGATGGAAATGCACCAGGGTCCCCATAAACATTGCGCACCGAAATAGGGTTAAATAAAAAAAAAATTACGACCAAAAAACCACAGAAATCATTGGTTCATTGAACACTGTTACTGGTGCATCATGATACTGTAGAGAACCAGTGCTTTAAAACTATGCTGCCCTAGTGCCTCCTAAAAGTGCATGAAAACAGAAAGAGCTCGGTGTGGCATACAGACAATGCACTGATACTCCAGGAAAAATCCCACATGCTAGAATAGGGTTAAATAAAAAAAATTTACGACCAAAAAACTGCAAAATTCATTGGTTCACTGGACACTATTACTGTTGCTTCATATTACTGTAGAGCATTGGTGTTTTAAAAATACGCTACCCCAGTTCCTCCTAAAAGTGCGTGAAAACAGAATGAGCCTAGCGCGAAATATAGGAAACGCATCGGTACTCTAGTAAAAATCCCACGAACCGAAATAGGGTTAAATAAAAAATATTTACAGCCAAAAAATCGTAGAAATAATTGGTTCACCAGACACCGTTACCAGTGCATGATGTTACTGTAGAGCACCGGTGCGATAACATTATTCCACCTCGGTGCCTCCTAATAGCGTGAAAAAACATAAAGAGCCTGGCGCGGCATACAGAAAACACACTAGTACTGCAGTAAAAAGCCCGCGCACCGGAATAGGGTTAAATAAAAAAATTACGGCCAAAAAACTACAAAAATAATTGGTTCACCAGAAAATGTTACTGGTGTGTTGTGTTGCAGTAGTTCATCGGTGCGTTATAGTTACGCTGCCCCGGTGCCTCCTAAAAGCGCGCGAAAGTAGAAAGAGCCCAGTGCGGCATTAAGACAACGCACTAGTACTCCAATAAAAACCCCGTTCACCGGAACAAGGTTAAATAAAAAAAAAATTACCTCATTTTTCACTTTTGTCAGTGCTACAGAGCTCTTAAGCACTGGTGCAAGCTATCCTTGCTTGAGCCACACTGACATACGTGCTCCCATTTCACTTGTTGCATGCACTGCTATCGTACATTGCCACCAATCTCCAGCTTGAATTTTATAAAATAGTGGACACATTTTCTTTTTTAAATTGTACAACCAATATGCCTCCTCGATGGGTAAATGTACAGGTATTTTTCTTGTTTTTCCATAATTAAACCTTTTAGCGGATTAGAATTTTAAAAAACCTTAAAATTAAACATTTAAAAAAAAAAAATTGTCACGCGGTGCGCTCAAGCCATTCGGCTCGCATCGGTTTACGGTGCTGCCTGTAAATTTATAGGCCACATTGCACTTGGTGCTAAATGAGTCCACACCCATTCTGGGGCAGTACTGCGAGGTGCGTCGTATTATTTCTTTTTATTTTTTAAAGTGCAGTGTGGTAATTTACAAGGCCACACCATTGACAATTTTGAATTGCGGCCACCTGGTGCGTTGACCAAATTATCTGCTGCACGGCACATAAGTTTTTCGGTGCACTGGAACCACAAATCGACATTGTCAATTGTTTGGGTTGGTAAAGTAGTGCTAAGTGTATCTGCACCGGTTCCGGGACGAATTCCAAAGGCGCACCGTGTAATTGTAAATTTTACAAAAAAAGGAGGTGTGCTTGGATACTTGGCCGCATTGTATGAATATGTACGGTGGTAGGAGGTGGTGCGATGACTTAGCTATAAGCCCCGGGGCGTATAGTGAAGTTAGTGCACCGGTCTCCTGACATCGCACTTAGTGAAAAGTGTGCTAAAAATATTTTTTGGAGCACCACTCCTGGTGCTTTTGATATCATTATATCCACCATCGCCGGTGAGTCTCTGTGGAGGGATGCACCGTTACCGGTGCGTGACAGTGTTTTTGGTGCACTAACTCTTGTTTTATTAATTTTTCAAAAAATATTTATATACGTATATTTGTAAATGCATGTGTCATTTAATTAAGAAATTGTGTTTAATATGTCAATCATTCAGAGACATGAAAGGAGAGAAGAGGAGCAACAACAACAAGAAGATGTAGAAAAATATAACATGGTTCACCTATGGGAGGCAAGAGAGAGGGAGAGAGATGTGTACCCTCGTCCTATTACAGAAACGATGCAGGGGCTCCTAAGGCAGGTAGGCCTCCTCAAGTTCTATGAGGAGGCTACTTCCCTAAAGTCCCATAGTGGTTTTTTGAGACATCTTATCCGAAGGTGGAATGCCCAACAACAATCTTTCCGAGTTGGTATCAACTAGTGGTACACGCCCACTAAGGAGGATGTATATTTTATTACAGGGCTTTCAAGGAGAGGGGTGGATTTTCCCTCGTTCCTCGAGGTTGTAGCTAGATGTGTAGCAGGGAGTTAGTTAGTTTACTCCCAGAGATACATTGGAGCAGATTATATATTATCTCCTTCATATTTTCAGGTCTCTAGAGGACAGTTACGTATTGGTGTGATTGGTTGTGACAAGGTCCAGTGTCTCTCACTTATCATTTCGACCATTTCGCACAACACTAGTGACGGTCAATGCATTAGTTGCCAAATTTTGTATTATGTTGATTCTGTACAACAAAAACCATGACTTGTTAGGTGGTCTACCATTTTTTTTACAATAGTTCTATACAACATTAGATATATTTCGTGCTTGTGCACAAGGGAGGATCAACTTCCATTTTTCTTCAGAGCTTTTTTGTTTATTTTTTGAGAGGTGTCTAGAGACGAGGCCTTCTTTTCTTGGGCAACCTCGTAGGCAAATTATTGAGGCACGTATGCCTATGTGTGGGCAGATGATGCCCAAGAGGGAGGAGACTCTGTTTCCAGCGAGGATATCAGATGATGCACTGGGGCTGCTAGCCAGTGTTTTTGAGCATCCCTTCATTATGGTCCCCTGTCCTTATGTGGGGTTAGATTGGTGAGGGTGTGCCAACATCCTCTTCACAGATGAAGGGCCACTAGATGATAGAGGTAATATTATTGTTTTATTTAAATTTATTCTAACATTTTATTTAACTTGTTTTTATTAAATTGTGTAATGAAATTGTCTAATTATTGTTGTGTACTTGTATATATTTTGCAGACATTGGCTCTTATGATGGCAAGGAGATGCCGCCACCACCACCTAATCCAGTAGTGGATCTTGATGATGATGCAGAGGGCATGATGCCAGATATTGTTGAGGATCAGCAAGAGGCTAGTGCAGATTAGAGACTTGCTCCTGCTGGTGCACTGACCCGTGGTCGACATCTGAGTGATGCTAGATACAGGATGGAGTTGGGCGACCAACTCATTGCATTTTTTTTTGAGGCAGGCATCTGCCCCGCTGATTTCAGAGATATAGAGGCCAATGATAGGCTCTTACGGATGTGGAGAGGCATACCGCATGACATGTATAACCTAATGCGGCATGTCATAGGAGCTACGACAACTTTTATGCGACTAACGAGGATTGTTGCACGTTACGAGCGAGCCACAACACATGATGGACAACCTGCAAGGTGCAGCGTACCATCGAAATCTCATGATCGTTCACGGCCTCATGTCGCATTTGCATTTATAAAGGAGCCTCTAGTGCAGATTCATCGTAGTCATCATGGAGATGAGGCTCAATCATCAACTGATCCAGATATTTATATTATAGTTATATATTTTTAACATTATTCATATATATATATATATATATATATTGTAGGTTTTAACCCTGAACAGAAATTATCTACACACGAATCTTATAACAGAAAATAAACAATAGCGAGATCATAAAACATAAAACAGATAAACACAGAGATTTTCCCCTGGATCCCAAATCGGGACGACCAGCTTGATTTTTCATTATATTCCTTTTAGTGTTACAACACATATATATACATTCCAAAGCATACATAAACCCCAATCCATTAACCCTGGATTAGAACATAACCGTAGTTCCCTTGACCGGATCTACAAAATACCAGGGGTCGAAAACCATCGTACCCAAAACCATGTGCAAACTCATGCACAAAACATGGGTTGGTCCGCATATGAGTGGGACCGCATACCAAAAATTTTTTTGCGGGGGCGCTGCCCCGAACCTCAACAGGGGGGGTCAGCCGCCTCGTGACCCCCATCAAAAAGGTAGAACATACAAGCTAGGGCGCTATCATGTGGAAAGAATATAACACATACCCAACATTCTCCCAGTTGTTAGTTTCTTTCCACAGGGGGCCACAGGAGAGCTTAGTCATTGGGCCAATTCTTCAACACCCATTGTTTCTCTACACCAAGAGAACTTCTGAGTGCTCACAGACTTTGTCAATGCATCTGCAACATTCTTCAAAGTGTCCACCTTTACCAGCAGCACCCTTTTAGCCTCAACCATATCTCTAACAAAGTGATATTGAACATCAATGTGCTTTGTCTTTGAATGATAAGCAGGGTTCTTAGCCAAGAAAATTGCACTTTGGCAATCACAGTCTATCCTTATAGCTTGCTGTACCAACCCCATACTTGAACACAATCTCTGCAACCAAACTGCTTCCTTGCTTGCATGAGTGGCTGCTATGTATTCTGCCTCTGTAGTTGAAAGAGCCACTACAGACTGTCTTTTACTCATCCAACTGACCGCACCTCCAAATAGGCTAAACACATACCCACTTGTAGATCTTCTTTGGTCCAGATCTCCAGCCCAGTCTGCATCAACAAAACCACGAATGTCCAACATTCTTTCCAATCCTGGTCTTCCCTGGTAGCACAAGCCATAATCACTAGTGCCACGTAAATATCTGAAAACCCGCTTCACTGTTGTCCAATGCTCCTTCCCCGGGTTTGACATAAACCTGCTCAATACTCCCACTGCATGTGCAATGTCTGGTCTAGTACAGACCATTGCATACATCAGGCTACCCACTGCACTTGCATATGGAACACGAGACATATCCTCCTCTTCTTCTTGTGTCTTGGGACACTGTTCAACAGATAGCTTTACACCTACAGGAATAGGAACTTTCACCGGTTTACTATCCTGCATATTGAACCTCTGCAATATAGTCTCGACATACTTCCTCTGGTTTAACCAGAGCTTCCTCTTTGCCCGATCTCTCTTAATTTCCATGCCCAAAATATAGTTTGTAGCACCAAGATCCTTCATGTTGAATTTAGAGAACAGTTGGGTCTTCAAATCTTGGATAATTTCTTTGTCATTTCCAATCAACAACATATCATCCACATACAAGACCAAATAAATAACACGGTCACCAATTAATTTAAAATAAACACAGTGATCCTCCTTACTTCTGGTGAAGCCAAGTCCCCATATATAGGTATCAAATTTTTGATACCACATCCTTGGTGACTGTTTTAACCCATACAGAGACTTCTTCAACTTGCATACTAGTTCTTTCTTACCCTTCACCATAAAGCCTTCAGGTTGCTTCATGTAGATCTCCTCTTCTAGATCCCCGTGAAGAAATGTTGTCTTCACATCCATCTTTTCTATCTCAAAATCAAATGCAGCAGCAACAGATAAAAGTAATCTAATAGAAGTAACTTTGGCAACAGGAGAAAAAATATCACCAAAATCAATTCCCGGCACCTGGGAATAACCTTTTGCTACCAACCGAGCTTTGTATTTCTCCACCTTGCCTTCTACATTCATCTTCTTCTTAAACACCCATTTTTCTCCCGATGGGCTTCCTTCTCGCCGGCAACTCCACCAGATCCCATGCCTCATTTTTGTGCAAGGATTCCATCTCATCAACCATGGACTCCTTCCAGAGTTTTCCATCCTCTAAATCTACTACCTCCCCCGAATAGCTTCCGGGGGATCATCATCGCTATAGTCACAGAAACTCAATAAAGCATGTGACTATACCTTTCAGTTTTCTTTCTTTCCTACCATCTTCTCTCAAATGAGTTTGTGGCCTTCCCCGTAGTCTTCTTCTGTTGTAGAGTATGATTCATCCTCCTTTAGCTCAAACTCTATCTTCTCAGGTTCCTTTGGTAGGACTTCATGTTTAACAACATCTTTCACTTCTCTAAACACCACATCTCGGCTGTACACAACCTTCCTTGTTTCTGGGTTCCAAAGCTTGTAACCCTTTAAACCATCCTTATACCCAATAAAGATGCACCTTTCGGATTTATTATCCAACTTGGTCCTTTTCTCCTTTGGAACATGTACATATGCATCACATCCAAATACCCTTAGATGTGAAATAGAGGGTTTCTTACCAGTCCATACCTCATGTGGGGTCTTATCCTCCAACGCTGATGAAGGTGATCTCTTAACTAAGTAACATGCAGTCTCCACTGCCTCTGCCCAGAATTCTTGTCCTAACCCGGTACCACTGAGCATGCTTCTTGCCTTTTCCATCAGTGTTCTATTCATTCTTTCTGCAACTCCATTTTGCTGAGGTGTGTATGGAGTAGTCTTTTGTCGTGCTATACCACACTTCTTACAGAACTCTTCAAACTCCTTCTTTCATAACTCCCACCATTATCTGTCCTCAACGCCTTTATCTTTTTCTCTGTCTGGTTTTCCACCAGAGCCTTAAATTCTTTAAATTTGTCAAAGACTTCAGATTTCTTCCTCAAGAAATATATCCACGTATTCCTTGAGAAGTCATCTATGAATGAAACATAGTACACAGACTTTCCCAGTGATGGAACTGACACAGGTCCAAACACATCACTATGCACAAGTTCTAATATCTTGTTCGCCCTCTTAGCACCAGAAGGAAAACTCACCCGATTCTGCTTCCCATATACACAATGTTCACAGAAATCAAAATCCAGAGAGAAATTAGACATACTTTCTACCATACCATTTCTATGCAGTATCCGAAGGCCCTTCTCTCCAATATGTCCAAGCCTTTGATGCCATAACATGGTCTTTTCTCCAAAGACAGCTAGGCTTTCCACTCCACTTTCAGGAACCACATAACTATTACACCCATCAATAACAGTGCTACCTTGTAGCTTGTACAGAGTTCCAGTCCGAACTCCCCGCATTAATACCAGTGCTCCCCGAACCATCTTGCAGGCATCTTTCTCGAACATTGTTTTTACACCTGCATCATCCATCTTGCTTACAGAAATCAGATTTCTAGCCAATGCAGGAATATGCAGAACACCAGGAAGTGTTCTAATCCTTCCACCTTGCAGCTTCAGCTTGACCTTTCCACGTCCGATGATTCTGGCCCTCCCATCATCCCCTAGGAAGACATCACCACCATCATATTTCTCATACTCGCAGAACCACTCCCTATGGGGAGTGAAGTGAAAGGATGCAAATCAATCTAATCTAAATCATATCTGATCTACACAGCACTAAGAAGAAGCTGGCCATGAATCCACACCTTCATTTGACGTGGGTTTTTCCTGCAGTATGGATAATCATCAAATCTCCTTCCTTTCTCATAGAGCTTTAGATCTCGCACTTGCACTCCTTTTTGTAGTGCCCTTCCTTTCCGCATTTCCAGCATACCTTTACAAACTTTCCAGGAGATTTAGATCTCCCTCTAGATTTGGATCTCCCACTCAAAACCTTATTCTTGTTTCTGTTTTGAGACCTTCCTCGTACAGATAAGGCATCTCCATTCTGGCCCTCCATATTTCTCTGTCTCATTTCCTCCGACAACAAGGCTGAGACAATGTCATCAAAATTCAAGGTAGTTGTATTGCTATCTATTGCAATAACCAGACTGTCCCACGAGTCTGGTAGAGAACACACCAGATCTCAAGGCACCATTCTCATATCCAGGTATTTCAACACTAACACATGACAACGACTTAATACGCATGGAAGGCATTCAGAGTGTTTATCACCGAGTCTCCATCCTTCATCCTTAGTGTTATACAACCTTTTTCATAGGGACAAATTAATCGCTAAAGACTTAGATTGGTACAAAGTCCCAAGTTTTTCCCACAAATTCTTTGTTGTAGCTTCCCCAGATACATTCAACAATACTGAATCTGAGACACACAACTGTTTTGTGCTCTTAGCCTTCCGATCCAGTTTCTTCCAGTCTTCATCTGACATTGCCGTTGATTTAGTACCCGGATCTACTGCGATCCACTGATCTTTATCCACCAGTAGATCCTCCATCTTGAGCTTCCATAACTCAAAACTCTGACCATTAAATTTCTCGATCTCTATCTTTCTCCATTCGCCATTTATTTCACCTGTAAGAACTAACTCGTTGTATCTCCCACCTCAGCAGTGGTCTAGCCTTCCAGTTCGAGCAAAAACCCTCACAGAAAGACATCCCCTTGAAGCCGAAACAACTATACACTAAATGGGAGCAGAATCCAAACATAAATGATTCACACATGGAATCTTTTATAATGAAAAATAAATGAAGAGTGAGATGAAACATGAAATGGATAAAACACAGAGATTTTCCCCTGGATCCCAAATCGGGACGACCAACTTGATTTTTCATTATATTCCTTTTAGTGTTACAACACACATATATATACATGCCGAAGCATACATAAAACCCAATCCATTAACCCTGGATTAGAACATAATCGTAGTTCCTTTGACCGGATCTAAAAAATACCAGGGGCCGAAAACCAACGTACCCCAAAACCATGTGCAAACTCATGCACAAAACATGGGTGGGTCCGCCTATGAGTGGGACCGCATACCAAATTTTTTTTTTTTGCCGG